>JAIUJO010000709.1:25000-464849 GCA_023846275.1 Vanilla planifolia
ATTGGAAGAAGAAGAAGAAGAAGAAGAAGAAGAAGAATAAGAAGAAGAAGAAGAATAAGAAGAAGAAGGAGTAGAAGAAGAATAAAAAGAAGAAGAAGAAGATAAAGAAGATGAAGAAAAATTAGAAGAAGAAGATGTAGAAAATGAAAGAAGAAGAAGAAGAAGAAGAGGAAGAAGAAGAAGAAAGAAGGTGAAAGAAGAAGATGAAGAAGAAGAAAAAATAAGAAAGAAGGTGAAAGAAAAAGAAGAAGAAGAAAGAAGAAGAAGAAGAAAGAAGAAGAAGAAAGAAGAAGAAAGAAGAACAAAGTAAGAAGGAGAAGAAGAAAGAAGAGAGAAAAGGTAGAAATAAGAAGAGGAAGAAAAAAAAGAAGAAATAAGAATAGGAAAGAAAGAAAGAAGAAATTGAAGAAGAAGAAAAAGAAGAAGAAGAAAAAGAAGAAGAAGAAGGGGAAGAAAGAAGAAGAAAGATAAAGAAGAAGAAGAAGAAGAAGAAGAAGAAGAAGATAAAGAAGAAAGAAGAAGAAAGAAGAAAAAAGAAGAAGAAGAAGAAAAGAGAAGAAGAGAGAAGAAGTAAGATGAAGAAGAAAGAAGAAGAAAGAAGAAGAAGAAGAAGAAGAAGAAGAAGGAGAAGAAGAAGAAAGAAGAAGAAAAAGAAGTAGAAGAAGAAGAGGAAGAAGAAGAAGAAGAAGAAAGAAGATGAAAGTAAAAGAAGAAGAAGAAAGAATTAGAAATTAGAAGTAGAAAGAAGAATAAAGAAGAAGAAAAAAGAATAAAGAAGAAGAAAGAAGAAGATGAAGAAAGAAGAAGAAGGAAGAAGAAAAAGAAGGAAGAAGAAGAAGAAAGATGAAGAAAGAAAAAGATGAAGGAAAAAGAAGAAAGAAGAAGAAAGATGAAGAAGAAATGGAGGAAGAAGAAGAAGAAGAAGAAGAGGAAGAAGAAGAAGAGATGAAAGGAGTAGAAGAAGAAGAAAAATTAGAAGAAGAAGAAGAAGATGCTGAAAAATAAAGAAGAAGAAGAAGAACAAGAAAAGGAAGAAGAAGACGAAAGAAGATGAAAGAAGAAGAAGAAGAAGAAGAAAGAAGATGAAAGAAGAAGAATATGATGAAAAAAGTAGATAGAAGAAGAAGAAAGAAAAAGGAGAACGAAGAAGAAGAAGAAAAAGAAAAAGAAGGTTAATTAAATAATAAATATTATAGTTATTCTGATTTTTTATATCTATATGATGTAACATAGATAAATAAATAAATAACATTTAACATGAATGATATAATTTTAAAATTTCAACATTGAATAATATTATAGTGCTATATTTAAAAATATTTTATACATACCATATGTATATATAGAATTATAAAAATAAATTAATTATAATTTATTATAAATAATATAAGTTATTTTACTCAATATTAAAATAAATTAAAGCTATTAATTTTTTATATCAATTAATTTGCCATAATTATTATTATATGAAAAAAATAAAAATGATATAAAGTTATTATTAAAAATTAATTACTAAAATTTTAATTACAAATAATCATTTATAATAATTTTTCAAAATTCATGTCATAAAAAAAATTGTTATTCATTAAAAATAGAATGCTATGAAAAAAATATGTACAATAAGAGAACTTGTCAAAAGGTACCCCTCCCAATACTACTAACCAAGTATGCTTAACATTAGAGTTCTATTGAGATCGGGTGCTATAATATTGGTATTGTCACACATGCATAGAAAAGATAATATATCATAGTTGCATGATTATGTTTTAAATATTATACACTATTTTAAAATTTTTCTAAATTATCAATTTAAATACTTTTGAATAAATTTCTTTCTTATTATATTAGCCATAATATTTTTATATATCAATATTTTATTAATATAAATTGAATAAAAATGACATAAACTATTATTTTTTATAAAGAAGACATTAATATATGAGATTTAGTTTCATTTGGTTATCATTTTATAAAAATAAATTATGTAATAAATAAGAATAATAAAATAAATATTAATCATAAATATTATATATTAAAATTTTAAAATTAAAAGATTTTTTAAATGTTTTTAATTGATCGGTTAAAAAGAGATAATATTGAAAATGATAACTAATCTACAAAAGAGAAAGAGAAGAATTCAAGAATTAAAAAAATAATAATAGTTATCGAGAGAGATAAGAGATGAATTAATGGGGAAAAAAATAAACAAGCAAACATAGAAGAGATAGAGAGAATAAATGCATAAGTAAAAGAGAGAGAAAAATAGAAAATAAAGAAGTATAAAGAGAGAGAAGCTATGAAAAATTAAAGAGATAGAGAATGAAGAGAAAAATAAGAGAATAATAATAGGAGATCAAAAAAAGTAAGAGACTGTGAGAGATATTGAGATAAAGAGAAAAAGAGAAATAATTAAATAAAAATTGAATCATAAAAATTATACTTATTATATTTATTTAATATAATATGTTAGTTATATATAATATTTAATAAAAATAAAATATTAAAATATTTGAATTTTTTTAAAATTATTTAAATATTAAGAATATTTAAAGATTTTTATCTATTAATTTAATATAATAATATTCCTATTAAAATTAAGAATAATATAATTATTCTAATATATTATATTTATATCATGTAATATAGAGAGCAAATGTAAAAAATTTATTATTAATAAATTAATTTTGCATTTCTAATATTCTATAATATAATATTTATATATTTAAAAAAGTATATACACAGCATATATATATGATTATAAACATAGATTAATTCTAATTTACTATAATTAATATAAGGGAATTTGTTAAATATTAAACTAACTTAAAGATATTATTTTACTATATCATATGATGTGCCACATTTATTATTATATAAAATTAATAATATGATTATAAAGTTATTATTAAAATTGTTTAATTTTTTTAAAAAATTAATAATAAGGTTATAAATAATCATTTATCAAAATTTATATTTTTTTAACATTAACTTGGAAAAATTAATTATCTTCCATTAGAAAATAGAATGCTATGAATATTATGTGCAACACAGGGACTTCTCAACACTCATCTAAATAGTATACTCCTCAAGCATGCTCTACTCCGGTGTTCTAGTGAGATCGACTACCATAATACTGGTGTTGTTGCACATGCATTCATAAGACAAAAAATCGAAGTTGTATTGCTAGCCTTTAAGATAACAAACAATTTGTAAAAATTTTTTAAATTATTGAATATATCTACTTGTTAAAAACATTTTATGCTTATTATATGTGTCATAATATTTTATAGTATTATATATAAATTGATATGTAATAATTAAAAAGATTATATAGACTATTATTTTATATAATATAGACATTAATATATACAGTTTTTAATATTAAGTTATTTTTATAAATAAGAAACAAAAATATTTATAAAAAAAATTATAAATTAATATTAATAAAAAAAATTATATATTAAATAATACAACATTAGAGATTTTTGAAATATTGCTAATATTTGTGTTGAAAAATAGATGATAGAGACAGAGATAATAATTCTTTATGAGAGAAAAAGTCATAAATTGATAATAGAAAATAGAGAAAAAATAATAGTAGGGAGAGATAAGAGATGACTTAACAAAGTGGAAATGAAAAAAGATAATATAAAAGAGATCAAGAGAGTAAACAAAAATATAAAAGAGAGAGAAATAAGAAAGTAAAAAAAGATAGAAGAGAGAAAGAAGCCAAGAAAAGTATCAATTAAAAAATGAAGAGATAAATAAAAGAATAACAAAAAAAGTGAGAAGAAAGAGAGAGAATATGAGAGATATTATGACAGAGAAAAAAATTGAGAAAATTAATTTGAGAAAAATAAATTTTAACAATTAAATTTATAATATCTATTAAATATAACATGTAAAACATATATAATATTTAATAATAATAAGATATACAAACTATTTGAGGTTTATTATTATTTTAGAATACTAATTTATTTAGAGAATAATTTTAGTGTTACTTTAATATTTATTTTTTCATACATAAATTTAAGAAAGTTAGTTAAATAATAAATATTATAATTATTATAATATAATTTTATTATATAACTTAAGATAGAAAAATAATATAAATAAACTTTAACGTTAATGATATAATTTTATCCTTTTAAAATTCAATAATATTATATTTTAATATTTACAAAAAATTCTATGTGATGTATATATATTATTATAAACATAAATTAATTATAATTCATTATAAATAATATAAGTTATTTTGCTTAATGATAAACTAAATTAAAGCTATAATTTATTACATCAATTGATGTACTATAATTATTATTATATGAAATTAACAATAATGGTATAGAGTTATTATTAAATATTAATTACTATAATTCTAATAAAAATAGGAAAGAAGAGTGAGAATATTAGAGACATTATGATAAAGAGAAAAAATTGAGAAAAATCACTTAATAAAAATTAAATTTTTTACAAATAAATTTATTCTATTTATTAAATATAAAATAAAACATAAATAATATTTAATCATAATAAAATAAAAAATATTTCACTTTTATTATTATTTAGAATATTTAAAGAATATTTTAATTATTAGTTTAATGTTATTTTTTTTTACAAAAAACAAAAGTTAGTTAAATAATAAATGATATAATGATTCTGATATATTATCATTATATTACATGAAATAAATAACAAATATAAATAACATTTAACAATAACGATAGAAGTTTAGATTTTTAACATTCAATAATATAATATTACATATTTAAAGAAATCTATGCACAACACATATATATATTATAAATATACATGAAATCTAATTTATTGTAATTAATCTATGTTATTTGACTTAGTATTAAACCAAATTAATCCTATTTTTGTATTATATCAAATTTTGTGCCACATTTATTATAGTATAAAATTAACAATAATATTATAAAGCTTTTATTTAAAATTATTTATTTACGTTCATATTACAAATAAATATTTACTACAATTTATATTTTTTAAAATTTAACATATAGTAAAAATTAATTATCAATTATTAGAAAAAGAAATGCTATGTAAAAAATATGCAATATTAGGAGGGCAACAATCCCTTAACTTTACAGTTTTAATGAGATATATTGCTATAATACTAGTTTTGTTACACAAGCATAAAATAAAGAAAATATCATAGTTGTGTGATTATGTTTTTAAATATTATTAACTATTTCTAAAATTTTCTAAATTATCTAGCATATATACTTTGAATAAAATTTATGCTTATATATTAGTCATAATAGTTTCTAATATCAATATTTTGTTTACATAAAATAAATAAAAAATATCATGAACAACTATTTTAAACAAAGAAGACATTAATAAATGAGATTTTTTTTCAATTATTTTATCATTTTTATAATCAAAAAATTAAATTATGTAATAAATATCAATAATAAAATATATATTAATCATAGATATTTTATATTAGACTTAAAAAAATTGGAGATTCATAAATACTATTAATTGATTGGCTAAAAAAGAGTTAATGGAGAAATAGATAACTAACTCGCAAAAATAAGAAAGAAAATCAAGGATTTATGAGAGCAAAAAAGTGAAAAAAATATTTATAAATATAGATGAGGGACGATTTAATGAAGAAGAAATGAAATAAGAGAATATTAAGGAGATAGAGAGAATAAATAAATAAGTAAAAAATAAATAAGAAAATATAAAAGATAAAAGGAGAGAGAAAGAGGCCATAAAAAATATAATAAGATAGAGGGTGATAAGAGAAATATGATAATGATAATAGGAGAGAAGAAAGTGGGAGAATATAAGAGTATTAAAGTAAAAAAAATGAGAGAATTAATTAAATAAAAGGTAATTAATAAAATTTAAACATAAAATATTAAATAAATATAAATAATTGGTCATATATAATATTTAATAAAAAATAATATATTATATATTTAATATTTTTATTGTAAAATAATGAAAATATTCACAAAATATATTGATATTTAATTTAATATTATATTATTCACATTAAAAATAAAAAATGTAATTGAACTAAAAATAATCTAATTATTATAATATATTATATTTGTATAATATAATATAGATAATAAATAAAAATAATAGTTAATATTCTTAATATAATTTTAGATTTATAATAATCTATAATATCATGTTTCCATATTTGAAAAATTTTATATGTAGCATATATATACTATTATAAACATTAATTAATTCTAAATTATTATAATTCATATAAGTTTATTTCCTTAATATTGAACTAAATTAAAGTTATTATTTTATTATATCATGTGATGTGTTAGATTTATTATTATACGAAATTAATAATGATGTTACAAAGTTATTATTAGAAATTAATTACAAAAATGTTATTTATAAATAATCATTTATATGAATTTATTTTTTTAACATTATCATGTTGTAAAAATTAATTATCGATCATTAGTCATAATATTTTCAATATTAATATTTTATTTGTATAAAATGAATTGAAAATTACATAAACAATTATTTTTGATAATGTAGACATTAATAAATCAAATTTTATCCAATATTTTATCATTCTTATAAACAAAAAATAAAATTATTTGATACATATAAATAATAAAATATATATTAATCATAATTATTATATAATAAATTTTGCAAAATATTAGATTTGGTAAATATTATTAATTAAAATGCTAGAAAAGAGATAAAAAGGGATAAATAATTTACAAAAGAGAAAGAAAAATCAAAGATTAATAAGAATAAAATTGAAAAAAAATAGTTATATAGAGAGATGAGAGACGACCTAACAAAGAAGAAAAGAACAAAGAGAATATGGAGATAGAAAGAATAAAAAATAAGTAAAAGAGAGAAAAATAAGAAAATAAAGAAAGGTAAAGAAAAGAGGCCATGAAAATTATAAAAAAATAAAGAGTGAAGAACGAAATAAAAGAGTGATAAAAGGAGAGAGAAGAAAGTATGAGAATATGAGAGATATTAAGATAAAGAGAAGTGAGAAAAGTAATTAAATAAATTTTAAATCTTAATAATTAAACGTATTATATTTATTAAATGTGATAAGTTTGTCATATAAAATATTTAATAAAATAACATAATAAAAATATTTTTATTTTTATTATCATTTTAGAATATGACAAATATTTAAATAGTGTTTTGACTATTAATTTAATATTATATTTTTATTATTAAAACTAAAAAACCAATTAGATTAATAAATAAACTTAAATAATATTTAAAATTAATGAAATATTTTTTCATTTCTAAAATTCTATTATATAATATTTCTATATTTAAGAAATTCTATACACACCATATATATATTATCATAAACAAAAAATAATTATAATTTAACATAATTCATATAAGTTATTTTGCTCAATGGTGAACTAAATTAAAGTTATTATTTTATTATATCATATGATGTGTCATATTTATTATTATATGAAATTCATAATAATGTTATAAAGTTATTATTAAAAATTAATTATAAAAATGGTAATTATAAATAGTCATTTATGAGAATTTATTTTTTTTAACATTAACATGTAAAATTTTATTAACATTCATTAGAAAATAGAATGTTATAAAATAATATGTGCAACATAAGGACTTCTTAACAGATAGTTCATTACAATACTGCTCCCACAAAAGCATGCTTAACTCTGGAGTCCTAATAACATCTAGTGCTACAATCTTGGTGTTATTGCAAATGCATGCATAGGAAAAAATTGAAGTTGTGTTGTTAGCATTAATAAAATAAATTTTTTTTAAAGTTTACAAAATTATATATTATATGAACTTTTTAAAACATTTTATATATTTTAAAATATTTTATAATATTAATATTTTATTTATATGCAACTAATAAAAAAGTATATTAGATATTATTTTTTATAATACAGATATTAACACATAAAACATTCTTATATTATGTCATCATTCTTCCAAATAAGTAATTAAATTATTTAATAAATGTAAATAAAAAATAAATAAACATTATATATTAAAATATTTAACATGATAGATAACTATTCTCTAAGAGGCAAAAAATCATAAATTGATAATAGCAAAATAGAGAGAAAAATAATAATAGAAAAAAGTATAGAAAGAATAAATAGCAAAATTAAAGAGAGATAAATGAGAAAGTAGAGACGGACAGTATAAGAGAGATAGGCCAAAAAAATATAACAAGATAAGTAACATAGACATAAATAAAAGAATGATAATATGATTAAGAAGGAATAGAGAATATAGGAGATATTATGATAAAGAGAAAAAAGATAGAAAAAACATTTAATAAAGATTAAATTTAAATAATTTAAATTATTATATTTATTAAATATAATAAGTACAATTTATATAATATTTAATAATAATGAAAGTGAGAAAAATAATTTAATTAAAATTATATTTTAATAGTGAAACTTATAATATTTATTAAATATAATAAGTAAATCATATTTAATATTTAATATTAATAAAATACACAAAATATTTTTATTTTTATTATTATTTAAAATATTAAAAATGTTTAGAGAAATTTTAAGTATTAACTTAATATTATTTTATTCAAATCTAAAATGAAAATTTTAATTAAATAATAAATATTTTGATTATTCTGATATATTAAATTTCTATGATCTCAAATAAATAACGAGTATAAATAGCACTAAACATTAATAATGTAAGTTTTGATTTTTAATATTCAACAAAATAACATCACTATATTAAAAAAAATCTATACATAGCATATATATGTACTATTATAAACCTAAATTAATTATAATTATTTTAAATAATAGAAGTTATTTTTCTTAATATTATTAAATTACTACTATTATTTCATTATATCAAATAATGTGTCATATTTATTATCATGTAAAAACAAGAATAATGTTATAAAATTATTATTAAAAGTTAATTACTAAAACTCTTATTATAATAATCATTTATAATAATTTATTATTTTTTAAAATTAACATGTAAAAATAATTTATCATTCATTAGAAAAAGGAGTGCTATAAAAAATATGTATAACATGAGAAAGTCATTATCCCAAAACTATTCCTATCCAAGTTTTCTTAACTTTGGAGTTCTATTGAGATCTAGTGCTATAATGCTGGTGTTGTCGCATAGACAAACAAAAGACAAAATATCATAGTTTTGTGATTATTTTTTAAACTATTATGAACTATTTCTAAAACTTTCAAAATCATCAAGCAGATATATTTTTTAATAAAATTTATACTTATTATATTGGTCATAATATTTTCAAATATCAATATCTAATTTACTTAAAATGAAAAAAATAGCATAAACAATTATTTTAAACAAGGGAGACATAAGTAAATGAGATTTTTTTCCCATAATGTTATCATTGTTATAAATAAGAAATTAACTAATAAAATATATATTTATCATAAATATCAATTATTAAACTTTACAAGATGAGAGATTTTATAAATATTTAATTGATGGGCTAAAAAAAGGCAATTAAATAGATAAATAACTAATTCACAAAAGAGAGAGAAAATCAATGATTAATAAGAGCAAAATAGAGGAAAAAGTTATAGAGAGAGATGAGAGATACTTAATGAAGAAGAAAAGAAAAAAAGGAAAATAAAAGAAATAACGATAATATATAAATAAGTAAAAGAGAGAGAAATAAGAAAATAAAGAGAGATAAAATAAAAAGAGAGGCCAAAAAAATATAAAGAGATAAAGAGTGAAGAGAAAATTTAGAGAATTATAATAAGGGAGAGAAGAAAGTGAGAGATTATGAGAGATATTGAGATAAAAGGAAAAATATGAGAGAAATAATTAAATAAAATTAAAATCTTAATAATTAAAGTTCTAATATTTATGAAACATGAGACATTGTCATATATAATAATTATTGAAACTAAAAATAAAAAAATGTTTATTTTTTTATTATTTAATGACCTTAACAATATTTAAAGAATATTTTGACTATTAAAATAATATTATATTATTTATATTAAAATTTAAATTTAATTAAATTAAAACTATATGATCATTCTCATATATTATGTTTATATCATGTAATATAAGTAATATATAAGTAATATTTAATATTAATTATATAATTTAAAAATTTAATATTCATAATATAATATTTTTATATTTAAAAAATTCTATGCATAGCATATATATACTACTATAAACATAAATTATTTTAATTTATGATAGTTTATATAAGTTATTTTTGTTAATAGTAAAGAAAATTAAACTTATTATTTTATTATATCATATGAAGTATCATATTTATTATTATATGAAATTTATAATAATATTATAATTTTATCATTAAAAATTTATTACAAAAATAACAATTATAAATAATAATTTAAAAGATTTTTTTAATATTAACATGTAAAAATAAATTATTATTTATTAGAAAATGGAATGGTATAAAAAGATATGTTGAACATAGGGACTTCTTAAGAGGTCACCCATCCCACTACGACTATCACCCAAGCATGCATGACTTTGGAGTTCTAATGAGATCTAATGCCATAGTACTAGCATGGTCACACGTGCATTTGTAAGACAAAGCAAAGTTAAGTTGTTAGCCTTCAAGATATTAAATAATTTCTAAAATTTTCTAAATTATCTAATATATATACATTTTGGAAAAACTTATTCTTATTATATATGTCATAATATTTTATAGTATTAATATTTTATTTATATGTAATTAATAAAACATTTTTTAAAATATTATGTTTTATAAAGTAGACATTAATATCTAAGATTTTCTTACTTTATATTAACATTCCTTAAAATAAGAAATTAAATTACTTTATAAATATAAAAAAAATATATATATATATATACTAAAATATATTATTTATTAAAATATGTCACATTAGAGATTTTTAAAATTTTATTAATTTATGTTAAAAATGAGATGGTGGTAATAGAGATAACTATTCTTTAAGAGAGAGAAGGTAGCAAATTTATATGACAAAATAAAGTGGACTAATAGTGATAAAAGAGAGATGAGAGATGATTTAATAAAGAGAAAAAAAGAGAGAACATAAAAGAGATATAGAAGATAAATAAAATGGTAAAAGTGACAAGAAAAAATGTGAAAATAAAAAATAATAATAAATAGAGAGAGACCAAGAAAATATAAAAAGATAAAGAATAAAGAGATAAAAAAGGAATGATAATAGAAGAGAAGAATGAGAGAGAGAGTATGAGAGACATTATGGTAAAAAAGTGAGAAAAATATCTTAAAAAACTAAATTTTAATAATTAAACTTAAAATATTTATAAAATATAATAATTAAATAATGTATAATATTTAATAATAATAAAATATAAAAAACTATTTTAGGTTTATCATTACTTTTAAATTTTTAAAATATTTAGATAATGTTTTGACTATTAATTTAATATTATTTTATTCATACCTAAAAATAAAAAAAATATTAAATTATGAGTATTACAGTTATTTTAATATATTATCTTTATATGATGTAACATAAATATTTAATATAAATAATATTTAATGTTAATGATATAATTTTAAATTATCACTATTCAAAATATGATATTACTATTTTTAAAAATTTTGTACATAGTATATATGTACTGTTATAAAAATAAGTTAATTATAATTTATATAAGTTATTTTAATCAACATTAAACTCAATTAATACTACTACTTTATCATATTTTTTTAAATGAAAATTATATTATTATTATAAAGTAATTATAAAAAATTAATAATAAATTCTTATTATAGGCATTCATTTATAATAATTTATTGTATTTATAAAATTAAGATGTGAAAAATAATTATTATTAATTAAAAAAAGAAATGCTATAAAAAATTTTGTGTAAACATGAAGACTTCTCAAGATTACACTCCCCTAATAATACACTTGCCCATGGATGCTTAAGTTTGGAGTTTTAATGAGATCCAATGCTATAATACTAGTGTGGTGACACATGCATATAAAGGATAAAAAGTAATAGTTATGTGATTAGTTTTTAAAAAGTAATGAACCATTTCTGAAATTTTTTAAAACTTTCTAAAATGGTAAGTAAATACACCTTTGAACAAAATTTATGTATATTATATGTCATAATATATTTTACTATCAATATTTTATTTTCATAAAATGAATAAAAAATAACATAAACTAATTATTTTTATAATGTTAACTCTAATAAATGAGATTGTTTTTTTCCATTATGTTATCTATCTTATAAATTAAAAAAATTAAATTATGCAATAAATATAAAATAATATAGTATTTATCATAGATATTATATATTAAATTTTTCAAAATGAGAGATTTTCTAAATAATATTAATCAATGGCCTAAAAAAGACAATGAAGAAAGTGATAACTAATCTATAAAAGAGAGAGAAAGTGAAAGATAAATAAGAGCAAAATAAAAAAATAGTTATAATGACAGAAGAGAGATAAAAGATGATTTAATGAAATAGAAAAGAAAAAAAATAACATAAAAGTGATAAGGAGAATAAATAAATAAGTAAAAGAAAAAAATAGAGAAAGATAATAGAGAGAAATGTGATGAGAAATATAAGAAGATAGAGTACAAAACAAAATAAGAGAATGATAATAGGAGTGAGAAGAAAGTGAGAGAATGTGACAATTATTCAAATAAAATAAACAAAATGAAAGAAATAACCAAACAAAAGATAAATCTTAAAAATTAGATTTATAATATTTATTAAATTTAATAAGTTAGCTATATTTAATGTTTAATGCAAATAAAAAAAATATTTCATTTGTAATAAAATTTAAGAATATTAGAAAACTTTATAAAATATTTTAAGTATTAATTTAATAATACATTACTTATATTTAAAAGCAAAAAATAATTAAATAAAAAACTATATAATAAATTTAATACATAGTATTTATATGATGTAATATAGATAATAAATATAATAATATATAATATTAATAATTTTAATTTTAGATTTTTAATATTCCATATTATAATATTTTTATATTTAAAAGTCTATACATGATATAAATATATGTTATAAACATAAATTAATTTTAATTTATTATAATTCATGTAAGTTATTTATCTTAATATTTATCTAAATTAAATTTATTAGTTTATTATATCATATGATGTGCCATATTTATTATTATGATGTAATATAGATAATAAATAAAATAATATATAATATTAATTATTTAATTTAGATTTTTAATATTCCATAATATAATATTTTTATATATAAAAAAGTTTATACATAACATATATATATAATATTATAAACATAAATAAATTTTAATTTATTATAATTCATATAAGTTATTTATCTCAAAGTTGATTTAAATTAAAGTCATTAGTTTATTATATCATATGGTGTACCATATTTCTTATTATATTAAATTAACAATAGTTTTATAATGTTATTAATCAACTTTATATGCAAAAATTCTAATGATAAACAATCATTTATAAGAATTTATTTTTTTTAACATTGGTATGTAAAACTTAATTGTCATTCATTAGAAAATAAAATTTTATGATAAATAGAGTATAATATGATAACTTCTTAAGAAATTACCCAACCTAATACTACTCTTGTTGAGCATGCTTAACTTTGGAATTTTAATGAGATCAAGCAATAATGCTTCTATGGTCACACATGCATGCATAAGAAAAAAATAAAGTTGTCTTATTGGCCTCTAAGATAAAGAACAATTTTTAAAAGTTTTTAAATTATCTAACATGTATGCTTTTTGAATTTAATAATTAAACTTATAATATTTATTAAATATTATAAGAAAATCATATATATATTTAATAGTGATAAGATATGAAAACTATTTAAAGTTTATTATTATTGTAGAATATTAAAAATATAAATTAAATATTTTGACTTTATATTAATATTATTTTATTCATACTTAAAATTTAAATTGTTAATTAAATAATTGATATTATAATTATTTTAATATATTATCTTTATATGATAAGACATAGATAATAAATGTAAATAATATTTAACATTAATTAGATAACTTTAGTTTATTAACATTAAATAACAAAATATTATTATTATTTAAACGATTTATACATTATAAAAAATTAGTTATAATTTATTATAAATAATATAAGTGTTTTAGCTCTATATTAAACTAAATTAAAGTTATTATTTTATTATATCAGATGATGTGCCATATTTAATATTATATGAAATTAATAATAATATCATGTACTAATTATTAAAAATTAATTACTAAAATTCTTATTATAAATAATCATTTATAATAATTTATTTTTTATAAAATTAACATGTAAAATTGAACTATCATTAATTAGGAGAAGGAATGTTACTAAAAAAAAGTGCAACATGACTTCTCAAGAGGTCAACTATCTTAATACTACTCTTACTAAGACATGCTTAATTTTGAAGTTCTAATGAGATCTAGTGCTATATACTGGTGTGCTTACACTTACATGCAAAAGATAAAATATCATAGTTATGTGATTAATGTTTTAAATAAAATGAACAATTTCTTAAATTTTATTAATTTTTAAGCATATATACTTTTAAATAAAAGTTATGCTTATTATATTGTTATCATATTTTATAAAATAAATATTTCATTTATAAAAAAATAAAAAAAATATAAATTATTATTTTTTTTAAAATAGACATTAATACATTAGATTTTTTTCCATTATGTTATTAAAGATAATTAAATTTTGTGATAAATATAAATAATAAAATACATATTTATCATAAATATTATATATTAACATTTACAAAATGAGAGATTTCTTAAATATTATTAGTTGATGGACTAAAAAAGTAAAACTTTAAGTAGAGATAAGTAATCGACTAAAGAAAGAAAGTAAAAGATTAATAAGAGCAAAATACAAAGAAAAGTAGTTATAGAGAGAGACGAGAGATGAATTAATGAAGAAAAGAAAAGATATAAAATAGAAGCGATAGAGAGAATCAATAAATAAGTAAAAGTGATAGAAAATAAAAAACAAAAAAAAAAGATAAGAGAGAGGCAATCAAAAATATGAAAAGGTAGAGCATAAACAGAGAAATAGGAGAATGATAACAAGTAAGAGAAAAAAGTGACAGAATATGAGAGATACTGAGATAAAAAGAGAAAAATGAGAGAAACAATTAAAAAATATTAAATCTTAATATTTAAAATTATAATATTTAATAAATAAAATAAGTTAGTCATATATAATATTTTAAAAAAAGAAAATATATCAAATTGTGTTTTTTAATTATTTTAGAATATTACAAATATTTAAAGGATATTTTGAATGTTAATTTAATATTTTATTATTCATATTAAAATTTGAAAAATATTTTTGTTAAAAGTAATATAATTATTCTAACATATTATATTTTTATGATGTAATATAAATTTTTAATATAAACAATATTTAATGCTGATAATATAATTTTTAATTTCTAATATTCTATAATATAATATTTCTAAATTTAAAAAATTCTATACATAACATATATATACTATTATAAACATAAATTAATTCTAATTTAAAGTAATTCATATAAGATATTTTGCCCAGTATTGAATCAAATTAAAGTTATTATTTTATTTTATTACATGATTTGTCATATTTATTATTATATGAAATTAATAGTAATGTTATAAAAATATTATTAAAATTAATTACAAAAATACAAATTACAAATAATTATTTATAAGAATTTTATTTTTTAATAATAACATATTTTTTAAATTAATTATCATTAATTTAAAAAATTAAATATTATAAAAAATATGTGCAACATAAGGACTTCTCAAGAGATCACTTATACCAATATTATTCTAGCCCAAGTTAGCTTAACTTTGGAGTGCTAAAGATACCTAGCACCATAATACTAGTCTTATTGCAAATGCATCCATAAGACAAAAAATCAAAGTTGTGTTGCTAGCCTTTAATATAATGAATAATTTTCTAAAATTTTTTAAATTATCTAATATATGTACTTTTTAAAAATATTTAATGCTTTTTATATATATCATAATATTTTATAATTAATATTATATTTACATAACATTAACTAAAAAATTATATATATTATTATTTTTTATAATGTAGTCAATAATATGTATGATTTTTTTAAAACAAATGATGGAGACAAAGATAACTATTCTCTAGAGAGAGAAAAGTCACAATTTAACAATAAAAAAATTAAGAAGAAAATAATAATAGAGTGAGATAAGAGATAATTTAATAAAGTTGAGAAGAAAAAAGAGAATATAGAAGAGATAGAGAGGATAAATTAAAAGGTAGAAGCGAGTGAGAAATAAGAAAGTGGAGAGGGATAGATGAGAGAGGACAAGAAAAATATGATAAGATAAAGAATGAGATAAATAAAAGAATAATAATAAGGTGAGAAGGAAGAAAAAATATAAGAGATATTATAATAAAGAGAAAAAGTGAGAAAACTAATTTAAATAAATGTAAATTTTAATACTTTATATAATAATAATTATTAAATATAATAAGAAAATAAAATACAATATTTAATACTAATAAAATATAAAAATTATATTAGATTTATTATTTAAGAATATTAAAAATATTTAGAGAATACTTTAACTACTAATTTAATATTAATTTTTTCATACCTTAAATCAAGATAGTTAATTAAATAATAAATATTACAATTACTCTAATTTATTATCTTTATATGTTGTAACTTAAGTAAATAACATAAATTGCATATAAAATTAATAATATTATTATAGATTTTTTAATATTCAATAAACATAAATTAATTATAATTTATATATATATTATTTTATCTGATATTAAATTAATTTAAAGCTGTTAATTTCTTATATCAATTGATGTGCCATATTTATTACTATACAAAATTAATAATATAATGTTATAATGATACTATGAAAAATTAATTACTAAAATTCTTAAGAGGTCACCTATTCTTATTATCATGTTTAAAAAATAAATCATAATTCAATAAAACAATTTTATAAACAAATATATGTATCATGAGGACTTCTCAAGAGATCACCCATCCTAATACATCTCTTACTAATATCTTCTTAACTTTGGAGTTCTTTTGAGATCCAATGCTATAATTCTAGTGTTGTTGCACATGTATACAAAAGACCAAATGTCATAGTCATGTGACTATTTTTTTAATTATTATGAACTATTTCTAAAATTTTCTAATTTATTAATATATAAACTTTTGAATAAAATTTATACATCATAATATTTTCTATTATCAATATTTTATTTTCATATAATGAATAAAAAATGATAGAAATTATTATTTTTGTAAAATAAGACATTAATATATGAGATTTTTTTTCATTATGTTATTATTATTATAAATAAAAATTAAATTTTATAATTAATTTAAATAATAAAATATATTTTCATTTTAAATATTATATATTAAACTTTTAAAAATGATTGATTTCTTTAGTATTATTAAATGAAGGGCTAGAGAATAGATAATGGTAAAAAAATAACTATTCTTTAAAAGAGGATAGAAAGTCAAAGATTAATATGAGCAAAATAGTGAAAAAAATAGTTATAGGGAGAGAAAATAGATGATTTAATGAAGAAGAAAGAAATGAAAGAATAGGGAGGAGATAGAGAGAATAAATAAGTAAAATAGAGAAAAAAAAATAAAACAATAGAAAGATAAAGAAGAGAAAAGCTAGAAAAATATAAAGAGATAGAGAGCGAAAAGAGAAATAAGAGAATGATGAGAGATAAATAAAAGAAAGAGAATATGAGAGATATTAAAACAAATTCAAAAAATATGAGAAATAATTAAATAAAAGATAAATCATTAAAATTAATATGATAATATTTATTAAATATAGCATATTAGTCATATATAATTATTAATAAAAACAAAACATTAAAAAGTAATTGATTTTTATTATTATTTTAAAATATCACAAATAATTAAAATTTATCTTGACCATTAATTTATTATTATATTTTATATTAAAATTAAAAAAAATAATTATTCTAATATATTATATTTATATCATGTAATACATATATAAATAATATTTAATATTAATAATATGATTTTAGATTTCTAATATTCTATAATATAATATTTTTATATTTAAGAAATTGTATACATGACATATATATACTATTATAAACATAAATTAATTCCAATTTATTATAATTAATATAAGTTATTTTACTTAATATTGAACTAAATTAAAATTATTATTTAATAAATCATATGATGTGCTATTTTTATATGATATAATATAAATAAATAAGTAGTAAAAAGTGGATTAAAAAAATAAAGTTATTATTACTAAAATTTTAATTACAAAAATGAAGTTATAAAAATTTCTTTTTCTTTTAAAATTAGTACCCTATAAAAATTATTTATCATTTATTAGAAAAAGAAACGTTTTGAAAAAATATGTGTAATACGAAAGCATCTTTAGAGGTCAACCATACAA
This sequence comes from Vanilla planifolia, assembly GCA_023846275.1. Taxonomy (NCBI): domain Eukaryota; kingdom Viridiplantae; phylum Streptophyta; class Magnoliopsida; order Asparagales; family Orchidaceae; genus Vanilla; species Vanilla planifolia. The sequence continues at coordinate 43,542 of JAIUJO010000709.1, forward strand.
ATATTACTCTCACCCAAACATGCTGAACTTTTGAGTTCTAATTAGATTAAGTGTTATAATGCTGGAGTGGTCGCACATGCATGCAAAAGGCAAAATATCATAATTGTGTGATTATCTTTTAAATATAATGAATAATTTCAAAACTTTTCCAAATTATCAAGTATATACACTTTTGAATAAAATTTAACCTTATTATATATGTCAAAATATTTTCCAAAATTGATATTTTTTATATAAATGAATAAAAAATTTCATAAACAATTAATTTTGATAAAGTAGATAGTAATACATAAGCCTTTTTCTCATTACGTTATTATTCTTATAAAAAAATTAAATTATGTAGTAAATATAAATAATAAAATATATATTTATCATAAATATTATATATTAGCTTTACAAAATGAGAGTTTTTAAAATATTATTAATTGATGGGCTAAAAAAGAGAAAATAGAGATTGTGATAACTAATCTGTAAAAGAAAAAGAGAAAGTCAAAGATTAATAAGAGCAAAATAGATAAAAAATAGTTATAAACAAATAAGACATAATTTAATAAATAAAAGAAAAGTTGTTATAGTTTAGGTAGAGAGAATAAATAAACAATTAAAAAAGTGAGAAAAAAAAATAGAATAAGATAAAAGAGAGAGAGGCCATAAAAATATAAAAAGATAGAGAATGAAAAGAGAAAAAAGGAAAGTATAATAGAAGTAAGAAGAAAGTGACAAAATTTGAGAGATATTTAGATGAAAAGAAAAAAGTAAGAGAAATAATTAAATAAAAGTTAAATATAAATAATTGAACTTATAATATTTGTTAAATATAACATGTAAATCACATTTAATATTTAATAAAAAATATTAAATATATATATTTTAATTATTATTTTAAATTATTACAAATATTACAAAGAAATATTGATTATTAATAAAATATTATATTATTAATATTAAAATTTAAAAACGCAATTAAATAAAAAATAATAAAATTATTCTAATATATTATATTTATATGATGTAATATAGATAATAAAAATAAATAATATTTAAAATTAATTATATAAGATTTCTAAAATTCTATATTATAATATTTCTATATTTAAAAAATTCTATTTAATATAGCATATTAGTCATATATAATATTTAATAAAAATAAAATATAAAAAATGCTTAATTTTTATTATTATTGTAGAATATTAAAAATTATTAAAATTATTTTGACTATTAATTTATTATTATATTTTTAATAATAAAAATAAAAATATAATTATTCTAACATAGAGTGTGGCATTGATTTTTCGTTCGCAAAGTTGAATGATCGGATGGTGCTTCTTAACTCCGCATTTCGAAAATTGGCATGTAGAAATGCTTTGAGTGTTTTGTCCTACATTATTCAACAATATCACTCGTTCGACCTTATAGGTATTTTCGTAACCGTGGTGCACGACCGATTGATTTAGTTTCCTAGCTATTGTCGTGTTGGCTTTCGCAATCGCTCAGCTGAAAGGATTTGCAGATTGAAAGATAGAGTGTGGTGGGGATCCTTTTGATCGTGAAGTTGCGTTATTGGATTGTGTTCTTAATTCCGCAATTATGAAATTCACCGTTGAGGAAAGTATTAAGTGTTTTATCCCACATTACTCATAGGTACTGTTCCTTGTTCCTTATAGGTATTTTCGTAACCGCAGTATCCATCCAATTGTTGTATTTTGCTAGCTATTACCTTGTTGCTTTCGCGACCTTACGACTGAAAAAATTTGCTGATTAAAAAATAGATTGTGGCATACATCCTTCAATCACAAAATGGCACGATCGAACAATGCTTGTTAACCCTCCAATTCGAAAATTTATGGTGTAGAAATGTTGGATTTTTTTGTCTTGTTGCCCACCGGCGTTGTTCGTTTCTTGTAATAGGTATTTTTGTAAGCCGTCCGATTAATTTAGTCGGCTAGCTGTCGCTGTAAACGTTCGATTAATTTAGTTTGCTTGCACTTGTTTTGTATGCAAATTAATCACCGAAGTAACCACCAGGCGATTTGTTTTCATTTTGGTGGACTTACAGAACCGTTATTCATTTCCCCATTAAAAATTGGAATATTTGGATTAGATTATGTATGCAACTAGTTTCATACGTATTTTCCAATGAACCGTCTTGGATCACTATAGCAATATGTTTTCGTTTGGTAAATTTTTATTATATTTATTTTCTCATTTATTTCTCTTTAACACATTCTCTCACTTCCCTCTCTCTCTTATTATTTCTTTTTTACTTTTGTCTTAATTCTCTATCTATTTATGTTATTCATGATCTCTTTCATTTCCTTTTCTTTTTTTGCATTTTTATTTTTCTCTATTTCACTCATTTATTTATTCTCTTTATTTTATTTATGTTCTTTTTTATTTTCTTCTTCATTAAATCATCCCCCATCGATCTCAAATATTATTTTCCTTTTATTTTGATTTTATTAATTTATGATTCTCTCTCTCATACAAAATAATCATCTTCGACTCTATTATCTTTTTTAGCCAATCAATTAATATTATTTAAAAAATCTCTTCTATTGTATAGTTTAATATATAGTATATTTGACAAATATATATTTTATTATAAATATTTGTTATGTAATTTAATTTTTAATTTATAAGAAAAGCAACATAATAGCTTTCATTTAGAGTTGTTTATATTTTTGAAAATTATAATTTATGCAATTATTTATTATTTTTATTTAAATAAAATAATTATATTATATATATATTATGACATGAACATGCATAAATTTTATTAAAAGTGCATAAGCCTAAAAATTCAAAAAATTTTAGAAATTCTTCTTTACAATCAAAAAAATAATCACACAACTACGATATTTTTTTTCTTTCACGAGCATTTTAGCATTGGATCTCATTAGAACTTCAAAGTTAAGTATACTTAGGCAACAGTATTACAGTGATGGGTGACTTTTTTAGAGGGCCCACAATTGCACATATTTTTCATAACATTCTTTTTTAACAAATGACAATTAATTTTTATAATATTATAATGTCAAAAGATTATTGCAATTGATAGTTCATAATTATCATTATAATAATTAATTTTTTAAAATACTTTTATACTATTATTATCAATTTTATATAATAATAAATATAGCACATCATTTGATATAAAAAAATAATAATTTTAATTTTTTTAAATATTTAGCAAAATAACTTATGTCGATCATAATAAATTAGAATTAATTTATGTTTATAATAACATATATATGCTGTGTATTTAATTTTTTAAATATTGAAGTATTATATTATAGAATATTAGTGATAAAAAATAGTATTAAATTAATAGTCAAAATATTTTTTTGAACATTTTTAATAATTAAGAGAAATAATAAATTTCAATTTTTTTATATTTTATTATTATTATTATATATTATATAAGATTAACATGTTATATTATTATAAATATTATAAGTTTTACTATTAAGATTTAACTTTTATTTAATTATTTCTCTCACTTTTTTCCCTTTATCTAAAAATCTCTCATATTCTCTCAACTTTTCTTTCTCTTATTAAATTTTTTTCCTAATTATCTATATCCTAATAGTCTTCTTCACCTCTCTCTCCTCTATTCTTCTTTAATTTCTTGTTTATCTGTCTTCCATTTTTTTATTTTTTCTCTCTATCTCCTCTATGTTTTTTTCTTCTCTTCTTTATAAAATAATCTCCCATGTATCTTTGTTATTATTTTTCTTTTTATTTTACTCTTATTAATCTATAACTTTCTCTCTTATGAAATAATTATTTCTTTCTCTATTAATTTTTTTATCCATAAAATTATAATATATATGAAATATCTCATATTAAATAATTTAATATATAATATTAATAATAATTATATATTTTATTATTTATATTTTTTTAATGTAATTTAATTATTTATAAGTATGATAATATATTAAAAAAATCTTATGTATTAATTTTATCAATTTTAAAACTAATAATTTATGTAATTATTTTTTAAAATTTAATATAACAAAATATTTATTTTAGAATATATTACCACATATATAATAGCATAATGTTTTTTAAAATAGTGCATATCTTTGATAATTTACATTATTTTAGAAATAATTCATTATCATCAAGACAACAATCACATAGCTACGATAATTTCTTTTTCGTGTAAGTGTGACCACACAAACATTATAGCGGTGGAGTCAATTAGAACTTTAGAGTTAAGCATTCTTAGACAAGAGTACTAATGGGATAGTGGCCTCTTAAAAAGTCTTCATATTACATATAGTTTTTCATAACATTCATTATTTAATGGGTGATAATTAATTTTAATAATATATTAATATTAAAAGGTTAAATTATTAGAAAAGAAAGTTTATAACTGCCATTTTAGTAATTAAATTTTAATAATAACTTTATAATACTATTATCAAATTCATGTAATAATAAATGTGACACATCAAATGATCAAATAAAATATAACTTTAAATTTTTTTAATATTAAGTAAAATAATATTTTATAAATTATAATAAATTATAATTAATTCAATTTTATAATAATATATATTGTGTATATAGATTTTTTAAATTAAATAACATTATGTTATAAAAAATTTGAAATCTAAAATTATTTATTTAGTCTTAAATATTCTTTATATTTATGATCTATATTATGTAAAAAATATAATATGTTAAACTAATTATATTAATTGTTATTATTTAATATTTTTAGGAATGATTCAATTTATATTCAATTAATAGTCAAAATATTCTTTAAATATTATTAATATTATAAAATAATAATAAAATTGAAATAGCGTTATATTTTAAAATAATAAATATTGTATATAATTAATTATTTATTTTTAACAAATATTATAAGTTTAATTATTTAAAATTAACTTTTATTAAATTATTTTTATCATTTTTCTCCTTATCTAAATGTTTAACATATTCTCTTGCTTGCTTCTCTTTTTTATTATCATTTTCTTATTTGTCTCTTTATTTTTTTGTATCTTTATATTCTATTTGCCCTCTCTCTCTTCTATCACTTTCTACTTTCTTATTGTTATCTCTTTCATTTATTTATTTATTCTCTCTATCTTTTTTATGTTCTTCCTTTTCTTTTTCTCTCCATTAAATCGTCTCTTATCACTCTATTATTTTGTTTGTTTTTATCTTGCTCCTATCAATATGTAACTTTTTTCTCTTTTAAAATAGTTATCTCTATCTATATTATTCTTTTTAGAAACATTAATTAACAAAATTAAGAAATCTCTTATATATCACTATTTAATATATAATTTATTTAAAAAAATTTATATTTTATTATTTATATATGTATTAAATTTAATGTTCAAATTCTAAGAATTATTCCTTAATAAAACAAAATCATATATAATAATATCTATGTTATAAAAAAGAAACTTTAAATTTTTTTTATTAATTTTATATAACTAAAATATTATTATTATTATTATACATCATGATTTATTATTTTCAAGACAATAATCACACAACTATGATTATTTTTCTTTTTTACACATATGCAACCACATTAGTATTATCGCACTAGATCTAATTAGTACTTCCAATGTGAAGCTTGCTTAGATGAGAGTAGTTTTGGCATGGGTCCCCTCTCGAGAGTATTGTTACATATGTTTTCACAACATTCATTTTTCTAAGGATTGATAATTTATTTCAAAAAAATATTAATTTTAAAAAAAATGATTATAAATTATGGTTTATGAATAATATAATTAATTATTAATGAAAATTGATAAACTTTTACTTAATTTCATGTAATAATAAGTTTGATAAATCATATGATATAAAAAATTATTAATTTTAATATAGTTTAATATTGAGAAAAATAACTTGTATAAAATATAATAAGTTAGAATTAATTTATATTTATAATAGTATATATATGTTGTGTTTAAATGCTTTTAAAAATATTAATATTATATTTTAAATAATAAAAATATAAAATTAAATAATTAGTGTTAAAGATTATTTATTTTTAATACCACATTACATCATATAAAGTTAATATATTAAAATAACTATAATATTTCATATTTTATTAAATTTTCTGATTTTAAGTATGAAAAAATTAAGATTAAAAAAATTGTTAAAATGTTCTTTAAATATTTATAATATTTCATAATAAAAATGGATGTAAAAATGTTTTTTATATATTTTTTAAATATTATATATGATTAACTTGTAATATTTAATAAACATTATAATTTTAATTATTAAATTTTTAGTTTTATTTAAAATTTTATCTCTATTTTTTCTCTTTATTTCAATGTGCCTCAAACTCTCTCACTTTCTTTCTTACTTCTATTATCATTCGACTATTTGTCTTTTTATTTTTTTTCTCATTACACTCTTGTTGGCCTTTCTCTCTACTATCCATCTCTTCTTTATCATTTCTCTTTCTTTAATTTTTTTATTTATTATCTCTATCTCTTCTATATATCTTTGTTTCTTATTTTCCTTAATAAATCATCTCTAATCTCCCTTCATTATAATTTTTTATTTGTTTTTCTTTTATTAATTTGTAACCTACTCTCTTTTGGAAAATAGTTATCTCCATCTCCATTATCATCTTTTTAATTAATCAATTAACAATTTTTAAGAGTTATCTTTTGTGACATAATCTAATATATAATATTTTTTATAAATTTTTTTTGTATCTATTGCATAATTTAATTTTTTATTTATAAGAATGATAAGATAATAAAAGAAATTATTATGTGTTAATGTTATCAAAAAATGATAGTTTATATAATTTTTTATTTATTTCATATAAATAATTTTTTGATATGATAGTATAATAAAATATATATAAAAAGCATAAACTTTACATAAAAGTTTATATACTTAGTAATTTAGAAACTTTTAGAAATGGTGTAATACATTCAAAAAAATAATCACATAACTTTGATATTTTATCTTTTGCAGATATGTACGAACACACCAGCATTATAATGCACGATATCATTTAAACTCCAAAGTTTAGTATGTTGAGACAAGCGTAGTGTCAAGATGGGTTACCTTTTAAAAAGTCTTATTGTTGCTAATATGTTTTCATATCATTCATTTTTTAATGAATGACAATTAATTATTTTTACATTATTTCCTTTTTTAAAATAAATTATTATAAATGATATTTTATAATTATATTTTAGTAATCAGTTTTTAAAAATAACTTTGTAATATTATTGTTAATTTAATATAATAATAAATCTGACCTATGATATGATATAATAAAATATTAATTTTAATTTAGTTTAGCATTAAACAAAAAAACTTTTTTTATTTATAATAAATAAGAGTTAATTTATGTTTACAATTATATATATATTATATGATGAAATTTCAAATATAAAAACATTATATTATAAAATATTAGAAATTAAAATAATATTTTTAATATTAAAAAATATTTTAATTGTTTGTAATTTTTTGAAAAAATAATAAAACTAAAACTGTTTTAATAATTAAATAATATTAAGTATTATGAATGATTCACTTACTATATTATAAATTTTATAATTTAATTATTTTAAATTTAACTTTTATTTAATTATTTTTCTCACTTTTTTCTCTTTAGCTCCATGTCCTTTAAATTCCTTCAATTTTTTCTGTCCTACTATCATTCTCTTGTTTATCTCTTTATTCTTTATATCTTTATATCTTTCTTAGCCTCTTCCTCTTACAACTATCCTTTTTTACTATCTTATTTGTTTCTCTTTTTTTATTTCTTATTTCAATCTTTTCTATATTATCACTTTTCTATTCCTCTTTATTCAATCATCTCTCATCTTTTTTTATTATTATTTTCTAGTCTATTTTTTGTTAATCCTTGACTTTCTATTTCTAAGAGAATAATTATCTTTATCATTATTATCTATTTTTTTGCTCATCAATTATTGATATTTAAAAATAGCTTGTGTTTCATAATCTAATATATAATATTAATGAAAAATATATATTTTTATTATTAATATTTATTAAATATTTTAATTTTTTATTGGTAAAATTGGTAACAAAATAGAAGAAATTTATATGTATTAATGTTAACATTATAAAAAATAATAGTTTCTTTAATTTTTTTATTTATTTTTTATAAATAATATATTAATATTACAATATAGCATGATAGATATAATAAGCATATAAAAAATTTTAGAAGTGTATTTTTTTTGTTAATTTAAAAAATTTTAAAATGGTTTATTATTTTAAAAACAATAATTATGCAATTGTGATTTTTTATCTTTAGCATGTATTTGTGACCAACAAACATTATAGCACTCGATCCCAATAAAACTCGAAAGTTAAGCATGGTTGGGTTAGAGTACTATTGGGATGGGTCACCTCTTGAAAAGTACTCATGTTACACTTATTTTTTTATAACTCTTTTTCTCGTATAAGATAATTAATTTTAATCAGATGTTTGAAGTAAGGTTCAACAAGAGTGAGGTGAGCTGTTATGAATGAAAGTTTGAATAATTATGAAATATTTTCATAAAATATTTATAGTAATACTTAATAAAGTTAAAAAATATATAAAAGTGATTTTTGATAAAATTTTTATTTAATTTAAAAAAAGTTTAAGTTTTATAAAAGTCATGTAATTGAAGAGTCAACAGTAGTTAGAAACATAAACAATAGATTTTAAGTAGTTTAGCCTATAAAACATGCTTATGTCCACCCCAAGGAAAAACCAGGCATACATAACACAATATAAGTCTTTCACCAATAAACGGGTTGGCTAAGTACTCACAACAAAGACACAAATGAGAAAGACTACTATTGTCTTATAGTGAAATTAATGGAACATGCTACTACATCATTACAACAAATTAAAATGGAATAAAAAGAAGAACATTCATTGACATAAAATCCAAATAAATACAACAAAAATCTTATGCTTCATGAAACCATTAAAGAGGCACAAGTATGTTAATTAGGTGAAATAAATATCAAGAAAATTATTAACTTAGTTGATTTGAAAATGAATAAAATTTTAGAGGTTTGACAAGTGAATGGCACAGCAGCATATGAAAACGACGAGGGAAACGAGCGACTAATGGATTTAATATTTTTATTAGGATCACAAACAGATTTTTATTCTTATCTTCGTACAAATATCTTCTATTTATATGTAATTTGCAAAGGTTAAAAGTAGTTACCAAACACCCAATTTAATCGTTAGAATTTTCATAGTTTTTGTAATATTTTAATTAGGAAATAAACAAATAAATAAGTCTCCAAAGGCTCAAAAGAATGGGTAAAAATGTTGTTGCACTGTCACTGTTTGATCCAAATGCTTCGTGACCATTTGATCGCAAAAACTGAGCAATCAAACATATGCATCGAAAATGTGCCGTTATAAAACTCAAATAGATCTCGTTCATTAGATCAGAATCTCTATCTAATGGTAGGAGTTTTCTTGGCCACCAAAAGAAATACGGACTATGCAATTACAACACGGCATGATGAGACAGTTGAAAGATATTGTAGATTGAAAAATAGAGTGCGGCATTGATCGCTAAATAACAAAGTTGCACGACTAGATGGAGCATCTTAATCCTACAATTTAGAAATTTGCAAGTAGAATGTTTTAAGTGTTTTGTACCACAATGTCTAAAAAAGATATTCGTTCCTCTATCTCTATAAATGTAGTGCACCACCGATTGATTTTTTTCCTAGCCGTTGCCATGTTAGCTTTCACATTTGCTTGACTGACAGGATTTGTAGATTGAAAGATAGAGTGTGGCAGGGATCCATTCGACCACAAACTTATGGTATTGTACGGTGGTTCTTATTCCCGTAATTCCAAAATTCACTGTCCAAGAAAGTTTGGAGTGTTTTGTCCCACATAGCTCACAAGCATTGTTCCTTGTTCCTTATGGGTATTTTTGTTTGTATTTTGCTGGCCATTGCCTTGGTTTCTTTCTCGATCTCATGGCCAAAAAATTTGTAGATTGAAGATAGATTCTGGCATTGATCGTTTGATCGAGAAATTACACGAACAGATGGTGCTTGTTAAAACTGCAATTAAAAAATTTACCATGTAGAAATGTTGGAGTTTTTTGTCTCGTTTCTCACTAGCATTGTTTATTTTTTGTTATAGGTATTTTTGTAAAAGATCTGATTAATTTTTTCATCTAGCTGTCACCGTAAATGTCCCATTAATTTAGTTGGCTAGCATTTTCTTTGTTAGTGAATTAATCATAGGAGTAACCAACGAGTGATTTGTTTTTATTTATTTGGATTTATGGAACCATTATCAATTTCTTGATTAAAAATTAGAATGTTTGGATTTGGTTATGTATGCAACTATTTTCAAAGGTGATTTCCATTGAATAGTTGCGGTTCCTTGTGGCAACGGGCTTCCATTTGGTAAATTTTTATTAATTTTTTTCTCACTTACTTCTCTTTAACTCATTCTCTCACTTTCTCCTTTCTCTTATTATTTCTTTTTTATTTTTGTCTTAACTCTCTATCTCTTTATATTATTCATGATCACTCTCACTAGTCTATCTTTCTCTACTTTCTCATTTTCCTCTTTTTCACTAATTTATCTATTCTCTTTATCTTATTTATGTTCTCTCCTTTTTTCTTCATCAAATCATCCCTTTTCTATTTCAATTATTATTTTTCTTCTATTTTGATTTTATCAATTCATGATTTTCTCTCTTATAAAGAATAATCAAATTTGACCCTATTATTTTTTTAGCCCATTAATTAATAATATTTAAGAAATCTCTCATGTTGTATAGTTTAATGTATAATATTTTTGAAAAATATATATTTTGTTAAAAATATTTATTATGTAATTTAATTTTTAATTTATAAGAAAGGTAACATAATGGAAGAAACTTTCATTTAGATTTTTTTATCATTTTTTTTTCAAAAATTATAGTTTATTTAATTATTTATTATTTTTATTTAAATAAAATAATTATATTATAATATTTTATGACATGAAAAATACATAAATTTTATTGAAAGTCCATAGGCTTGATAATTTAGGAAATTTTATAAATGGTTTATTACCTTCAAAAAATAACCACACAACTACAATATTTTTTTCTTTTGAATGCATGTTCGACCACATGTTCATTTTAGCATTGGATCTCATTAGAACTACAAAGTTAAGTATGCTTGGGTGAGAGTATTATTATAATCGGTGACCTTTTTAAAGGTCCCACTATTGGACAAATTTTTCATAATATTATTTTCTTAACAAGCGACGATTAGATTTTATAATGTTATAATGTTAACAGATTACAATAATAGTTCATAATTACCATTATAATAAATAATTTTTTTAAAATTATTTTATGCAATTGTTATCAATTTTATATAATGATAAATAAAACACATCAATTGATATAATAAAATAATAACTATAGTTTTTTTAGTCATTTAACAAAATAACTTATATTGATTATAATAAAATAGAATTTACTTATGTTTGTTATAGCATATATATGCTATGTATTTAATTTTTTAAATATTAAAATATTATATTATAGAACATTTGAGGTAAAGAATAATATTAAGTTAATAGTGAAAATATATTTTAAATATTTTTAATATTCTAAAGAGATAATAACTCTGAAATATTATTTTATTTTATTATTATTAAATATTATATAAGATTAACTTGTAATATTTTTAGAAATTTTATATGGTTCATAATTGAGATTTAACTTTCATTTAATTATTTCTTTCACTTTTTTCCCTTCAAATTAAGATCTCTTAAAGTCTCTCAACTGTTTCTCTCTCTTATTATCATTCTCTTTTTTATCTCTTAATTATATATATCCTATTATTCATCTTCACCTCTCTTTTTCCTCTATTCTTCCTTAATTTCTCGTTTCTCTAACTTCCATATTTTTATTTTTTCTCTCGATTTCCTCTATGTTTTTTCTTCTCTTCATTATAAAATAATCTCTAATATATCACTTTTATTATTTTTCTTTTTATTTTACTTTTATTAATCTTTAACTTTCTTTCTTATGAAATAGTTATTTCTTTCTTCATTATCTCCTTTTAGGTCAATAAATTAATAATATATTTGAAATATCTCATACTACATAGTTTAATACATAATATTAATAATAATTATTCATTTTATTATTTATATGTTCTATGCATTTAAATTTTTTAATAAGAGTGATAATATATCGAAAGAAAACCTTTTGTATTAATTTCTTTAATTTCGAAAGTAATAGTTTATGTAATTATTTTTTAATTTTATATTTTAAAATATTAATATTAGAATATATTATCACATATATAATAAACATAGTTATTTTTAAAATTTTACATGGATTGATAATTTAGACTATTTTAGAGATGATTCATTATCATCAAGACAACAATCACAAAACTATAATAATTTCTTTTGAATGCATATGAGACCACACAAAGATTATAGCGGTGGATCTGATTAGAACTCCAAAGTTAAGCATTCTTAGGCTAGAATACTATTGGGATAGTTGCCTCTTGAAAAGCCTTCATATTATATGTAGTTTTTCATAGCATTTATTTTTTTAATGAGTGATAATTAATTTTAATAACTTGTTAATGTTAAATAATTAAATTATTAATAATGATAGTTTATAATTAGCATTTCAGCAATTAATATTTAATAACTACTTCATAACTTTATTAAAAATTTTATGTAATCATAAATGTGGCACATCGCATAATATAACAAAGTAATAAGTTTAATTTTTTTTTAAATTGAGATAAATAATTTATATAAATTATAATAAATTAGAATTAACTAAATTTATAATATTACATATATTGTATATATAGAGTTTTTAAATAAATTAATATTATATTATAAACAATAAGAAATATAAAATTATTTCTTTATTATTAAATATTCTCTATGTTTATGATCTATATTATGTAAAATAGAGATAATATATTAGACCAATTATATTATTTATTATTTTAATTATTTTTAAATATTGTTAAATTTATATCAAATTAATATTCAAAATATTATTTAAATATTTTAATAATATAATACAATAATAAACTTGAAATAGTTTTATATTTTTTAAAAAGTAAATTTTATATGTAATTAATTTTTTTGTTTTTAATAAATATTATAAGCTTATTTATTTAAATTTATCTTTTCTTAAATCATTTTCATCACTTTTTTCGTTTATCTTAATATCTAACATATTCTTTCTCTTCTCTTTTTTATTATTATTTTCTTATTTGTTCCTTTATTCTCTTTCTTTACATTTTTTTGGCATCTCTCTCTTTTATCACACTCTACTTTCTCATTTCTCTCTTTGATTTATTTATTTATTCTCTATATCTCTTTTATATTTCCTCTTCTATTTTCTTTTTTGTTAAATCATCTCTCATGTCTATATTATTATGTTTCTCTTCATCTTGCTCCTATCAATCCGTAACTATTTCTCTCTTTTGAAATAATTATCTCTAATTATATTATCTCTTTTTAAAAATATTAATTAATAAAATTTAAGAAATCTCGTATATATCATAATTTAATACATAATATATTTAAAAAATATATATTTTATTATTTATTAAATTTAATTTTTAAATATAAAAATGGTATCCAAACAAAAGAAAATCATATATAATAATATTTATGTTATAAAAAATTACAATTTTTATAATTTTTTATTTTATATATATAAAAAATTATTATTATAATAGATCATGATCCATTATTTTCAAGATAATAATTACACAACAATTATTATTTTTCTTTTTTATATCTATGGAAAAACATTAGCATTATGGCACTTGATGTAATTAATACTTCCAATGTTAGGCTTGCTTGGGTGAGAGTAGTTTTGTGATGGGTGACTTCTTGAGAGTATTATTACATATTTTTTCATAGCATTCATTTTTCTATAGATTAATAATTGATTTTAAAAAAATTTTAATTTTAAAAAATTAAATGATTACAAATTATAGTTTATAAATATTATTTTTGTAATTAATTATTAATAAAACTTTTATAAACTTTTTATCAATTTTTTGTAATAATAGTTTGGCACATCATTTGATATAATAAATTATTAATTTTAATATTATTTAGTTTTGAGAAAAATAACTTATATAATTTAATAAATTAGAATGAATTTATATTTATAATAGTATATATATATTGTCTATAAATGTTTTTTAAATATATTAATATTGCATTATAAAATAATAGAAATATTAAATTGAATAATTAGTGTTAAATATTATTTATTTTTAATATCGTTATTACATCATATAAAGATAATACATTAACATAATTATAATATTTTTTATTTAAGTAATTTTTAAATTTTAAGTATGAAAAAAAATTAATAAATTATCAAAATATTCTTGAAATATTTATAATATTCTATAATAATAATAGACCTAAAAAATTTTTTACATTTTTTAAATATAATATATGATTAACTTGTAATATTTAATAAATATTATCATTTTATGTATTCGTGTTTTAGTTTTATTTAATGTTTTCTCTTTATTTCTACATCTCTTAAATTCTCACTTTCTTCCCGCATCTATTATCACTCTATTATTTTTTTTTTATTTTTTATCTCATTACACTCTTATTGGTCTCTCTCTACTATCCATCTCTTCTTTGAGATTTTTTAAATTTTTTTTTATTTATTATCTCTATCTTTTTTATGTTCTCTCTTTTCTTTTTCTTTTCAATAAATCATCTTTTATGTCTCGTCACTCTTCATTAATATTTTTTTATTTATTTCTCTTTTATTAACTTGTGACTTTCTCTCTTTTACAAAATAGTTATCTCTATCTCCATTATCACCTTTCAAATTATTAATTAATAATATTTAGAAGTTCTCTTGTGTGACATAGTATAATATATAATATTTTTTATAAATATATTTTTTGTTTTTATTATTTATTATATAATTTAATTTTTGTATATATAAGAATGAAAACATAATAGAAGAAATTATTATGTATTAGTCCTAATGTTTCAAAAAGTGATAGTTCATGTAATTTCTTATTTATTTCCTATAAATAAATTATTTATTTTATAATATATTATAATATATATAAAAAGCATAAACTTTACTAAATAGTTTATATGCTTAATAATTAAAAAATTTTAGAAGTGGTGTAATACTTTCATAAAAATAATCACACAACTTTGACATTTTATCTTTTGCATGTATGCACGACCATACTAGCATTATAGCAGACGATATCATTAGAACTCTAAAGTTAAACATGTTTAGATAAGCGTAGTATTTTGATGGTTGACATGTTGAAAAGTTCCTATTGTTGCTCATAATTTTCATAACATTCCTTTATTTAACGAATGACGATTACATTTTATAACATTCTTATTTTTTCAAAAAATTGATTATTATAAATGATAGTTTATATCTATTTTTAGTAATTAGTTTTCAAAAATAACTTCATAATATTATTGTTAATTTAAAATAATAATAATATGATATATCATATGATATAAGAAAATATCAACTTTAATTTTGTTTATCATTAAGCAAAAAAACTATTTTCAATTATAATAAATTGGAATTAATTTATGTTTATAATAGTATATATATGTTGTATAATAAATTTTTAAATATAGAAATATTATGTTATAAAATATTATACATTAAAATAATTATTTTTAATAATAAAAAATATTTTAAATATTTGCACTTTTCTATAAAAATAATAAAATTACTATTTTTTTTATAATTTAATATTATTAAGTATCATAAATGATTCATTTATTATACTTTATAAATATTATAAGTTAATTATTTAATTTTTAATTTTTATTTAATTATTTTTCTCACCTTTTTTCACTTTATCTCAATGTCACTCAAGTTCTTTCTATTTTCTCTCTCTTGTATTATCATTTTCTTATTTGTCTATTTACTCTTTATATCTTAATATCTTTCATCGTACCACTTTCTTTACTTATCATTTCTACTCTTTCATTTTTTTATTTATTCTTTCAATGTTTTCTATATTCTCTTTTCTTTTTCTTTTTATTCAATCGTCTCTCATCTCTCTTTATTATTTTTTTCTTCTCTATTTTGTTCTTATCAATCCTTGACTTTCTCTCTCTAAGAGAATAATTAACTTCAACTTTATTATCTATTTTTCTACTCATCAATTATCAATATTTAAAAAATTCCATGTGTTTCATAATCTAATATATAATATTTATGATAAATATATATTTTTATTACTTATATTTATTAAATAATTTAATTATTTTATTTATAAGAATGATAATATAATGAAAGAAATTTATATGTATTAAAGTAAACATTTTAAAGAATAATAACCTATTTAAATTTTTATTTATTTTATATAAATGCTATATTATATTATAATATAGTATGATAGAAATAATAAGCATATAAAAATTTTTAGGACATTTATTTGTTAATTTTAAAACTTTTTAAAATGGTTAATTATTTTCAAAGCAATAATCATGCAATTAAGATTTTTTATCTTAAGCATGTATTTGTGACCACAAACATTATAGTTCTCGATCCCATTAAAACTCAAAAGTTAAGTATGCTTGGGTTAGAGTACTATTGGGATGGGTCACCGCTTCAGAAGTCCTCGTGTTGCATATATTTTTTCATAACACACCTTTTTCTCATAAAAGATAATTAATTTTAGTCAGATGTTTGAAGTGAGGTTCTGTAAGACTAAGGTGGGTTGTTATGAATCAAAGTTTGAATTATTAATAAATATTTTCATAGAATATTTATAGTTATTCTTAATAAAGTTTTAAAAAATATATAAAAAGGATTTTTTATAAATTTTTATATTATTTTTAAAAAATATTAAGTTTTATAAAAGTCGTGTAATTTAATAATCAATAGTAATTAGAAATGTAAATAATCAATTTTTAGGTGGTTCGACTTATAAAACAGGCCTATGTACCCCAAGAAAACACTAGGGATACACAACACAATATAAGGCTTTCACTAATAAACGAGTTTGTTAAGCACTCACAATAAATAGACAAATGAGAAAGATTACTACGATCTTACAATGAAATTAATGGAACATGCTACTATATCATTACAACAAAATAAAATGAAAAGAATATTCAATGACAAAATCCAAATCAATACAACAAAAATCTTATGCTTCATGAAACCATTAAAGAGGCAAAAGTATGTTAATTAAGTGAATTAAATATCAAGAAAATTAATAACTTAGCTAAATTTGGAATGAAAGGAATTTCAAGAGTTTTACGAGTTAATGACATAGTAGAGTATGAAAACGACAAGGGAAATGAGCGACTAATGGCTTTAATATTTTTTCTTAGAATCACAAAATATTTTATTCTTTTTTTGTACAAAAATCTTCTATTTATATGCAATTTGTAAAGGCTAAAAGTACTTACCAAAATTCCCAATTTATCCCTTATAATTTTCAAAATTTTTGTAATATTTTAGTTAGGAAACAAGCAAATAAATAACTCTCCAATGACTCAAAAAAATGGCTAAAAAAGAAATGCACTACTGCTGTTCGATTCGAATGCTTTGGGATAGTTAGATTTCAAAATTTTAGGGAACGGATGTTTGAAATCAAATCTATGCCTTTAAAAAACTCAAATTGATCTGGTCAATTAGATCAAAATCTCGATTTTGTGGCAAGAGTTATCTTTGCCTTCGAAAGGAATACGAACCGTACAATCTCAACAAGGCACGATCGGACAGCTAAAAAAAATTGCGGATTGAAATATAGTGTGGTGTTGATCATTTGATCTTGAAGTTGTGCGATCAATCGGTGCCTCTTAATCCCACAATTCAGAAATTTGCATGTAGAAATGTCTTGAGTGTTTTGTCTCACATTGCTAAAAAACAATGTTCATTCCTCTTTATAGGTATTTCCATAAACACGGTGCACGAATGATTGATTTAATTTTCTAGCGATTGCCGTGTTGCCTTTCACGATCGTTCGAGTAAAATGATTTTGCCAATTGAAAGATAGAGTGTGGTGGGGATCCATTCGATCACGATATTGCACTATTGGGTGATGGCTCTTAATCCCATAATTCCAAAATTTGCCTTCTAGGAAAGTTTTGAGTGTTTTGTCTGACATTGCTCAGAAGCATTGTCCCTTGTTTCTTACAGGTATTTTTTGTATTTTGCTAGCCATTGTGGCACTTGCTTTCGCGATTGCACAGCTAAAAATTTTTGTAGATTTAAGATAGATTGTGGCATTGATCATTCGATTGTGAAATTATGCGATTGGATAGTGCTTGTTAAACCCATAATTTTGAAATGTACCATGTAGAAATGTTGGCATTTTTCCTTTCGTTGCTCACTGGCATTATTCGTTTCTCGTTAAAGGTATTTTGTTAAGCACTCTGATTAATATAGTTGGCTAGCTATCGTTGTAAATGTCCCATTAATTTAGTTAGCCATCATTTGCTTTGTTGGCAAATTAATCATCGGAGTAACCAACGGGCGATTTGTTTTTATTTTGTTATATTTATGGAAACGTTATCGATTTCTCGATTAAAAATTTGAATGTTTGGATTTGATTATGTGTGCAACTATTTGTAGAGGAAATTTCAAATGAATCGTCAGAGTTCACTGTGGCAACGGATTTTCATTTGGTAAATTTTTATTAAATTTTTTTTCACTTATTTCTCTTTAAAACATTCTGTCACTTAATTCTTTCTTTTATTATTGATTCTTTTTGTCTTAATTCTTTATCACTTTATATTATTCATGAACTCTCTCACTACTCTATCTTTCTCTACTTTCTCATTTTCCTCTATTTCACTCATTTATTTATTATCTTTATCTTATTTATATTCTCTTTTTTCTTTTCTTCTTTATTAAATCGTCTCCCTTCTATATCAGTTATTGCTTTTCCTCTATTTTGATTTTATCAATGATAGTTTTCTTCTCACATAGAATAATCATCTTTGACACCATTTATTGGCTAATATATTAATAATATTTAAGAAATCTCTCATGTTGTGTAGTTTAATAAATAATATATTTGACAAATATATTTTTAATTTTAAATATTTATTAAAAATTTAATTTTAAATTTATAAGAAAGGTGACACAATAGAAGAAACTTTCATTTAGAGTTATGTGTTTTTTAAAAAATTATAGTTTATGAAATTATTTATCAATTTTATTGAAATAAAATAATTATATTATAATATATTATGACATACAACATGCCTAAATTTTATTAAAAGTACATAGGCTTGATAATTTAGGAAATTTTACAAATGATTCATTACCATCAAAAAAAAAAAAATAATCACACAACTACAATATTTTTTCTTTTGAGTGCATGTTCGACCACAAGAGCATTTTAGCATTAGATCTCATTGGATCTCAAAAGTTAAGTATGCTTGGATGAGAGTATTGTTTTGTGATAAGTGATTTTTTGAGAGGTAGCATTATTGCACATATTTTTCATAACATTCTTTTTTTTTTAACAAATAATGACTAATTTTATAACATTATATTGTAAAAAGGTTACAATAAATGATAGTTCATAATTACCATTATAATAATTAACTTTTTAGAGGTAACTTTACTTTATTATTATTATCAATTTTATATAATAATAAATAAAATAAAGTTACCTGTAAATATTTTATGTTTATAATAACATCATCTGTTATAATAAAATAAAAACTTTAAGTTTTTTTAAATATTTAGCAAAAGAACTTATAATGATTATAATAAATTAGAATTAATTTATGTTTATAATAACATATATATGATGTCTATTTAATTTTTTAAATATTGAAATATTATATTAAAAAATATTCAAGATAAAAATAATATTAGACTAATAGTCAAAATATTTTTTGAATATTTTAATATTCTAAAGAAATAATAAATCTTTAATATTTTTATATTTTAATATTATTAAATATTATATAAATTAACTTGTTTTAGTTTTATAAATATTAAAAGTTTTATTATTAAGGTTGAACTTTTATTTAATTTTTTTCTCACTTTTTTCTCTTTAACTCAACATCTCTCATATTTTTTCAACTTTGTCCATCTTTTATTTTCATTCCTTTTTTGTCTCTTCGATATCTATATCTTATATTTTTTTTCACCTCTCACTCTCCACTATTCTTTCTTAATTTCTTATTTCTTTATATTCCACTTTTTTATTTTGTCTGTTTATCTCCTATATATCTTTTTCTTATCTTCTTTATTAAATGATCTCTCATCTATCTCTATTATTATTTTTCATTTTATTTTACTCTTATTAATCCATAACTTTCTCTCCTATGAAATAATTATTTTTTTTACAATTATCTTCTTTTATGTCCATAAGTAAATAATATATATAAAATATTTCATATTACACAGTTTAATATATAATATTAATAATGATTATATATTTTATTATTTATTATTTTTTATGTAATTTAATTTTTTTTATTAGAATGATAATATATTTAAGAAAAGTCTTATGTATTAATTTCATCTATTTTGAAAGTAATAGTTGATGTAATTATTTTTATTAATTTTAGATAATAAAATACTAATATTAGAAAATATTATCACATATTATATAAGCATAACTTTTTTTAAAACAGCACATATCCTTTATAATTTATACTATTTTAGAAATAATTCATTATCATCAAGTCGACAATCACATAACTACGATAATTGCTTTTGCATGCTCGTGCGAGCACACAAACACTGTAGCGGTGGATCAAATTAGAACTCCAAAGTTAAGCATTCTTGGGCAAAAGTACTGTTATGATAATGGCCTCTTAAAAAATCTTCATATTGCCTACAGTTATTCATAGTATTTATTTTTTTTAATGAGTAATAATCAATTTTAATAACATGTTAATGTTAAAAAGTTAAATTATTTAAATAAATGGTTCATAATTACCCTTTATTATTTAATATTTAATAATAACTTTATAATATTATTATGAATTTAATATAATAATAAATATGATAGATCACTTGATATCATAAAAAAATAACTTTAAGTTTTTTTAATATTTAGAAAAATTAATTTTATCAATTTTAATAAATTGAAATTAATTTAAGTTTATAATAGTATATATATTTTTTATATAAAGCTTTTAAATAAAGTAACATTACGTTAGAAATCAGAAATTATGTCTTTAATCTTAGATATTCTTTATATTTATGATCTATATTATGTAAAATAAAGATAATATGTTAGACTAATTATATTATTTATTGTTTTTTTAATTTTTTTGAAATATTGTTAAATTTATATGAAATTATTATTCAAAATATTATTTAAATATTGTTAATATTATAAAATAATAAAAAACTTGAAATATTTTTATATTTTAAAATAAATAAATATTATATATAATATATATATTTTTATTTTTTTTATAAATATTACTAGTTTAATTATTTAAATTTAACTTTTATTAAATGATTTTTATCCTTTTGACTCTTTAACTTAATGTCTAACATATTCTCTTACTTATTTCTCTCGTTTATTATCATTCTATTATTTGTCTCTTTACTCTGTATCTTTATATTCTTTTTTACGTCTTTCTCTTCTGTCACTCTATACTTTCTCATTTTATATTTTTATAGTATTAAATATTATATATGATTTAACTGTTATATTTTATGAATAATATAATTTTTTTTATTAAGATTAAATTTTTATTAAATGATTTTTCTCATTTTTTCTCTTTATCATGATGTCACACATTCTCTCTCCTTTTTCTTACTCTTATTATTATTTTTTATTTATTTCTTTATTATTTATCTCTTTATATTCTTTTCAACCTCTCTCTATTCCTATCTAATTTTTTATTTCTCTCTTTCTTTTACATTTTAATTTATTCTCTTTCCTTTCTTTTCTCTTTTATCAAACCATCTCTCATCTCTCTCTATTATTTTTTTTTTCTATTTTTTTATTAATTTGTGAGTTTATCTATTTCTTAGATAGAAGTTATCTCTATCTCCATCATTTCTTTTTTAACATATAAATTAACAATATTTAAGAAATCTCTCATGTCACATTGTTTAATATTTAGTAATTTAATTTTATATTTATAAGAATAATAATATATTGTAATAAAATCTTATGTATTCATTTGTTATATTATAAAAAATAACAATAAATATAATAATTTTTAATTATATATATAGTTAAAATATTGATTCTATGAAATATTATGACACATATAATAAGAATAAAATATTTTTATAAAGTGCATCTATTAGGTATTTAGAAAATTTTAAAAAATTTTCATTATTGTTAAGGCTGACAACATAACTTCGATTTTTTTCTCTCATGAAAGCATGCGTGACCTCACCGACATTATGGCACTAAATCTCATTAGAATTACATGTTATGCATGCCCCGGTGAGAGTAGCATTAGGATAGTGGCATCTGGAGCAGTCTTCATGTTGCACATATTTTTTCATAGAATTTTATTTTCTAAAGAATGATAATTATTGTTTACATTTTAATGCTAGGAAATATATATGCTTATAAATGTTTAATTATAATTACAATTTTTGTAATTAATTTTTAACAAAAATTTTAGAATATTATCATCAATTTTATATAATAATAAATATGCACATCATATGGTGTAATAAAATAATAATTTTAATATTGTTCAATATTAAGCAAAATAACATATATGAATTATCACAAATTAGAATTAATTTGTGTCTATAATAATATATATACATTGTTTATTGAGCTTTTTAAAAATTGAAATATTATATTATAGAATATTAGAGATTTAAATTATATTATTAATATTAAAGATTAATTATATTTACCATCTATATAACATCATATAAGTATAGTATATCAAAATTATTACATTATTTTTTAGTTTAGTCATTTTTTTAATTTTAATATGAATAATATAATATTAAATTAATAGTCAAAATATTCTTTAAATGTTATAATTTTTTCAAAATAACAACAAAAATAAAATAATTGTTTATATTTTTTTATTAATATTATGTATTATTAACTTGTTATATTTAATAAATATTTTAATTTAATTACTAAGATTGAACTTTAATTTATTAAATTTTCTCACTTTTTTATTTTTATATTTATCTCTTTCATTTTTTCATTTTCTTCTATCTCCAATTATCGTTTCTTTTTTCACACTTCAATCTTTATCTCATATTTCTTCATGGCCTCTCTCTCACCTTTGCCTTTCTCTATTTTCTTATGTCACTCTCTTTTGCTAATTTATTTATTCTCTCTATGTGCTCTATGTTCTTAGTTTTTTATTCTTTTTCATTAAATCATCTCTCATCTCTCCCTTTATAACTCTTTTTTCTCTATTTTACTCTTTTTGATCATTGACTTCCTCTCTCTCTTTGTAGATTAGTTATCTCTTGATCTAATTTCTTCTCTAGCCCAAGAATTAAAATTATTTATAAAATCTCTCATTTTATATAGTTTAATATATAATATTTGTGGTTAATATATGTTTTATAATTTATATTTACTAAACTTTTTTTGTATATGTATGAATGACAATGTAATGGATTGAAATCTCATTTATTAATGTCTACTCTATCAAAAATATTAAATTATCATTTTTTATTAATTTTATATAAATAAAATATTGATATTGGAAGATAGTTTGACTAACATAAGAAATATAAATTTTTTTCAAATGTGTACAAGTCTGAAAGTTTAGAAAATTTTAGAAATAGCTCACACAACTATGAAATTTTTTCTTTTGTATGCATGTGCAATAACACCAACGTTATACCATTGGATCTCACTAGAACTCCAAAATTAAGCATACTTAGGCTAGAGTAGTTTTAAGATGGCTTGTTGAGATGTCCTCATGTTGTACATTTTTTTTAGAGCATACCTTTATTAACAAATCATAATTTTTTTAATAATATTCTAGTTAAAAAAATAAATTATTATTATTTATAATGTATAATTTTAATTTTAGAAATTAACTTTTTTTTCTTTATTAAATCATCTCTCATGTCTCTCTATTATTATTTTTCTCTCTATTTTTCTATTATCAATTTGTGACTTTCTCTATCTTAGAGAATAGTTATCTCTATCTTTATTATCTCTCTTTTAATATATAAATTAGTAATATTTAAAAAATATCTTATGCTACAAAGTTTAATATGTAATATTTTTGATAATTTTTTTATTTTTTATTTATTAAGTAATTTAATTTTTTATTAATAAGAATGATAATATAATGTAATATAATTTTTTGTATTAATGTTTACATTATAAAAGATAATGGTCTACATAATATTTTACTAATTATATATGAATAAAATATTAATACTTTGAAATATTATGGCATTTATAACAAACAAAAAATATTTTAAAAAAGTGCATATATTCAATAACTTAGAAAATTTTAGAAATTATTCATTATCTTAAAGGCTAAAAAAAGAACTCCAATTTTTTGTCGTATTGATGCATGTGCTCAGTTTAGAACTCTAAACTTAAGAATGCCTACATGACAGTAGTATTGGTATGGGTGACCTCTTGAGAAGTCCATGTGTTGAATATATTTTTTGATTACCTTCCATTTTGTAATGACTTATAATTAAAATTTACATGTTAAAGTTAAAACCAATAAATTTTTATAAATTATTATTTATAATAACCATTTCTATAATTAAATTTAAATAATAACTTTACAATAGTATTATCAATTTTATATAATAATAAATATGGCACACCATTTTATATAATTAAATAACGACATTAATTTAGTTCAATATTGAGCAAATTATCTTATATAAATCATCATAAATTAGAATTAAAAAAAATTAAAACATTAAAAATCTATAATTATATTATTAATATTAAATACAATTTATATTTATATTTTATATTACATCTTGTGAATATAATATATTAGAATAATTATATTATTTAAAATATGTTATATAATTTAATATGAATGATATAATATTAAATCTATATTTAAAATATTCATTAAATATTTTTGAATATTCTAGAGTAATAATGATAAAAAATTTAGGTTTTATTTTTATCAAATAATATAAATATCTAAATTATTATATTTAATAAATATTATAAGTTTAATTATTATTATTTAACATATATTTAATTATTTTCTACACTTTTTCTCTTTATCTCTATATCTCTCACAATTTCTCACATTCTTCTTCTTTTGTTATCGTTCTCTTATTTCTCTCTTCACTTTTTATCTTTTTATAATATTCATGGCCTTTATCTCTCTTATCCTTCTCTATTTTCTTATTTTTCACTCTTTTACTTATTTATTTATTCTCTCTATCTATCCATTATTCTTTTTTTTCTTTTTTCTTCATAAAGTCATCTCTTATCTCTCTCTATAATTACTTTTTTTCCCTATTTTATTTTTATTAAACTTTGACTTCTCTCATTTATATAGATTAGTTATCTCTGTCTCTATTATTTTTTTAGCTATGCAAGCAATAATATTTAAAAAATATCTCATTTTGTAAAGTTTAACACATAATATTTTTGATAACTATATATTTTATTATTTATACTTATTAAATGATTTAATTTTTTGATTATAAGAATGATAATATAATGATAAAAAATAATAACTAATTTTTACATTTCAATTGTTTTAAATAATTATTTTAAATGATTGTTTATAATTAAAATTTTATTAGTTAATTTTAATAATTACTATATAATCTTATTATTAGCTTCATATAATAATAAATATGGCATATCATGTAATATAATAAAAGAATATTTTTAAATTAGTTTAATTTTGAGCAAAATAACTTATATTAATTATAATAAATTATAATTAATTTATATTTATAGTAATATATATACTGTGTATAAATGTTATTAAATATAGTAATATATTATTATTGAATACAAGTAATTTAAAATTATATCATTAATTTAATATATTATTTATATTAATTAGGTATGTTACATCATATAAACATAATGTACTAGAATAATTTTAATATTTGTTATTTAATTAATTTTTTTAATTTAAAGTATTACTACAATAATATTATATTAACAGCTAAAGTATTCTTTAAGAATTTTAAATAGTATAAAATAATAACAAACCTTAAATAGTTTTTATAATTTTTTCATTAAATTTCATATATGAGTTATTTATTATATATAATAAATATATTAATTTTAATTATTATAATTTAATTTTAATTAATATTATTTTGTAAATTTTTTCTATTTATTGTAATATTTCTTATATTCTCTCTTTTCTTCTCACTCCTACTATCATTTTTTATTTATCTCTTTATTCTTTATCTCTTTAAATTTTTCTTGCACTCTCTTATTTAACATTCTTTAATTTCTCATTTCTCTCTCACTTTTAATTTTATATTTTTTATCTTTATCTCTTTTTTATTCTTTTTTTCTTTTCCTTTTTAATAAATTATCTCTCATCTCTCTCTTTTAATATTTCTCTCTTTATTTGATTA
This sequence comes from Vanilla planifolia, assembly GCA_023846275.1. Lineage (NCBI taxonomy): Eukaryota > Viridiplantae > Streptophyta > Magnoliopsida > Asparagales > Orchidaceae > Vanilla > Vanilla planifolia. The sequence goes on from JAIUJO010000709.1 coordinate 70,052, forward strand.
TTATCAATTTATGACTTTCTCTCTCTTAGAGATTAGTTATTTTTATTTCAATCGTCTCTTTTTCAACACATAAATCAATCATATTTTAGAAATCTTTGATGTTACATTGTTCAATATATAATTTTTTTATAATTATATATTTTTAATTCATATTTATTAAAAAATTTAAATCTTATTTATAAGAATGATAATATAATTTAAATGAATCTTATACATTAATATTTATATTATATAAAATAATAGTATAAGTAATATTTTATTAATTCTATATAAAAATAATATTAATATTATGAAATATTATGACATATATAATAAAAACTTTCAATTTTTTCTCTTAAAAATGCATGTCCAACAATAGTAGTATTATGGCACTTGATCCCTTTACAACTCCAAAGTTATGCATGCTTGGATGGAAGTAGTTTTAGAATTAATTTATCTTAATAAAAGTTTATTTATGCAGTCTACAGAATTTTTTATAATTAGAAATATTATATTATACAATATTAGAAATATAATTTTTAATTAACATTAAGTATTAATTATGTTCATTGTCCATATTACTTCACATAAATATAATATATTAGAATAACAATAATAATATTTATTTAATTTAATATTTTAGTTTTGGATATAAGTAAGATAATATAAAATTAATTATCATAATATTCTTTAAATATTTTTAATATTCTAAAATAAAAATAAATTTAAAATAAATTTTATATTTATTATAATGAATTATTATAAATTATTTACTTGTTATATCTAGATAATATTATAAGTTTAATTATTAAAATTTATTTTTTGTAATATCCCTTATATTTTCACCCTTCCTTCTCACTATTATTATCAATATTCCTTTTATCTCCTCATTCTTTATTTTCTTATATTCCTCTTAGCCTCTCTTTCCTTATCCCTTTTTATTTTCTCAATTCTCACTCTCTCTTAGTTTTTTAGTTGTTCTCTCGATCTCTTTTATGTCTTCTTTTTTTCTCTTTATTAAATCATCTCTCATATCTCTTAATTATTATTTTTTTCTTTATTTTTATAATATCAAGTTTTTTACTTTCTTTCTCTATTAGAGAATAATTATCTTTCTCCATCATCTCTTTCTCAACACATAAATTAATAATATTTAAGAAATCTCTCATGTTGCTTAGTTTAATATATAAAATCTTTAATAATTATATATTTATTTTTTTATTATTTTTAGTTAATTTAATTTCATATTTATAAGAATTGTAATATAATGTAAAAAAGATCTTATGTATTAATGTCTATGTTATAAAAATTAATAATTTATATAATTTTTTTAATTTTATTTAAATATAATATTAATATTATGAAATATTATAATATACATAATAATCATTAAATATTTTTATAAAATGAATATATTTGATAGTTTGCAAAATTATAAAAATTCTTCATGATCTTAAAGAGTAACAACAACACCTCAGTTTTTAGTGTATAGATGCATGTGTGACCATACCAGTATTATGGCATTGGAACTTGTATAACTCAAAAGTTAAGCATGCTTTGGTGAGATCAGCATTATGATGCTAATGTTTTGAGAAGTTTTGGTGTTGCACATATTATTTATAATTATAATTTTTAATTAATTATTATTAATAACTTTGTAACATTATTATTAAATTTATATAGTAATAAATATCACACATCATATGATGTAATAAAATAATAACTTTAATTTAGTTTAATTTTGAACAAAATAATTTATCTAAAATAGCATAAATTAGAGTTCATTTATGGTTATTATAGTATATATATGCTACACATTGAATTTTTTAAACATAGAAATATTATATTATAGATTATTAAAAATCTAAAATTATTTTATTAAGGTAAAATATTATTTGTCTTTATGTTATTTATATATCTTATAAATGTAATATATTAAAATAATTATATTACATCAAATCTAATTAATGTTTTTAATTTATTATTTATCTTTATTATGATAATATTTTTTAATTATTTTTAATATTATAAGATTAAAAAAATTTTATATTTTTTTTTATAAAAATATTATATATGATTAACTTATTATATTTAATAAATATTGTAATTTTCTTAACTTTTATTTAATTATTTAAAAAAATTATTTTTTCTTTCACTTTCTCTTGCTTTTTTCTCTTATATTATCATTCTCTAATTTCTCCCTTCACTAAGTATTGCCTTATATTTTTCATTACCTCTTTCTCCTTTATGATTATCTATTTTCTTATTTCTCTCTTTTACTAATTTATTTATTCTCTTTATTTTCTCTCTATTCTCTTTTTTTCTTTCTTCTTCAATAAATTGTCTCTCATATCTCTATATAACTATTTTTTTCTTTTTTGCTCTTATCAATCTTTGGCTTTCTTCCTCCATTACTTCTTATTTCAATCTATAATGCTCTTTTCTGACCCATTAATTAATAATATTTAAGAAATTTATAATTTGATAAAGTTTAATATATAATTATTATGATATATATATATAATTTTTTTTATAAGAATGATAACATAATGGTAAAAAAATATCATAGGTTAATGTCTACTTAATAAAAAATATGAGTTTATGAAAATTTCTATTCATTTTAAATAAAAAAAATTTATATTAAATGTTTTATGGTATACATGTTTGATCATTAAGAAAATATTAGAAATGGTACATTATATTTAAAAAAATAAATAAATAACTATGATATTATATCTTTTATATGCATGTGCAACCACAATTGTATTATAGGATTTGATCTCATTAGAACTACAAGGTTAAGCATGTTTGGGTGAGAGTAGTAATGGGGTAAATGACCTCTTAAGAAGTCCTCATGTTGCATATATGTTTTTCATATAATTCCTTTTTTTAATAAATGATAATTAGTTTTGACATGTTGATTTCAAAATAAATAAATTATTGTTTTTTATTGCAATTTTAGTAATTAATTTTTTTATTAAATATATTATAATATTATTGATAATTTTATATAGTAATAAATATGGCACATCATGTGATATAATAAAATAATAGCTTTAATTTAGTTTTATTTTTAGTATAGTAATGTATATTAAATTTAGTAAATTATAATTAATTTATCTTTATAGTATATATATCTTATGTATAAAATTTTGAAATGTAGTAATATTATGTTATTGAATATTAATAATTTAAAATTATGTAAATAATTGTAAATTTTCTTTATTTTTATTATTATTCATGTTACATCATATAAAAATAAGATATTAAGATAATTATATGATATAATATGTCATTAATTTTTTAGTTTTACATATAAAAAATATAATATTAAATACTTATCATAACATTTTCTAAATATTTTAAATATTCTAAAATAAAATAAGTCTCAAATAGTTTTTATATTTATTATTATTAAAAATTATATAGAATTTACTTGTTATTTTTACATAATATTTTCAATTTAATTATTATAATATTCTCTCTCTTTCATCACACTCTTATTATCAATTTTTTTTGTCTATTCATTTTTTATCTCCTTATGCTTTTCATGCCTTCTCTCTCCACTATCCTTCTCTTTTTTCTCATTTCTGACTATCTTGTATTTTTTTTATTTATTCTCTCCATCTCTTCTATGTTCTTTCTTTTCTTTTTCTCTTTGTTAAATCATTTCTCATCTCTCTCAATTATTATTTTTCTTTTTATTTTTGTATTATCAATTTGAGGCTTTCTTTCTCTCTTAGAGAATAACTTTGTCTCCATCTCTTGTTCAAGACATAAACTAATAATATTTAAAAAATCTTTCATGTTGCTTTGTTTTATATATAATATCTTTGATAAGTAAATATTTCTTTTTTTATTATTTTTTATTTAGTTTAATTTCTTATTTATAAGAATAATAATATAATATAAAAAATCTTAGTAAATGAATATCTATGTTATAAAAATAATAATTTATATAATTTTTTATTAATTATGTATTAATACAATATTGATACTATTAAATACTATGCATATATATTAAACATAAAATATTTTTAAAAAGTGCATATATGTGATAGTTTGCAAAATTTTAGAAACTATTCATTATCTTAAAAGGTAATAATACAACTTCAATTTTTTGTCTTACGGATGCATTAGTGACCACACTAGCATTGTGGCACTAGATATTATTAGAACTCTAAAGTTAAGCATTCTTATGTGAGATCAGCATTGCGATACTGATGTCTTGAGAAGTCTTGGTGTTGAATATTTTATTTATAATTGTTGTTTTTGTAATTAATTATTATTAATAACTTTATAACATTATTATTAATTTTATATATTATTAGATATCATACATCATATGCTATAATAAAATAATAACTTTAGTTTAGTTCAATTTTGAGTACAATAATTTATACGAACTATCATAAATTAGAGTTAATTTATGTTTATAATAATATATAAATGCAATACATTAAATTTTTAAAATGTAGAACTATTATGTCATATATTATTAAAAATATAAAATTATATTATTAAAATTAAATATTATTTATAATTATTATTTATACTACACCTTATAAATATAATATATAAGAATAATTAATATTAGTTTATCTCTTCTACATTTACCTTTTTATGTCTATTAAATAATCTCTCATCTCATTCTCTATTATTATTTTCCTCTTTATTTTACTATTAGTAATTTTTTAATTTCTTTCTCTTAGAGAATAGTTATCTCTATATCTATAATCTCTTTTTTAAAATTTTAGTGATTAATTTTTAAAAATAACTTTATAACATCATTATTAATTTCATATAAGAAAATATAGCACATCATTTGATATAATTAATTAATAACTTTAAATTATTTTAATATTGAGAAAAATATTTAATATTATTTATAATATATTATAATTTATTTATTTTTATAACAATATAGATTCGATTTGTATAGATTTATATAAATATAATAATACTATATTATTGTATATTAAATATCTAGAAATAGGACATTATTATTGAATGACTATTTTTAATATTTATCTTTATCAAATTCATAGCTAGAATATTCTATTAATATCTCTAATATTTTAAAATAATAATAAAACTTAAATGTATTTTATGTTTTGTTATTATGAAATATTATATTTGATTTAATTACTATATTTGGTAAATATTATTTGTTTAATTATTAAAATATAAATTTTTTTAATTTATTTTTCAAACTTTTTTCTCTTTATCATAATATATCTCATATTTTCTCTTTTTGCTCTCTCTCTCTCTCTCTCTTATTTTAATTCTTTTATTTGTTCCTTTATTTTTTATGTCTTGATACTTTCATGGCCTCCCTATCTCCTTTATCCCTCGATATTTTCTCATCTTTCTCTCTCACTCACTCTTTCTCTTTCTTTATTATCTATTTTCTCTATTTCTTTTATGTTCTCTTTTTTCTTTTTCTCTTCGTTAAATAATCTCTCATCTCTCTTTTTTTCTCCATCATCTCATTTTCAGCACAAAAATTAAAGGTATTTAAGAAATATGTCATATAATGTAGTTTAATATCTAACATTTTTGATAAATATATATTTTCTTTTTTATATATATTAAATAATTTAATTTCTTATTTATAGAAATGATGATATAATGTAAAAAATGTTTTGTATTAGTATTTATGTTATAAAAAATGATAGTGTATATAATTTTTTATTAATTTCATATAAATATAATATTAATTATATAAAATATTAAGACATATAAAAAGTATGAAATATTTTTAAAAAGTGCATATATTAGTTAATTACGAAAATTTTAAAAATCCTTCATTATCCTTAAGGCTAATAACACAATGTTACCTTTTTGTCTTATGTATACTTGTGTGACGACACTAGTAGTATTGCATTAGGTTTATTTATTTACTCTATCTTTTATATGTTCTTTCTTTTTTTTCATCTTCAATAAATCATTTATAATATCTCTTTATAGCTATTTTTATCTATTTTCATTTTATAAATCTTGGACTTTCTCTCTCTTTTGTAGATAGTTACCTTTATCACCATTACCTTTTTTCTAGCCCATGAATTGATAATATTTGAAAAATCTCTCATTTTGAAAAGTTTGTTTATAATATTTATGATAAATATGTATTTGTTTTATCTTATATTTATTTCATAATTTAATTTTTTTGTTTATAGTATTGATAATGTAATGGAAAAAAAACTCATGCATTGATGTCTACATTATCAAATATAATAATTTGTCATTTTTTACTCATTTTAAATAAATAAAATATTAAAAATTTAAAACATTATGACATATATAATAAACTTAAATTTTATTCAAAAGTGTATATGCTTGAGAATTTAGAAAAGTTTTGAAATGGTTCATTATACTTCAAAAAATAATCACACAAGTGTGATATTTTGTCTCTAATATTCTTATTCTTTCTTCTCACTCCTATTATTATTCTTTTATTTGTATCTTTATTTTTTTTCTTATATTATTCTTAGCTTGTCTCTCCTCTATGCTTCATTGCTTTCTAATTTCTCTCTTTCTCTTAATTTTTTTATTTGTTCTCTCTATCTTTTCAATTACCTTTTTTTTTCTTTTGTTATTCATTAAATCACCTCTTATCTCTCTTTATTATTATTTTAATCTCTATATTGCCATTATGAACTTGTGACTTTCTCTACCACATATATAATTATTATCCCTATCTTCATTATCTGTTTTTTAATATTTAAATTAAAAGTTTTAAACAAATCTCTCATGTTTAATAATTTAGTAAATGATATTTTTGATAAATATATTTATTTATATCAATTAATAAATTAATTTAGTTTGTTATTTATAAAAAAGATAATATTATATAAAAATGTTTTGTATTAATATTTATTTTATAAGAAAATAAAATTTTATGTAATTTTTTTATTAATTATATATAGATATAACATTAGAACTATAAACTATTATGTCTATATAGTGTGCGTAAAATGTTTTCAAAAAGTGTTTTAATAATTAAATTTTAGAAATTATTTATTATTTTAAAGGTTAACAATACAAGTTTGATTTTTTTCTTATTCACGAATGTGTGATGGTACTAGATCTTATTAGAACTCAAAAGTTAAGCATAGTCGAGTGAGAGAGGAATTCGGATGTATGATCGCTTGAGTAGTTCTTATGCATGACATATGTTTTGGTAACGTTCAACTTTCTAATGAATGATGATTTTTTTGCCTCTCTTTCTTTTTTATCCTTCTTTACTTTCTTTGTTTTCACTCTCTTTTACTTATTTATTTATATTCTCTATCTCTTCTATGTTTTCTCTTTTTTTTTTCTATTTATTAAATCATCTGTCATCTTGATCTATTATTATTTTTCTCTCTATTTTAATATTATGAATTTGTGACACATTCTCTCTTTTAGAGAATAATTATCTCTATCACTATTATCATTATTTGTATTTATATTTTTTAAGAAATTTAAATTCCTATTTATAAGAATGAAAATTTAATATAAAAATATTTTGTATTATTACTAGATTATAAAAAATAATAGTTCAATTAATTTTTCTATTAATTATATGTAAATAAGCTGTTGAAATTATAAAATATTATGACATCAATATTAAGCATAAAATGTTTTTCAATTATTGTTTATAATTACCATTTTTGAAGTTAATTTTTAAAAATAACTCTATAACATTATTATAAATTTTATATAATAATAAATATGGGACATCTTATAATATAATAAAATAATAACTTTAATTTCCCTCAATAATGAGCAAAAGAATATTTTTGAATTATAATAAATTAGAATTAATTTATGTCTATAATATTATATAGATATAATATGAAAAAAAAATTTAAATATAAAAATATTATACTATAGAATATTACAAATACCAAATTATATTATTAATTTTAAATATTATTTAAATTTATTATGAATATTAAATTATATAAATAAAATATATTTAAATCATTATATTATTTTAAGTTTAATTAAAATTTTTTAATTTTAATATGAATAAAATATTGTTAAATTAAAATTTAAAACATTCTTAAAATATTTTTATATTTGAAAATAATAATTAAATTTAAATATTTTTAATACTTTTTAATTAAGTATTTTATATGAATAAACTTTTATATTTACAAATATTATAAGTTTAATTATTATGATTTAACTTTTATTTAATTTTTCTCCCTATTTTGTCTTTCTCTCAATATCTCACAAATTTTCTCACTAGTTTCTTTATCTTATTATCATTTTGTTGTTTCTTTCTTCACTCTCGATCACTTTATATTTTTCATAACCTCTCTCTCCTTTATTATTCTATATTTTCTTATTTCTCTCTCTTTTACTTATTTATTTATTCTCAGCATCCCTTCTATATTCTCTTTTTTAGCTTCTTTAAATCATCTGCCAACTCTTTCTTTAACAAATTTTCCCCAATATTGCTCTTATTAATCTTTAAGTTTCTTTCTTTCTTTTATGGATTAGTTATCTTTTTCACTATTATCACTTTTCTAACCCATCAATTAGTAATATTTAAGAAATCTCTCATTTTATAAAGTTTAGTATACAATATTAATTATAGATATATTTTTTATTATTTAACTTTATTATTAAATTTGTTTTTTAGTTAGTAAAAATGTTAACATAGGGGAAAAAATCTCATGTTTTAATTTTCACTTTATAAAAAATAATAGGTTGTCATTTTTTATTAATTCTATATAAATAAAATATTTGTATTAGAAAATATTATGACATATATAATAAGTATAAACTTTATTCTAAGGTGTATATGCTTGATAATTTAGAAATTTTAGAAATGGTTCAACATATTGAAAAAAATAACAAAATTGTAATATTTTTTTCTTATGTAAGTATATGCAACCACATCGACATTATAGTGCTAGATCTCATTTGAACTCCAAAGTTAACCTTACTTGGGCGAGAGTAGTAATGAATTGTGTTACCTCTTGTGAAGTCCTCATGACGCACATAATTTTTTTGTAGCATTTTATTTTCTAATGAATGAACATTAATATTTTACATGCTAATGTTAAAAAATTCTTGCAAATGATTATTAATATTTATAATTTTGAAATTATGTTTTAATAATAAGTATATAACATTATTATTAATTACATATAATAACAAATCTAGTACTTCTTATGATATAATAAAATAATAAATTTAATTTAGTTTAATATCAAACAAAAAAATTTATTTTAATTACAATAAATAAGAATTAATTTTTTTATTATAGTATATATATTTTATGTATTGAATTTTTAAAATATTCAAATATTATATTATAGAATATAAGAAAACTAAAAGTATATTATTAATGTTAATTATTATTTATATTTATTATTATATAACATCATATAAATATAATATATTTGAATAATCATTTTTATTTTTTATTTTAAAAATAATTTTTAATTTTAATATAAATAATGTTATATTAAATAAAAAGTAAATTAAAATTTAAATATTTATAATAGTCTAAAATAAGTAAAAAGTAAATATATTTATTTTTATTAAATATTATATATGACTTATTTATTAAATTTAAGAAATATTATAAGTTAAATTATTAAGTTCTAAGTTTTATTTAATTATTTCTTCCACTATTTACTATTTATGTCAATATCTCTTGCATTCTTTTATTTTCTTCTCTCCTATTATCATTCTCTTATTTATCTTTTTGCTCTACATGTAATATTTTCGATGCACTCTCTCTCTTATTTATTCTTCCTTATTTTCTTATTTCTCTATCATTTACTTATTTATTTATTCTCTCTCTTTTTTAGATTTGTTATCATTATCTCTATTATTTTTTTTGTAGCCCATCAATTAATAATATTTATAAAATCTCTCATTTTATATATATTTTATTATTTATATTTATATTTTAATTTTTATATTTATTAAAGGATCTATTTTTTTTATTTATAAGAATGATAATGTAAAAAAAAAAAACTATGTATTAAGGTCTACTTAATTGAAAATAATATTTTATATCACTTTTTATTAATTACATATAAATAAAATATTAATATTGGAATATATAATAAAATAAATTTTATTCAAAAATATATATGCTTATAATTTAGAAAATTTTAGAAATTGTTCATTATATTAGAAAAAATAATTACACAACTATTATATTTTATCTTTTATATGCATGGGCTATTACACCGGTATTGTGACATTAGATGTAATTAGAACTGTAAATTTAAGCATACTTGAGCCGGGGTAGTATTGGGGTGGGTGACCTCAAGAGAAGTCTCTATATTGCACATATTTTTTCATAAAATTTCTTTTTCTTATGAATGATAAAAAGTTTTTAGATATTAATCTTGAAGAAAATTATTATAACTTATTATTGTAGTAAGAATATTAGTAATTATTTTTTAGTAAATGCTTTATGATATTATTATTGATTTTATATAATAGTAAACATGCCATATCACATAACAAAATAATAGTTTTAATTTTATTTAATATTGAGAAAAATAATTTATATTAATTACGATAAATAATAATTAATTTATGATTATAATAGCATTTATATATTATGTATAATATTTTTTAATGTAGTAACATTTTGTTATTGAATACTAATAATCTAAAATAATATCATGAGTATTAAATTTGTTAATATTTTTTTATTTAATTACCTTTTTAAAATTTATTTTAGAAAAAATAATATAAAATAGTCAAAATTTTTTCTAAATATTTTTTATATTTTGAAATAATAATAAGCCTAAAATAATTTTTATATTATTATTAAATACTATATAAGTTTTTTTTATAAAAATAACATTCTATCTAATTATTTTACTAATGATATATAATTAAAATATTATCACATTAAAATATTTTATCATAAATAATAAGCATATTTTCAATAAAATATGCATTGATTAGAAAATTTAAAAAACTTTTAAAATTATTCATTATATTATAGGCTAATAACACAACTTTGATTTTTTTGTCTTATATATGCATTTGCAACCACACTAGCATCATGACACTAGATCTCATTATAATTTCAAAGTTAAGCAAGCTTTGGTGAGGGCAATATTGCGATTGGTGACCTCTTGAGAAGTTTTCATGTTGCACATATTGTTTCATACCATTTTATTTTCTAATAAATGATAATTAATTTTTATGACATGTTAATTCCAAAAAAATAAATTCTTTTAAATGATTGTTTATAGTTGCAATTTTTCTAGTTAATTTTTAATTATAACTTTATAATATTATTATTAATTTCATATAGTAATAAATATGTATATCATGTGATATAATATAATAAAATAATAACTTTAATTGAGCTCAATATTTATTTAAATAACTTATAGAAATTATAATAAAATATAATTAATTTATTTTTAAAATACCATATATATTATTTGTATAGAATTTTTTAAATATAAAAATATTATAAAATAAAAAATTAGAAATCTCAAATTATATTATTAATGTTATATATTATTTTTTATTTTTTATTATATTATATTTTATAAATGTATGATGATAATAATATTATTTTTTAATTTTAATAAATATTTTTTATTTTATATATGGAAAACTTATTATATTTAATCAATATTATAAATTTAATTAGCAAGATTTAATTTTTATTTCAAAATTTTTTTTTTATCTCAATATCTCCAACATTCTCATTTTCTACTTTCAGTTATTTTTAATCTCTTATTTCTCTCATTACTCTCTATCTTATTATATTTTTATAGCCTCTTTCTCTTATTAATTTTTCTATATTTTTTATTTTTATCTTTTTTATTTAATTCTCTCATTTATACATGTGTGACCACACTAGCATTATGAAATTAGATCTTATTGAAATCCAAAGTTTATCGTCCTTTGGTGAGAGTATTATTAGGATGGGTTAGCTTATGAAATGTCCTTATGTTGCACTTTTTTTCATAGTATTTTTTTTCTAAAAAATGATAAGTAATTTTTGAAAAATATGGATTTGAAAAAAAATAAATTACAATAAATGATTATTTTTAATTGAAATTTGAGTAATTAATTTTTAATAAGAACTTTATAACATGGTTATTATTTTTTATAATAATAAATATGGTACATAATATGATATAATAAAGTAAAAGCTGTAAATTTTTTAATATTAAGGAAAATAACTTTTATTAACTAAAATAAGTTATAACTAAATTATGTTCATAATAATATATATATTATTTATAGAAATTTTTAATATATTAATATTATATTACTAAATATGAATAATAAAAAATTATATTAAAAGTTTTAAACATTATTTATATTCATTATCTAAGTTATATCATATAAAGATAATATATTGGAGTAATTATAATATTTATTATTTAATCAACTTTTTTAATTTTATGTATGAAAAGACAATATTTTCTTAATAATAAACTTATTCTTAAAATATTTTTAATATTATAAAACAATATAAAACCTCAAATATTTTTTATTTGTTATATTTAATAAATATTATAATTTTAATTATGAAAATTTATTTTCATTAAATTATTTTTCTATCTTTTTTCTTTATCATTTTATTTCTCAAAAACTCTTCCTTTCTTGTCACTTATATTGTCATTCTTTTATTTATCTTTCTATTTTTTATCTTCATATATTCTTGTTGGTCACACTCTCTATCTTTTTCCAATTTTTATTTTATTTTATTTTATTTATTTATTTGTTCTCAATCTTTGTTGATTTTGCTTTTTTTCTTTTTCTCTTTTTTCTTTTTCTCTTTTTTCTTTTTCTACTCTATTTTTCTTTTATCAAATTTTTGTATTCTCTTTCTCAATGAGTAGCTCCTTTATCTCCATCATATTTTTTTGTGAAGGTAAATTAACAATATTTAAAAAATATGTTATATTATATTATTTAATATATAATATTTTTGATAACTATATTATTATTACTACTTTTTAAATAATTTAATTTCTTCTTTATAAGTATGATAGTATAATGTAAGAAAAAATCTTATTTATTAATATTTATTTAATAAAAACTGTAAATGTAAACATAATTTTTTTCTTAATTGTATATAAATAAAATATTGATACTATAGAATATTATGACATATATAATAGGCATAAAATATTTTAAAAACTGCATATATTGGCTAGTTTAGAGATTTTTCGAAGGTGTTCATTTTCTTAAAGGCTAAAAGCTCACTTTAATTTATTTTCTTATGGATGCATGTGTTACCACACTAGCATAACGACTTTTGATTTTATTAGAACTCCAAGGTTAAGTATGCTTGGGGTGAGAGTAATATTGTGTTATGTTAATAAATATTATTGATAATAAATGTTTTTGTACTTAATTTTTAAAAGTAACTTCACATTATTGTTGATTACAAAAAATAATAAATAAGGCAAACCATATTATATATAACAAAGTGGTAACTTTAATTTAGTTTAATATTAAGCAAAATAACTTATATGATCTATAATAAATTAGAAATAATTTATATTTATATTTTTAATAATTATAATATAATATGTTATTAATTTTCTATAATAACAAAATATGGCAAACCATATGATATAATAAAATAGTATCTTTAATTGAGATTAATATTAAGTAAAACAATTTATATCATTAATATTAAATGCTACTTATATTTATTATCTATATTATATTTTATATAGATAATTTATTATAATAATTATTATGTTTACTATTTAATTAATTATTTTTATTTTATGTATGGATAAAATAATGTTATATTAATAGTTAAAATATTCTATAAATTTTTTTTTAATAATTTTAAAAAATTAGATATTAAATAATTTTATTTTACATTATAATTAAATATTATATATAATTTACTAATTATATTTGGAAAATATTATAATTTTAATTATTAAAATTTAATTTTCATTAATTGATTTATTAACTTTTTCTTCTTATCATAAAGTCTCCCACATTTTCTCTCTTTTTTCTTAATCTTATTATAATTATTTTATTGTCTCTTTGATCTTTATTTGATTTATTTTTCTTGGTCTCTTTATCTCACCTAACCCCTTTACTTTCTTATTTCTCTCTTAATGTTTTACTTATTTATTTATTCTCTTTATCTCTTCTGTATTCTCTCTTTTTTCTTTACCTTTTTATTAAATCATCTCTCAACTCACCTTATTTTTATTTTCCTCTCTATTTTTTTCATAAAAATTTATGACTTCCTTTCTTTTATAGAATAGTTATCTTTATCTCCATCATCTCTTTTCAACACATAAATAAATAATATTTATAAAATCTCTCATGTTGCATAGTATAAAACATAATATTTTATGTACATATATATTAATATATATAAATCTATTTATTTCTTTTGTTTTAAGTAATTTAATTTATTACTCATAGTAATGATGATATAATATAAGAATTTCTTATCTAATAATATCTACATAATAAAAAATAATAGTCTATATAATAAGCAAAAAGTATCTTTAAAAAGTACATATATTAGATTACTTAGAAAATTTAAGAATTATTCATTATCATAATGACTAACAATAGGTTTAATTTTTTGTCTTATGGATGCATGTCCAATCACACCAATATTTTGACACTTGATCTTATTAGAACTCTAATGTTAAGCATACTTAGGCGAGAGAGGTATTGGGATGGGTGACTTATTGAGAAGTTTTCATATTGTACAAAATATTTTATATTATTCTACTTTCTAATGAATGCCAAATAATTTTTATAACATGTTAATATTAAAAAAATTTCTTATAAATGATTATTTAGAATTACAATTTTTGTAATTCATTTTTAATAATAAATTTATAACATTTTTATTAATTCCATATAATAACAAATATGGCTCATCTTATGATATAATAAAATATTAACTTTAATTTAGTTCAATATTGATCAAAATAATTTATAAAATTATAATAAATTAGATATAATTAATGTTTATAATATTATATTGTTAATTATAAATATTATTTATATTTATTATCTATATTAAATATTATAAAAATAATATATTTTTTTAGTTAAAATAATTTTTAATTTAATTAATTTTTTAAATTTAAATACTAATAAAATAATATTAAATTAATAGTTAAAATATTTTTTAGATATTTGTAATACTCTAAAATAATAATAAAAATCAAATATTTCTTATATTGTTTTTATTAAAAAGAATATATGAATAACTTATTTTATTTAATAAATATTATAAATCTAATTATTAAGATTTAAATTTTATTTAATTACTTTTTTGACTTTTTTCTTTACTCTAAATCTCTTTATATTATTCATGTTTCTCTCTCTTTTATCCTTCACTCTTTTCTTAGTTGTCTCTTTTTTACTTATTTATTTATTTTTTATTTCTCTCCTATATTCTCTCTTTTATTTTCTTCATCATTAAATCATCTATGTTCTCTCTCTGTATAACTATTTTTCTCTATTTTGCTCTTATAAATCTTTGACTTACTCTTTTTCTTTTGCAAAATATAATATGTGATATTCATGATAAATAAATATTTTTAATTATTTATATTTATCACATAATTAAAAAGTATCACATTTTTTAAGATTCACTTAATTGAAATTATAATTTATATAATTTCTATTCATTTTATATAAATAAAATATTAATATTAGAAAATATTATGACATATAACAAGCAAAAATTTTATTCCAAAAGTGTATATGCTTGATAATTTAGAAGTTTTAGGAAATGTTTCTCATACCTTAAAAAAATAATTACAAAACTATGACATTTGTCTTTTATACCCATGTGTGACCACAAGAGCATTATATAACTACATGTTGTTAGAGCTCCAAAGTTTTGGCATGCTTAGGTGAGAGTAATATTGGGATAGCTGACCTCTTCAGAAGTCCTCTTGTTACATGTATTTTTCATAGTATTCATTTTTCTGATGAATGGTAATTCAATATTTTATGTTAATTTTTAAAAAATAAATTATCATAAAATATTATTTGTAATTAAAATTATAAAAATTAGTCATAATATTCTCTAAGTAGTTTTAATATCTTAAAAGAATAATAAACATTCATTTGTTTTTATATGCTGTTATTATTAAATATCATGTATTGTTTTACTTGTTATATTTAATAAATATTTTAAGTTTTATTATTGAAATTTAATTTTTGCTAAATTATTTTTTAACCTTTTTCTCCTTATCATAGTGTCACTCATATTCTCTCTTCTTTCTCTCTCCATTAATTTTTTTCTTTTCATTATTTATCTCCATGTATTTTTCTTAGTCTCTATTTACTTTATTAATCTCTAATTTCTCATTTTTCTTTCTAATTTATTTTTAGATTTATTCTCCCTATCACTTCTATATTCACTCTTTTCTCTTCTTTAAATCATCTTTCATCTATTATTATTGTTATTATTTTCCTTTCTATTTTTTATTATCTATTATTATCTTTTTTTTTTCTCTCTTAGAGAATAGTTATCGATATCTCTATCATCCCTTTTGTAAAACATAATTAATAATATTAACGAAATCTCTCATGTTGCATATTTTAGAAATTATTTTTTATCGAAAGGGCTAACACAAAACATTTATTTTTTGTCTTATGAATGCATGTGCAATCACACCACCTTTGTGGCACTAGTACTTGTTAGACCCCAAAGTTCAGCATGCTTGGGCAAGAGTAGTGTCGGGATGGTCACTTCTTGAGAATTCTTCTTGTTGAGCAAATGTTTTAATAGAATTCCATTTTCAAAGGAATGATAAATAATTTTAACACGTTAATATTAAAAAATTTAATTCTTGTAAATGATTATTTATAATTAAAATTTTTGTAATTAATTTTTAATAATAACTTTATAACATTATTATTAATTTCATATAATAATAAATATGACACATGATATGATATAACGGAATAATAACTTTAGTTTGGTTTAATATTGAGCAAAATAACATATATAAATTATAATAAATTAGAATTATTTAATTTTTTATAATAGTATATATATGTTGTTTATAGAATATATTAAATATAAAAATGTGATATTATAGTATATTAAAATCCAAATTTATATTGTTAATTTTATTTTTAAAATATATTTATTAACTATATTATGTGATATAAATATAATATATTAAAATAGTTATATTATTTTTATTTCAATTATTTTTGAAAATTTTAATATAAAAAATATAATATTAAGTAAATAGTCAAAATATTTATTAAATATTTATAATATTCTAAACAAATAATAAAAATAAAATATTTTCATATTTTATTTTAATTAAATATTATATATGACTAATTTATTATATTTAGTAATTATTATAAATTTAAATATTAAGATTTAATTTTTATTTAATTATTTCTCACTTTTTTTATTTTTATCTCATTATCTCTCATATTGTCTCACTTTCTTCTCTCTTCTATTATCATTATGTTATTTCTCTTTACTCTTAATCACTTTATATTAATAATAGCATATTTGTCTCCTTTTTCCTTACCTATTTTCTTATTTCTATCCCTATTTCTTATTTATTTAT
Source organism: Vanilla planifolia (assembly GCA_023846275.1). NCBI lineage: Eukaryota > Viridiplantae > Streptophyta > Magnoliopsida > Asparagales > Orchidaceae > Vanilla > Vanilla planifolia. Next base: position 87,580 of record JAIUJO010000709.1, read on the forward strand.
TCTCTTTATCTATTTTATATTTTTTTCTTTCTTTTCTTCTTCATTAAATCTTCTCCCATCTCTGTCTATCAAAAATATTTCTTTATTTTGGACCTATTAATCATCAACGTTTTCTCTCTTTTTTATAGATTAGGTATTTTTTTTCTCTATCATCTCTTTTTTAGCTCACCAATGAATAATATTTAAGAAATCTCCTACTTTGAAAAATTTTATGTATAATATCTATGATTAACAAATATTTAGTTAATTATATTTATTATATAATTTAATTATTTAATTATGAGGATATAACATAATGAAAAAAATGTCATGTATTAATGTCTTTTTTTTAGGGAAAATATTATGACGAACATAATAATCATAAATTTTATTCGAAAGTGTATATGCTTGATAATAAATTTTTTTTTTGAAATTATTCATAAAATTAAATAAACATTGGCAAAATTATGATATTTTTTCTTTCGTATGCCAATGTGACAACACGTGTATGATACAACTAGATCTTATTAGAACTCAAGAGTTAAGAACACTTAAACCAGATTAGTACTGGCATAGGTGAACTCTTTAGAAGTCCTCATGTTGCTCATATTGTATCATTGTAGTTTTTTTCTAAAGAACGATAATTTAATTTTATTACATTATAATTTCTATAAAAAAATTATTATAAATGATTCTTTGTAATTAAAATTTTAGTAATTAATTTTTAATTATAACTTTAGGATATTATTATTAATTTCATAAAATAATAAATATGACATTAATATGCTATAATAAAATAATTGCTTTAATTGATTTTAATGTTCTAAAAAATAACTTATATTAATTAAAATAAATTATAAATAATTTATTTTTACAATAGCATTATATGACGTGTATAGAATTTTTTAAACATAGTAATTTTTATTAAATATTAAAAAGTTCAAAATTATATTATTAATATTAAATATTATTTATATTTATTATGAGATATAGTGATAAAGAAAAAAAGTGTAAAAAATAATTAAATATAAGTAAAATAATACTAATTCAACTTATAATATTTATTAAATATAATATTTTATACATTTATGTTATTTAATAAAAATAAAACTTAAATTTTGTATCATTATTACTCTTGAATATTTTAAAATATTTAACAAATATTTTAAATATAAATTTAATATTATACCATTCATATTAAATTATATAAATTATTCAAAATAATATAATTATTCTAATATATTTATTCATTCGATGTAATATAAAAAATATAAATTATATTTAATATTAATAATTTAATTATAGATATTTAATATTCTATAATATAAATTTTATATTTAAAAAAATCATATAGATAGTATATACAATTATAATCATTATTTAACTCTAATTTATGATATTCATATAAGATAATTTGCTCAATGTTGAACAAAATTAATGTTATTGTTTAATTATGTTAAATGGCATAACACATTTCCTATTATATAAAATTGATAACACTATAATAAAGTTATTATTTAAACTTGATTATAGAAATGGCTATTATAAATAATAATTTATAAAAATTTATTGATTCTAAGTTTAACATGTAAATTTTAATTATCAATCATTACAAAATAGAAGACAGAAAAAATATTTGCAACACAAGGGCTTCTCAAGAGGTCACCCATACCAATACTGCTCTCATGGAAGCATGCTTACTTTTAGAGTTCTAAAGTGAGCACATGCATCCATATGACAAAAAATCAGAGTTGTGTTATTAGCTTTTAAGGTAATGAATAATTTTTAAAATTTCTTAAGTTATTGAATAACACTCTTTTTAAAGTATCAATATTTTATTTATATATAATTTGTAAAATATTATATAGGCTATTATTTTTATAATGTAATCATTAATACAAAAAATTCTATTACGTTATATTGTCATTACTACTTTTTTTTTTGAAGAGGATATTGTCATTACTACTAATAACAAATTAGATTGCTTACTAAATATAAGTAAAAAATAAAAATTTATCAAAAATATTACATATTAAACTTTGTGGCATAACAGATTTCTTAAATATTACTAATTTTGTATTAAAAAAGACATGATAAAGATAGAGATAACTATTTTCTAAGTTAGAGAAAGTCACAAATTGATAATAGAAAAATAGAGAGGAAAATAATAATAGAGAGAGATGAGAGATGATTTAATAAAGATAAAAATAGAGAGAATATGAAAGAGATAAATATAGTAATATTATGTTACTAAATATTAAAAATTTGAAATTATATCATTAATGTTGAATATTATTTATATTTATCATCTATCCTACATCATATAAAGTAAATATATTTGGATAAATATAAGATTTATTATTTCATTAACATTTTTAATTTTAGGTGTGAATAAAATAATTTTAAATTAATAGTCATAATATTCTTAAAATATCTTTAGTATACTTTAAGTATTAATAGACCTGAAATAGTTTTTATATTTTTATTTATATTAAATATTATCTATGATTTATTTATTTATTTTAATAGATATTATAATTTTAATTATTAAAATTAAAATTTAATTTAAATATTTTTTTATTTATTATAATGCCTTTCATATTCTCTTTTCTTTTTCAATCTTATTATCATTTTTATTTGTATCTACATTCTTTATCTCTTTATATTTTTCTTTGCCTGTCTCTCTTTTATCCTTCTCTACTTTCTCATTTCACTCTCTTTTTTATTTTTTTATTTATTCTATTTATCTCTTTCATATTCTCTCTATTTTTATCTTTATTAAATAATCCCTCATCTCTCTTTATTATTATTTTTCTCTCTATTTTACTATTATCTATTTTTTAGTTTTTCTCTCTCATAGAATATTTATCTTAATGTCTATCATCTGTTTTTTAAACATATAAATTAACAATATTTAATGATTCTCTCAAGTTGCATAGTTTAATATAACTTTTTTTGATAAATATTTAGTTTTTATTTATATGCATTAAGTAATTTAATTCTTATTTATAGGAATGGTAATATAATGTTAGAAAATCTTATATATTAATAACTGTATCATAAAAAATAATAGTTTAAATAATACTTTATTAATTATATATATATATATATATATATATATATATATATATATATATATATATATATATATATATATATATATAATATTGATACTATAAAAAATTATGAAATATATAATATGCATAAAATGTTTTTGGAATATGCATATATTCGATAATTTAGAAAATTTAGAAATTTCTTAATATCTTAAAGGCTCACAATGTAACTTCAATTTTTTTTATGTATGCATCTGCGACCACACCAGTATTATGGCATTAGACATTCTTATGCCTACAAAGTTAAGCGCACTTGTTTGAGGGTAGTAATGGGAAGGGTGACGTCTTGGGAAGTCCTCATGTTACACATATGTTTTATAATTTTCTTTTTTCTAATGAACGATAATTTATATTCACAACATGTTAATTTAAAAAATTATTATAATCAATTTTTTATAATTAGAATTTTAGTAATTCATTTTTAAAAATAACTTTATAACATCATTGTTAACTTCACATAAAAATTGATATGGCACATCATTTGATATAATAAATTAATAACTTTACATTATTTTAATATTGAAAAAACATGTAATATTATTTATAAAATATTATAATTAATTTATTTTATAATAGTACATATATGATTTTTATAGATTTTTTAAATATAGTATTACTATATTATTGTATATTAAATATCTAAAAATATATCATTATTATTAAATAACTATTTTTTATATTTATCTTAATCAAATTCATAGCTAAAATATCATCTTAATATTTATAATATTTAAAAATAATAATAAACGTCAAACATATTTTATATTTTATTACTGTTAATTATTATATATGATTTAATTGTTATATTTAGTAAATGTTATAGGTTTAGTTATTAAAATATATTTTTTTGAATTTTATTTTCAAACTTTTTTCTCTTAATATATCTCATATTTTCTCTCTTATTTTAATTCTTTTTTATCTCTTTATTGTTCTTATCTTTGTATTTTCTTGGCCCCTTTATCTTCTCTATCATTCTGTATTTTCTTATCTCTCTCTATCTCTTGTTTTCTTTATTATCTATTTTCTCTTTTTCTTCTATATCTCTTAATTTTGAAACTTTTTGAAATAGTTCATTATTTTGAAAACAATAATCATGCAACTATGATTTTTATTGTCTTTTACATGCACTTGTGGCCACACTAACATTATAACAATTGATTTAATTAAAGCTCAAAAGTTAAACTTGCTTGGGCTAGAGTATTATTAGGATGGGTCACCACTTGACACGTCCTCATGTTGCAAATATGTTTTCGTAACACTACTTTTTCTCATGAAAGATAATTAATTTTTATAAGATATTTAAAGTGAGATTCAGCTAGAGTGGGTGAATTATTATTAATGAAATTTTGATTTATTACAAAATTTTATAAAAAAGATTTAGAAAATTTTGATAAAATTTAAAATATATATATATAAGTGATTTTCTAAAAAATTTAATTTTCTTTTAGAAAATAATTAAGCTTTTGAAAAGTCATATAACTAAAAAATAAAAAATAATTAAAAAAGTAGACAACCAATTTTTAAATGGTTTGATTTTAAAGCAAGCTTACATCAACACTAAGAAAAAATGAGGTAAACACAACATAATATAACCTTCTCATGAAAAGAAAGTTAAACTAAACCCTCACAACAAAGAGACAAATAACACAGACTACTATAATCTTACAATAAAATAAATGGGACATGCCATTACAGGCTTATAATGAAATAAAATGGAAAGAAAAGAAAGCATTCAGTGACAAAATCTAAATCAATACAACCATAATCTTATGTTTCATGAAATCATTTAAGATGCATAAGCATCTCAATTAAATGAATTAATTATCACTAAAATTAATAACTTAACTAATTTGATATAGAATTTTAAGAGTTTGACAGGTGAATAATGTAGCAGTGTATGAAAACGATGATGGAAATGAGCTGCAAATTGCCTTAATATTTTTTCTTAAAACAATGTAAATTTTTTTTATTTATTTTCATACAAAAATCTTTTATTGACATTCATTTTGCAATGACTAAAAGAATTACCAATAACAAAATTTAAATGTTACAATTTTTCAAGTTTTTGCAATAATTTAATTTTGAAATAAATAAATAAATAAATAACTCTCTAGTGGGTCAAAATAATGACTAAAATAGTCGTTGCGCAATAATCCTTCGATTAGAATGCTGTGGAAACATTTGATCAAATGGATGCAATCAAATATGTTCCTTCATGGTTATGAAATTTATCTCATCTGTTAGAATAGAATAATGATCTAATGGCAGGATATAATTTGGCCAATGGAGGAAATATGGATTGTGTGATTCAGACATAACACGATCAAAGGACTAAAAGCTTTGGTGGTTCGAATCATAAAACATGGTAGTGATCATTCGATCTAGTAAATGTGCAGTCAGATGGTTGAAAGTATAAGTTATTTTAATGGTAAAATATGTTGGTGATCATTTTATTGCAAAAATGAGCATTTCGATGGTGCACATTAATCTTGCAATTTAGGAATTCACCATGTATATATGTTGGCACGTTTTGTTCCATGTTGCTCATCAATTTTTGCAATTTTTTTTATAGGTATTATTTTAACCATTATCAACAAGCAATTGACATGATTTGTTGTTGCTTGCTCTATTTTGGAATTGCTTTCTTGAGCAACTAGTGGAAGAGTTGCATTTGTTTAGTCAGATTTAAAGGAAATGTAATAAAATAACGTATTTGAAAATGGAATGTTTACATTTGATTATGTATGCAACGTCAAACGTTATGTTTCAATGTAGTAACTCATTTAATTTTCATGGTTATTTTTTTCAATTATTTTTCTCACTTATTTCTCTCTAATGCATTCTCTTTCTTCCTTCTCTCACACTTTTTTTGTCTTCATTCATTATCTTTTTACATTACTCTTTCCTTTTATCACTCCTTTATCATTCAATATTTTCTTATTTTTCTTTCTTTTGTGTACTATTTATTCTCAAAATCTTTCTTATGTTCTCTTTTTTCTTTCTTTCTTTAATAAATCTTCTCTCGTCTTTCTCTATTATTATTTTCATCTCTATTTTGCTCATATCAATCCACGAATAGAGTAATAATCTATAGCCCTGTTATCTTCTTTCAGCACATGAATTAATAATATTAAAGAAATCTAGTGTTTTATAATTTAATATATAACTTATATAACAAACATATATTTTATTATAAAAATTTATTTCATAACTTAATTTTTAATTTTTAAGAAAAAATGTAATGGAATAAAATTCCATTTAATATTGTCTAATTATTTTGACAATAATATTTCATATAATTATTTAATAATTATATTTAAATAAAATAATTGTATTATAATATATAACTAGCACAAATTTTATTTAAAAGTGCATAGGCCTGATAATTTAAAAAATTTTACAAATTGATTTATTACCATAAAAAAACAAAAGGAAAAACGACATTTTTTCCTTTTTATTTATGCTGAACAACTCCAGTATTTTCGCCTTAGATCTCGCCAAAACATTGAAGTTTGAAAAGCTTAGCTGAGAGTAGTATTTTGATAGGTGACCTCTTTAGATGTCCTAGTGTTGCATTTATTTTTCTCATAGTATTCTCTTATCTAATGAATGTCAATTAATTTTAATAATTTTATAATAAAAAAATTAATATAAATGATAGTTTATAATTACAATTACAATAATTAATTTTGTAAAAATAACTTTATAAAGTTATTATCAATTTTATATAATAATAAATATGGCATATAATTTCATATAATGAAATAAAAACTTCAATTTAGTTACAAATTTAGGAAAATAACTTATATCGACTATAATAAATTAGAATTCATTTCATATAATAATCTCTTTGTTTTACTCTTTTTAATGAATGATTTTCTCTCTCATATAGAATAATTATTTCTATCTCTATCATCTTTTATTATGTCCTTGAGTAAAAGTAATTTATGAAATCCATCATATTATATAGTTTAATATATAATATTAATTATTATTATATATTTTGTTATTTAACTTTTTTTAATTTAATTTAATTTTTTTATAAAATGTAAAATAATGAAAGAAAATCATATATATTAATTTCAAATTTTTAAAAATAAAATTTTATGTATTTATTTTTTTTTATTAATTTTATAGAAATAAAATATTGATGTTTGAATATATTAACACATATATGATAAGCATAATGTTTTTACAAAAGTTCATATACTTGATAATTTAAATTATTTTAGAAATGAGTAATTATTATCGAGAAAATAAGCACAAAACAATGATAATTTCCCTTTTTCTTGCTTCTGCATCAAGGCAAACATTTTAGCCCTAAATCTAATACGAACTCCAAAGTTAAGATTCTTAGTTAACAACTTGGGATGGATGAACTCATGAGAAATTCTCATGTTACAAATATTTTTTCAAACTATTCTTTTTTGTAAATGAGTGATTATTAAATTAATAAAATGTTATTATAGAAAAATTAAATTATAAAAAACAATAGTTTATAATAACCATTTTAATAAAAATATTATCATTCTAATATAATAGTATATATTTGATGTGTATACATTTTTTAAATAAAGTAAAATTAGGTCATAAAAATAACAAATCTAAAAATATTTAATTAATCTTAAATATTATTTATATTTATTATCTATGTCAACTTAAATAAGGATAATATATTAAAATAATTATATTATTTAGTATTTACTTATGTTTTCAATTATATTAGAATAATTTTTCTTTTAGATACAAGTGCGACCAAGCAAATGTTATAGCACTGGACCGAATTAGAACTCCAAAGTTAGGATTCTTAGGCAACAATACTATTAGGTTGGGTAGCCTATTGAGAAGTTCTCATGTTGCATATATTATTTAACACTATTTATATTTTTTAATAAGTAACAATTAATTTAATAACATGTTAATATAAAAAAAACTATTTAAACATATAGTTTGTAATTACCATTTTAATAATAACTTATAGTATTATTATCAATCTTATATAATTCTAATAAATTTGAGTTAATTTAAGTTTATAATAGTATATATATGGTGTGTATCGATTTTTTTTAAATAATGTAACAAAATGTTACAAAAAATAAGAAATAAAAAATTATTTCATTAATCATTAATATTATTTATATTTATTATTTGTGTTATGTTATATAAGCATAATATATTAAATAACACTTTACAAATACCATTTTTGTAATTAGTTTTTTATAAAAACTTTATAACATTTTTGTAAATTTCATGTAATAATAAATATGACACATTATATGATATAATAAAATAATAACTTTAACAAAGATTAATGTTAAGAATCATAACTTATTAAAAATATAATAAACTGGAATTCATTCATGTTTATAACAATTTATAGATGAATTGTATAGAGGTTTTAAATATAGTAATATTACATTATAAAATAATAGAAATCAAAAATTAAATAATTAGCAATTAATATTATATATTTTTGATATCTATATTGTATCATATAAAGATAAGATATAAGAATAATTATAATATTTATTTTTTAATTATACTTTTAATTTTAAGTATGAAAAAATATTAAATCAATAATAAAATATTATTCTTTAAATATTTGTAATATTCCAAAATAAAAATAGAACTAAATATTTTTTGTATATTTTTTAAAATAAATATTATATATGATTAATTTTTAATATTTAATAAATATTATAAGTTTAATTGCTAAGGTTTTAGTTTAATTTAATTTTTTCTCTTGGCTTTTTCTCTTTATCTCAATGTCTATAAAATTCTCACTTTCTACTCCCACCTATTATTATTCCCTTATTTGTTTGTTTATATTTTATCTTCTAATATTCTTATTGGCCTCTCTCTATACTTTGTAACACTTTTTTCTCATTTCTCTTTGACTTTTTCATTTATTCTCCCTATATCTTTTATGTTCTCTCTTTTCTTTTAATTTGGATAAATCATCTCAAAATTCTCTCTCTATTATTATTTTTTATCCATTTTTCTCTTGTTAATCTATGAATTTTTATCCTTTAGAAAATAGTTATCTGAATCTCAATTATCTCATTTGCAACAAATTAATTAATAATATTGAAGAGTTTTCTTATGCGACATAATATAATAAATATTATTTTTGATAAATATATTTTTAAATTTTATATTAATTACTTAAATTTTGTTAATTTTTAATACTGATAATATATTGAAATAAATTCTTATGTATTAATGTCAATGTTTTCAAAATGATAATTTATGTAATTTTTTTAATTTTGTATAATTAAGATTGTAATATTAAATATATTAATATATATATATAAAAACAAAAACTTTATCTAAAATTCTATATGCTTAATAATTTATAAAAGTTTAGAAGTGGTGCAATAGCTTAAAAACAATAATCATGCAATTACGATTTTTTAAATGTTTGCAATATTCTAAAATAATAATGACCAAAAATAGTTTTTTATTTATTTATTCTTAAATATTATGTATGACTAACTTGTAAAATTTAATAAATATTACAAATTTAATTATTAATGTATTATTTTAATTTAATTTTTTCTCTCACTTTTTCACTTTAACTTAATGTCTCTAAAATTCTCTATTACTTTTCTAACTTATTAGGATTCCTTGAATTGTGTCTTCATTTTTTATCTTCTTATATTCTCATTGGCCTCTCTTTCTCTAATATCCATCTCTTCTTTCTCATTTCTCACTATTTAATTTTTTTATTTATACTCTTTATTACTTTTATGTTCTCTCTTTCTTATTCCTTTTTATTAAATCAACTCTCATCAATCTTTATAATTATTTTTCTATCTATTTTTCTCATACTAATCTGTGCCTTTCTCTCTTCTAAAATTTTTTTATCTCCATCTCCATTATCTCCTTTTATGCTAATATATAATATTTTTGTTAAATATAGATAATTTTTTAATATTAAACTCATAAATTATTTCTTATTTATTAAATTAATAAATAATAAAAGAATTTCTTATGTGTTAATGTGATTGTTTTACAAAATGATAATTTATGTAATTTTAAATATATTTCATATAATTAAAATATTGATATCATAATATATTAAAATATATATAAAATACATAAACTTTATTTAAAAGTTTATATGCTTAATAATTTTGAAGAATGTAGAAATAGTGTAATACCTTCAAAAACATAATCCCAAAACATTGCTTTTTTCTCTTTTACATGCATGTGTGACAACATTAGCATTATAACACTTGATTTGATTAGAACTCCTGGAATTATTTTCTAATAAATGGCAATTTTTTTTTATAATATTATTAATTTAAAATAAAAAACTATTATAAATGATCATTTATAATTAAATTTTATTGAACAATTTTTAAAAAACAACTTTGTAATATTATTATTAATTTAGTATAATAATAAATATGGAAAATAATTTGATATAATAAAATATTAATGTTAATTTAGTTTAACATTAAGTAAAGTAACTTTGATTAATTATAATAAAATAGAATTAATTAATGTTTGTAATAGTAATATGTATTGTATGTTGAATTTATAAACATAGAAATATTATGTTATAGAATATGAAAAATTATAATATATTTTTTTATTAGTCAAAATATTTTTAACTATTTATAATATTGTAAAATAATAATAATTATCAATTAGTTTTATTAAATATAATATATGATTAACTTTTTCTATTTTACAAATATTATATGTTTAATTGTTTAAGTTTAACTTTTATTTAATTATATCTCACCTTTTTTTATTTATCTCAATGTCTCGAAATTTCTCTCACTTTCAACTCTCTTTTATTATTATTCTTTTAGTTTTCTCTTTATTCTTTTTATTTTAATGATTTCTTGTGTTTTCAAACACTGGCGACCACAATAGCATTTTAACACTTTATTCCATTAAAACTCAAAAGTTAAGCATGTTGGGCTAGAGTATTATTGGGATGGGTCACCTTTTGAGAATTCATGTTATTGTCAATATTTTTTCTTGGTATTCTTTTTTTAATGTGTAACAATTAATTTAACTATTTAATAAAAAATAAAATTATTAAAAAAGATAGTTTATAATTACAATTTTATAAACAAATATTGAATAATAAATTTATAATAAATTAGAATTAATTTAGATTTATAATAATATATATATAGTGTATGCACAATTTTTAAATAAAGTCATATTTTTTAATTAAAAATAAAACATCAAAAAAATATTTCAATAATCTTAAATATTTTCATATTAATTACCTCTATTATGTTAAATAAAAAAATTGTATTGGAATAATTATATTATTTACTATTTAGATAAGTTTTTAATTTTTATGAAAAAATAAATTTTCATTAAATGAATAGGTTTATTATTTTTTAAAATTATAAAAAAATAATAAACCATAAATAGTTATATTTTAAAATAAATAAACATTATATATCATTAATCTTTTATATTTAATAAATGTTATAATTTTAATTATTTAAATTTAATTTGTTTAAATATTTATATCAATTTTTTTATGTTAATGTCGAACATATTCTCTCACTTCTCTTAATTATTATCATTCTCTTATTTATCTCTTTATTCTCTATGTCAATATATTCTTCTTGACTTATTTCTCTTCTATATCCTTCTTTACAATCTTATTTCTCTCTCTTTCACTTTTTTATTTATCCACTCTTTGTCCTTTATGTTCCTTATTTTTTTTTTAATTTTTATTAAATCATTTTTCATCTCTTTATTTTTATTTTCCTCTTTATGAAAGTTTTAACAATTTGTAATTTTTTCAATTTAAGAACATCAATTGACAAAATTTAAGAAACTTGTAATATATCAAATTTTAATATTTAATATTTTTGGATGAAATATATTTTATTATTTATATATTTTTTGTAATTTAATTTCAAATTATAAGAGTGATATTGTAACAAACTAAAATCATACATTTTAATATTTATGTTATAAAAATAATAGCATATGTAAATTTTTATATTTTATATATAAAAATTATTAACATTTTAATACATTATGATTTATTATTTTCATGATAATAATCACACAATTATGATTACTTTTTTAATTATGCATATCTGATAGCATTAGCATTATAGGAGATGGTTTCATTAGTTGGGTGAGAGTAGTTTGGTATGGGTGACCTACTAAGAATATTGTTACAAATATTTCTTTCATATAATTATTTTTTTAATTGATGATAATTTTTTTCAAACAATGTTTATTTTAAAAAATAAATGAATATAAGTTGTAGTTTATCAATATAATTTTGGTAATTAATTTTTAATAATAGCTTTATAATATTTATGTCAATTTTATGTAATAGTAAATATGTTACATTATATAAAATAATAAAATAATAAGTTTAATATAGTTTGATATTTTTACAATAAATTATAAAAATAATAATTATGCTTACAATTTTATATATATGCTGTATATAGAATTTTTTAAATATATTAATATTATATTATAAAATAATAGAAACATAAAAAATAAATAATTAGTGTTAAATATAATTTTTTTTACTATCTATATTACTGATATAAAGATAATATATTATAAAATGTATGATATTTATTATTTAAGTAACTTCTTTTTTTGAAGTATGAAAAGATAATATTAAATAAATAAGATAAATTTCTTTAAATATATATAATATTCAAAAAAGAAAAAAGACCTAAAATAGTTATTATATATATTTATTTTTAAATTTTATATAAAATTAGTTTGTAAGATTTATTAAATATTATATGTTTAATTATTTAGGTTTTATTTTTATATAATTTTTTGCTTTATCTCATTGTCTCTAAAATTCTCCTACTTTTTTCTCTCTCTAATTATCATTCCCTTATCCTTTTATTTCTTATCTTCTTATATTCTTATTGGTCTGTCCATTATCCATCTCTTCTTTTTTATTTCTCTATTTACCTATTTCCTTTATTCACCTTTTTCTTCTCTTTTTCATTAGATCATCTCTCATCTCTCTTTATTTTTATTATTTTTATCTATTTTTCCCTTATTAATCTGGGATTTTCTCTCTTTTAGAATATTGTTTTCTGCAAGGCTATTATCTCTTATTCAGCTAATCATTTAAAAATATTTAAGAGATCTCTTTTATGACATAGTGTAATATATAATATTTTTATAAATATATATTTTATTATTCTCATTTATTACATAGTTTAATTTTGAATTTATAAAAATGATAACATAATAAAAAAATTCTTTTCTTTTAAAGTCAATATTTTAAAAGTTAATACTTTATATAATGTTTTATTTATTTCATAAAATTAAAAAATATTGATATCATAATATATCACAATATATATATAAAAATCATAAAATTTGTTTAAAAGTTTATATAAATAATAAATAAAAAAATTTTAGAAATTTTGAAATATCTTAAAAAATAACATAGTTTTGATATTTTTGTCTTTTGCATGCATGTGTAACCTCTTGAACAGTCGTATTATTCGTCATTTTTTCACAGCATTTACTTTTCTAAAGAATCATAATTAATTTTTATAAGATTATAATTTAAATAAAATATATTGTTATAAATGATAGTTAAAAATTGAATTTAATCGAGTAATTTATAAAAATAACTTTGTAAAATTATTATTAATATAATAATAAGTATAATGCATCATATGATATAATAAAATATTAATATTAATTTAATTTATTATGACTAAAAATAATTTTTTTCATTATAATAAATTAAAATTAATTAAGATTTATAATAGTATATATTTCTTATATGTTGAAATTTTTAAAAATGAAAATATTATATTAAAAAGGTTAAATCTAAAAAAGGTTAAATCTAAAATATTTTTTAAATTCTTTTATTATTAAATATTATATGATTAACTTATTCTAAGTTACAAAAATTATAAGTTTAGTTATTTAGATTTAACTTTTACTTATTTATTTCTCTTACCTTTTCTATTTATCTTATTGATTCTCAAATTCTCTCACTTTCTCATGTCTTCTATTATCATTTTCTACAAATTTAAAATTTATTTTAAAAATATATTATGCTTTATTGAAGTCATAAATGAAGCCTCTGTCTATCCAAAGAAATGAAGCCTACATCCACCCAAAGAAAGAACCCGGAAAACACAATACAATATATCCCTTCTATCAAAAGACATACTTTTTAGTTGTCTCTATCTTATTTTGTATGCAGGTTCATCTATGCCAATATTTTAGTATTGGATCTCATTAAAATTCAAAAGTTAAGAAATGAAGCCTATATCCACCCAAAGAAAGAACCAGGAAAATACAATACAATATATCCCTTCTATCAAAAGACATACTTTTTAGTTGTCTCTATCTTATTTTGTATGCAGGTTCATCTATGCCAATATTTTAGTATTGGATCTCATTAAAATTCAAAAGTTAAGAATTCTTAGGCTAGAGTAGTTCTGGTATGGTGGACCTCTTTAAACATCCAATTGTTGCACATACACTTCTTTCATAGCTTTCCTTTTTCTAATGAACCAAAATTTAATTTTGTAACATTATAATGCAAAAAAATATTACAAATGATAGTTCATAATTACCATTAAAGTAATTAATTTTTTAAAAAAAATTATAAAATAATTATCAATTTTATATAATAATATATATGACATATCATATGATATAATAAAAAAATAACTTTAGGTTAGTTAAATATTTAGAAAAATAACTTATATCAATTATAATAAATTAGAATTAATTTATGTTCATAGTAACATATATATGGTGTGTAATGAATTTCTTAAACATAGAAATATTATATTATAGATCATTATAAAATAATGTTAAAGTAATGGATAAAAAAGTCTTTAAATATTGTCAATATTATAAAATAGTAATAAAATTTAAATATTTTTAATATTTTATTATTATTAAATATTATATAAGATTAACTTGTTATATTTTATAAAAATTATAAGTTTGATTATTAAGACTTAATTTTAATTTAATTATTTCTCTTATTTTTTTCTTTATCTTTTTATCTCTAATATTCTCTCATTTTTTCTATTTTATTATCATTCTCTTTTTTGACTCTTTATTCTCTATCTCCTAATATTTTTGTTCACTTCTCTGTCTTTTTTTCTTTCTTTAATTCTTATTTCTCTCCTCCCTATGTTATTATTTTTTCTCTTTATCTCTTCTATGTTCTTTCTCTTATCTCAATGTTAAAAATCTTATTGGTCTTAATTGTCAATTTTTTATTCCTTTTACTCATATAAATTCATAACTTTCTCTCTCTCATAGAATAATTATTTCTACGTCCATTATTTTTTTATGTCCATCAATTAACAATATTTATGAAATCTCTCATGTTGTGTAATTTTATATATAATATTATTAATAATTATATATTTTGTTATTTATATTTTTTGCCTAATTTAATTTTATTATTTATAAGAATGATAACGTATTAAAGAAAAATCTTATCTATTAATGTCAACATTTTCAAAAATAATAGTTCATGTAATTTTTTTATTTACTTTATATAAATAAAATATTAATATTAGAATATATTAACATATATATCATAATTTTTTTTAAAAGTGTATATACTTGATAATTAAATTATGTTAAAAATTTTTTATTATCGTCAAGACAACCATCACATAAGTATGATTAGTTATCATTTAAATTGATGTGTGACCACACCAACATTATAGTAGTAGATCTCATTAAAAGTACAAAGTTCATTATTCTTTGGCTTGTGTATTATTGAGATGAGTGGCCTCTTGACAATTCATCATTTTTCATATATTATTTTATTGCATTTCTTTTTGTAATGAATGACAATTATTTGTAAAAACATGTTGATATTGAAAAATTAAATTATTTTAAAAATAATTAATAATTAGCATTTTAGTAATTAATTGTTAATAATTACGCTATAACATTATTATAAATTTATATAATAATAAATTTGACACATTATAAGATATAATAAAATAATAAATTTTAATTTTTTTAAATATTAAGCAAAATAACTTATAAAGGGTATTTTACTAAAAAAACTTTTATATAAGTTGTGCATAGAACTTTTTAAATAAAGTAATATAATGTTATTAAAAATGTAAATTTATTTCAGTAATGCAAAATATTATTTACATTTATTATATATATTATGTGAAATAAAGATAATATATTAGAAACATTATATAATTTACTATCTAATTTATTTTTTAATTTCAAGTATGAATAAAATAATATTAAATAAATATGAAAAATATTCCCTAAGTGTTGGTAATACTCTAAAATAATAATAAATGTAGACTATTTTTTATTTTAAAGTAAATAAAAATTATATTTCATTAAATTTTAAATTTAATAAATATTATAAATTTAATTATAAAAATTTTATTTTAATTAAATTATTTTTATCAATTTTTTTATCACAATGCCTAACATATTCTTTCAATTAGTTCTCCCTCTTTTTACCATTCTCTGATTTGTCTTTTTAATCTCTATCTTTACATTTTTTTAATAGGTTCTCTCCCCTTTATCCTTACCTACTTTCTTATTTCTCTATCTTTTACTTTTTTATTTATTCTTTCAACCTCAATTATGTTCCTCTTTTCCTTTCCTCTACATCAATCATCTTTCATCTCTCTCTATTATTATTTTTCTCTTTATCTTGACATTAAAGTTAGTGACTTTTTTTCTTTCTTTTGAAATAGCTATCTTTATCTCTATTATCTCATTTTAAGCATGTCAATTAATACTATTTAAGAAATTCTCATATATCTTTGTTTAATATCTAATATTTACCAAAAATAAATATTTAATTAACTATAATTTTTATGTAATTTATTTTTTATTTAAAAGAATGATAACCTAACAAAAAAGTCATGTTTTAAACTCTATCATAAAAAATAATAATTTTCATAAATTTCTATCAATTTAATATAAATAAAATAATGTTATTATAATACATTATGATTTATTATTTTCATGCCAATAATCACACAACTATGATCATATTTTTTTATATATATGCAACCATAGTAATATTATAGCGCTGCATCTCATTAGTACTCTAATGTTAAAGCCTTCTTAAGTGAGAGTCGTTTTGGGATGGGTAACTTCTTGAGAGTATTGTTGCTTATTATTTTTCATAGCATTCCTTTTTCAAATGAAAGATAACTCATTTCATAAATACGTTAATTTTAAAAAAATTAAGGGATTATAAATTATAGTTTATAAATACCATTTTTATAACTAATTATTAATAACAACTTTGTAATATTTTTGTTAACTTCATGTAATAATACATTTGACACATTATATGATATAATAAAATGATAACTTTAATATGGTTTAAATTTTTGAAAAAACACTTATAAAAAATATAACAAATTAGAATTAAATTATATTAATATTAGTATATATATTAAATGTTTATAAAATTATTTAAAAATAATAATGTTATATTGTAAAGTAATAGCAATCTATAATTAAAAAAATTAGTGTTAAATATTTTCAATTTTTAATATCTATGTTACATCATATAAATATAAAGTATTAAAATAATTAAAATATTTATTATTTAATTAATGTTTTGTTCTAAGTTAAAAAAATAGTATTAAATTAATACTAGAAATATTCTTTAAATATTTGTAATATTCCCAAATAATAATAAATCAAAAATAATTTTTATATATTATTATTATTATTAAGTATTATATCTGATTAACTTGTAATATTTAATAAATATTATATGTTTAATCATTGATGTTTTACTTTTATTTAATGTTTTCTCACATTTATTTTTTTTATCTCGATGTCTCTGAAATTCTCTTAAATTTTTTTCTCTCACCTATTGTCATTCTCTTATTCATCTCGTCATTTTTTATCTTTTTAAATTCTTATTGGCTTCTATCTCTATTATCCATCTCCACTTTCTCATTTCTCTAAATGTAAATTTTTTATTTATTTTCTCCATCTCTTCTATGCTCTTCTTTTTTCTCATTCCCAAATCATCACTTATCTCTCTTTATTATTGTTTTTCATCTTTTTTTCTTTTATTAATTTGTGACTTTCCCTCTTTTAAAAAATATTTGTCTCCACATATATTACCTCTTTTTTAGCTCTTCAAATAATAACATTTAAGAGATCTCTTGTGTGACATAATCTAATATTTAATATTTTTATAAATAATTTTTTATTTATAAGAATGATAATGTCAATAAATAAATTCTTATGTATTAATGTTGATATTATAAAAAATGAAAGTTTATGTAATTTTTTATTTATTTCATTTGAATATAACATATATAAAAAGCATAAATGTTACTTAATAGTTTATGTGCTTAATAATTTAGAAACTTTTAGAAATATTTCAATTTCTTCAAGAAAAAAATCACATAACTTTACTCTTTTACCTTTTGCAAGCATGTGTGACCATACCTACATTATAGTACTCGATATCACTAGAACTCCAAAGTTAGGCATGTTAAGACAAGCATAGTGTTGGGATGGGTGTGTTGTTGTGAAGTGCTATTGTCGCTCATATTTTTTTCGTAGATTTCATTTTTTTAGTTAATGACAAACAATTCAATTTTTATAACAATTTACTTTTTAAAAAATAAATTATTATAAATGATATTTTATAATTAAATTTTATTATTTAATTTTTAAAAACAAATTTATAATATTTCTCTTAATTTAATATAAAATAAATGTTGTACATTATATGATATAATAAAATATTAACTTTCATATAGTTTAATATTAAGAAAAATAACTTTTATTAATTACAATAAATTAGAATTATCTTTTTTATAATAATATATTTATGTTGTATGTTGAATAAATAAATATAAAAAATATATTATTATATATTATTAAACATTAAAATAATATTTTATTAATATTTAAAAAGGTTTTAAATATTTTTAATATTTACAAATAATAATAAATCTCAAAATTTTTGTATATTTTATAATTTTAAAATATTATATATGTTTAGCTTGTTATATTTTATAAATAATATAAGTTTAGTTATTTAAATTTAACTTTTATTTACCAATTCTCTCACTTTTTTCTATTTATCTTAATGTCTCTAACATTATCTCACTTTCTCTTCTAATATTATTATTAACTTGTTTGTCTCTTTATTCTATATATCCTAATGTTCTTTTTGCCCTCTCCCTTTCTCCATTATCCTTCTCTACTTTCACATTTCCATCTTTTATTTTTTTAATTTATTCTTTCAATCTTTTTTATTATTTTCTTTTCTTTTTCGCTGTATTAAATAATCTCTAATCTCTTTCTATTATTATTTTTCTCTTTATTTTTCTCTTTTTAATGCAGTACTTTCTCTCTTTCTTATAGACTACTTATCACCATATTCACATCTCTTTTTTTTCTCATCAATTATCAATATTTAAGAAATATCATCTTTTACTTAATATAATATGTAATATTTATGATTAATATATAGTATATTATTTATATTTATTAAGTTATTTAATTTTTATTCGTAGGGATGATCATATAATTGGTGAAATTATTGTGTATTAATGTCAACATTATCTGAAATAATATTTTATTTAATTAATTATTTATTTTATATAAATAAAGTATTGATATTATAATATAATATGATAGATTTAATAAGCATATAAAGTTTTTAAAACATTTACTTATTAATTTAGAAACTTTTTTAAATTATTCATAATTTTTAAAAAAATTAATCATGCAACAATGATGTTTTATATTTTGCCCGCATTTGCAACCACACTAGAATTATAGCACTAGTTTCAATTAAAACTCAAAAGTTAAGCATGCTAAGGTTAGAGTACTTTTGGGATGGGTTGACTTTTCAAAAATCCTTATGGTATGCATATTTTTATAGCATACCATTTTCTCTTGAAAGATAATTAAACTTAATTAGATGTTTGAAGTGAGATTCAACAAGAGAAAGTGAATTGCTAAGAATAAAACTTAGGTATGTTACAAAATAATTCAAAAGAATATTTGTAGTAATTTTAAAAAATGATTAACAATTATATAATAGTAATTTTCTATAAATTTTTAATTTTATTTGAAAAATATATTATTTTTTATAAAAGTCATGTAATTAAAAAAATAAAAAATGACTAAAAAATGTACATAATAAATTTTTATGTAGTTTAGCTTATAAAACAAGTCAAAGTCCTCCCAAGAAAAAACACTGCAAGCACAATACAATATAAGCCTTTTTGTTAAAATATGGGCATGATAAACCCTCACAACATTGAGACAGACTACTATGGTCTTATAATGAAATAAATTGGTAGGCCACTACAATTATACAACCAAATAAACTGGACAAAAAGCAAAAAAAATTGTGGCATAAAATCTATATCAATGCAACAAAAATCATATGCTTTATGAAATCATTAAAGAGACAGAAGTATCTTAATTAAATGAATTAAAGATCAAGAAAACTGATAATATAAAAAATTTGAGAAGGAAAAGAATTTTAAGATTTTGTAAGGGAATGGCAAATCATATGAAAATGATAATGGAAATGAGTTGCTAGCAACTTTATTATTTTTCGGATCAAATTAAAATTGTTCTTATTTTCGTAGAAATATCTTTTATTTATGTGCAATTTGTAATTTCTAAAACAACTTAATAAACACCCACTTTAGTTGATATAATTTTTTAGCTTTTGAAATATTTTAATTATGGAACAAATATATAAATAAATCTCCTACTGCTTAAAATAACAGCTTAAATACTCGTTGCACATTAGCTATTCGATCAGAACACTCCAGGACCGTTTGATCATAATACCTGATTGATTCGATGGATGCAATCAAATCTACACCTTTATAAGTATGAAAGTAATCTTGTCCATTAGATCATAATTGTGATCAGATAATAGGATTTAGCTTGGCTAATGGAACAAATAGGAATCATCGATTATGACATAGTGTTAAATATGATATATTTTAATGTCTATGTTTCATAAAATAAAGATAATATATTACAATCATTATAATATTTATTTTTAATTATTTTTTTAATTTCAAGCATGAAAAAATAATTATTAATATAGTAGTCAAAAGATTCTTTAAATATTTACAGTATTCCAAACTATTAATAAATCTAAAATAGTTTTTCAATTTTAACATTGTTAAATATTATATATGATTAACTTATAATATTTTGATAAATATTATAAGTCCAATAATCATGCTTTTACTTTTACTTAATTTTTTTCTCTTTATTTTAAAATCTCTCAAATTTCATTACTTTCTTCTCTATCCTATTATAATTCTCCTATTTGTCTCTCCATTTTTGTATCCTTATGTTCTTCTTAGCCTTGCTCCCTACTATCTATCTCTCATTTCTGGTTTCTCACCTTTTCACTTATTTATTCTCTCTATCTCTTCTATGTTTTCTTTTCTTTTCCTTTTTATTAATCATTTCTAATTTCTCTTAATTATTATTTTGCTATCCATTTTTCTCTTATTAATGTGACTATCCCTTTTTTATATAATAGTTATTTTCATCTATATTATCTTTTTTAGTTTATCAATTAATAATATTTGAATGATGTTCTATCTCATACTGTCAAATACATAATATTTTATTATGAATAAGTAAAAGTTTAAAATTAAACAAATAGTGTTAAATTTTATTTATTTTTGGTATTTACATTACATCATATGAATTTAATATGTTTAAATAATTATAATATTTTTTATTTAATTGGTTTTTAATTTTTAGATAGGAAAACACAATATTAAAATAGTAGTCAAAATATCCTTTAAATATTTGTAATATTTAAAATAAATACTAGATGTAAAATTTTTGATATATTTTATTATTACTAAATATTATATATTATTAACTTATAATATTTAATTATTATATTATTTGAGTTTTTAATATTTAATTTTTATTTATTTTTTCTCACTTTTTCCTCTTCATCTTAGTATGTCTTTAATTCTCTCCCTTCCTTTCTCTCCTATTATAATTTTCTTATTTTCCTCTTCATTTTTCTCTTTATGTTTTTCTTTGCCTCTCCCTCCACTATCCATCCCTCCTTCCTCATTTGTCTCTTTGACTTATTTATTTATTTTCTCTATCTCTTCTATGTTCTCTCTTCCTCATTTGTGGCTTTTTGTCTCTTTTAAGATAGTTATCCATCTCACTAGTATATGTTCTTAACCACATCAATTAAAAATATTTAAGAAATTATTTATATACCATAATTTAATATATAATATTTATGAAAAATATATATGTTATTATTAATATCTTTTACTTAATTTAATTTTATATTTATAAGAATGATAAGATAATAAACGAAAATCATATGTATTAATATTTATGTTACAAAAAATAACAATGTATGTAACTTTTTATTATATTTATATAAAAAAATATTATTATTATTATTAGATTATATTATGATTCA
Source organism: Vanilla planifolia (assembly GCA_023846275.1). Lineage (NCBI taxonomy): Eukaryota > Viridiplantae > Streptophyta > Magnoliopsida > Asparagales > Orchidaceae > Vanilla > Vanilla planifolia. The sequence continues at coordinate 110,119 of JAIUJO010000709.1, forward strand.
TTATTTGAAAAATAGTAGTCATACAAGTATAGTTATTTATCTTTTTCATTCATATGTGACCACAATAGTGTTATATTAATGGATCACATTAGTATTGTAATGTTATGCTTGCTTGGTTAAGAAAAGTTTGGGATGGGTGACCACTTGAGAGTGTTGGTGTACATATTTCTTCATAGCATTAATTTTTCTAATGAGTGATTATCAAATTTAATGACATGTTAATTATAAAAATATAAATGGTTATAAATTGTAGTTTATAAATAACATTTTTGTAATTAATTATTAGAAATCACTATACAACATTTTTCTCAATCACATGTAATAATAAATATGACATAACATACGATATCATAAAAAAATTTTAATATAGTTTAATGTTAAGGAAAATACTTATAAAAAATATAATCAATTAGAATTAATTTATATTTACAATTGTATGTATTTTAAATTTTTTTAAATAAGCGAATATTATATTATAAAATATTACAAATCTAAAAATAAATCATTTGTGTTAAATGTTATTTGTTTTTAATAGCTATATTGCATCGAATAAAGATAATATATTTTAATAATTATAATATTTGTCATTTACTTAATTTTTATATTTTAAGTATTAAAAAATAATATTAAATGAATAGTTAGATTATTTCTTAAATATGTTTAAATAGTTTTATATTTTACTATTACTATTAATATTGTAAATGGTTAACTTGTAATATCTAATAAATATTATAAGTGTTAATTATTAAGGTTTTATATTTATTTATTTTTTCTCTAACTTTCTTCTCTTTATCTCAATATTGCTCAACTTCTCTCACTTTTTGCAGTCTCCAATTTTCATTCTCTTATTTATCATGTCATTCTTTATTTTCTTATGTTCTTCTTGGCCTCTCTCAACTATCCATCTCTTCTTTTGTATTTCTCTCTCTTTTATTTTTTATTTATTCTCTCTATCTCTTCTATGTTCTCTCTTTTCTTTCTTATTCAATAAATCATCTCTCATCTCTCTCTCTCTCTCTTTTACTATTTTTCATCTATATTTCTCTAATTAATTTAACTTCCACCCTTTTACAAAATAGTTATCTCTATCTCCATTGTCTTTTTTTTAGCTCATCAATTAAAAATATTTAATGAATCTCTTATATGACATAGTCTAATATATAATATTTTTGATAAATATAATCAAATTATTTATATTTATTACTTAATTTAATTTTTTTATTTATAAGAATTATAATATAATAGAAAAAATCTTAGGTAATGAGGTTAATGTTATAAAAAATGATAATTTATGTAATTTTTTTGTTCCATATAAATAAAATATTTATATCTTAATATATTACAACATATATAGGATGCATAACTTTTAGTTAAAGGTGTATATACCTAATAATTTAGGAAATTTTAGAAATTATTCATTACCATAAAAATAATAATCACATAACTTCGATTTTTTATCTTTTGCTTACTTGTTCAACAACACCAGTGTTATCACACTAAATATCATTAAGCTCCAAGTTTAAGCATGCTTGTAATTTTAAATAAAATAAATTATTATAAATGATAATTATAATTTTAGTATTCTTAAAAAAAGTTTTTAATAAATATAGCAAATGAAATGATAGAATAAAATTAAAAATTCTAATTTTTGTGAAATAATTAACAGAAACATTTTTATCTAATATAATAAATTAGAATATTTTATGATTATAATAGTATATATATGCTATGTATTAAACTTTTAAACATAGAAATATACTATAATAGAATATTATAAGTAAGAAACAATATTCATTTAATAGTCAATATATTTTTGTAAATAATTATAATATTCTAAAATAATAATAAACATAAAAAAATATTATTATTTTTTATTAAATATTATATAAGATTAATTATTATATTTTATAAATATTATAAGTTTGATTATTAAAATTTAACTTTTTTTAATTATTTTTCTCATCTTTTCTCTTTATCTCAATGTCTCTAAAATTGATACTTTTTTTCCACACATATTACCATTCTCATTTTTTCTCTTCACTCTCTATCTCTTAATCTTTTTTCCTCTCTCTTTCATGTTTGTCCTTCTTTAATTTCTTGGTTTTGTCCCTTCCAATTTTTTTTCTTACTATCTTTTACATGTTTTCCTTTTTCTTGTGTTTTTCATTACATAATCTATCATCTATCTCTATCGTTATTTTGCTCATTATTTTATACTTATCAATTCGTAACTTCTTTCTCTTTTACGTAATAGTAATTTATGTCTCCACTATATTTTTTTATGTCATTGAAACAATAATATTTTTGAGATATATCATATTATTCTATTTAATATACAATATTAATGATAATTATATATTTTTTGTAATTTAAATTTTTTATTTATAAGATTGACGTCATATTGAAAGGAAATGTTAAGTACTTATGCCAACATTTTCCAAAATGATAGTTTATGTAATTTTTTACTACTTTTATGAAAATAAAATTTTAATATTAGAATATATTAACACATGTATAATAAGAATAATCTTTTTAAAAGTTAGTATACTTGATAATAAAGATAATTTTAAAATTGATTCATTATCATAAATACAATAAGTGCAACTATGATAATTTATCTTTCGCATGCATGTGTGACCAGACTAAAATTATAGCACTAGATCTCATTAGAACTCTGAAGTTAAGAATTCTTAGGATAGAATATGATTGGGATGGGTGGCCAATTGAGAAGTTCTCGTGTTCCATATATTTTTTCATAGCATTCTTTTTTTAAATAAGTGATAGTTAACTTTTATATTTAATTTATATTAAAGAACAAAAAATAATTTCATATTTTATATTTATTAAATATCATATATGATTAAATTGTAATATTTAATAAATATTACAAGTTTAATTGCTAAGGTTTTACTTTTATTTAATTTTTTCTCTCACTTTTTCTTTTATCTTAATATCTCTCAAATTCTCAAGCTTTTTTCTCACTAGTATTGTCATTCACTTATTCGTGTCTTCATTTTTTTATCTCCTTATGTTTATGGCCTCTCTCTACTATCCATATCTTTTTTCTCATTTCTCTCTCTTTAACTAATTTATTTATTTTCTCTATCTCCTTTGTGTTGTCTCTTTTCTTTTCCTCTTCGTTAAATCAACTATCTCCATTATTAGTTTCGTTTCTATTTTTGTATTGTTAATCTTTTCTCTTTTTTACAAAATAGTTACTTTTACCAACATTATCTCCTTTTCAGCTCATTAATTGTTAATATTTATGAGATGTCTTATGTGATATAGTTTAATATATATATTTTTTAATAAATAAATACGTTATTATTTATATTTATTAAGTAATTTAATTATTTTATTTACAAGAATTATTACAAGATGGAAGAAAATCTTATATGTTAGTTTAAATATTAACAAAAGTAATAGTTTATTAAATTTTTTATTTATTTTCGATAAATAAAATATTAATGTTATATTATATTATAACATATATAAGAAACTTATATTTTACTTGAAACTGGTTAAACTTGATAATTTAAGAAATTTTTGAAATGGTTAATGGTTTTCAAAAAAATGGTCACATAACTTCAATTTTTTTCTATTGCATGAACGTCTAACCACACTAGTGTTATAACATTGTGTATCATTTAAACTAAAATGTTAAGCATGGTTGCAAAAACATAGTATTAGGTGTGACCTCTTTAGAATTGCTTCATAACATTATAATTTTTAAAGAAATAAATTATAATAAAAGATAGTTTATAATAATAATTTTAGCATTTAATTTATCAACTTCATAATATTATTTTTAATTTAATATAATAGTAAATATGACACATCATACGATATAATAAAATAATAACTTTATCTTAGTTAAATATTTAACAAAGTAACTTATATCAATTATGTTTAACAAAGGTTAATTTATGTTTATAAATAAACAAAAATTTCTCCAACAGCTGAAAATAATGACTAAAATAGCCGTTGCATTGTAGCCCTTCCATTGAAATGCTCTAGGACCATATGATTGTAAAACCTGAGCGATTAGACTGGTGTAATTAAATCTGCACTTTTATAAATAAGAAATTGATCTCATCCATAGATGAGAATCTTAATTTGATGATGAGATTTAAGTTGGCCAATGGAAGAAATAGAGACCAAGCAATCATGATATTGTTTGATAAAATAGTTGAAAGAATTAGCGGTATGAAAGGTAAAATACTATGGCGATTGTTCTTTCGCAAAAAATTGTGATCGAATGGTGCCCATTAATCCCACAATTTAGGAATTAATCATAATAAAAGCTTTACATGTCTTATTGCTCAACGTGTTCATTGCCTTTCTCCTCAAAAGGCTTTTTCTAACCTTTGTCGACAGATAGTTAACTTAATTGGCTGGCCTTTGTTGTGTTAAATAACTAATCACCCGAGCAACTAGTGAGCAAAGGCCAAAAACACAATCGATTAGTCAATTTTGAAAATGGAGTGTTTGGAATTGCTTATGTATAGATCCATATTTAGAAGTAATTGCCATTGAGCTGTCGTGATTCACTATGATGACCTATTTTATTTTGGTGCTTAGTTCTCTTTCTCCTTATATTATTCTTGGCCTCTTTCACTCCATCGACCTTTTCTACTTCGTCATCTTTACCTTTCACTTATTTATGGATTCATTATCTTATTTATATTTTCTCTTTTATTATTCTTTATTAAATAGTCTCTCATCTCTCTCTATTATAATTTACCTCTTGATTTTGCTCTTATTAATCTATGAGTCTCTCTCTTTTACAAAATAGTCATATCCAGCAATATTATATTATTTTTAGCCCATCAATTGATAATATCTAAGAAATCTCTAATGTTGTATAGTTTAATGTATAATATGTATGATAAATATATATTTTATTATTGATATTTATTTTGTAATTCAATTTTTAATTTATAAGAAAGTTAACATAATGGAAACAATTTTCATTTAAGATTGTCTACTATTTGAAAATAGTAATTTATGTAATTATTTATAAATTTTATTTAAATAAAATAATTATATTATAATATATTATGACAAATATAATAAACACGAATTTTAATTAAAAGTATATAATCTTTTTAATTTAAGAAATTTTATAAGTGGCTTATAGTCATAAAAAAGCAGACAATTATGACATTTTTTCTTTTGCATGCATGTTTGACCACACTAACATTTTGGCATTGAATCTTGTTAGAATTACAAGGTTAAGCATGCTTTGGTGAGAGTAATATTGTGAAGGGTGATTTTTTTAAACATTTTAGTGTTGCACATATTGTTTCATAGCATTTCTTTTTTAAGTAAATAATAATTAATTTCTATAACACTATAATTTAAAAAAATTACTATAAATGATAGTTCATAATTGCCATTATAATAATTATTTTTTAAAAAATAACTTTATAAAAATATTATCAATTTGATATAATAATAAATATGACACATCATATAATATAATAAAATAATAACTATAATTTTGTTAAATATTTAGGAGAATAACATGTATGAATTATAGTACATTAAATAAAATTTATGATTATAATAGTATATATATGTTATTTACTAAATTTTTTAAATAAAGAAATATTATATTATAGACTAGTAAAGATCAAAAAAATATTTATGTAATATTTAAATTATGTTTTAGAGATTTTTAATATACTAAACTAATAATAAAGCTAAAAAAAAATTTATTTTATAATTATTAAATTTTTTATAAGACTAAAATGTTATATAACAAATATTTTAAGTTTTATTATTTGCATCTAATTTTTTTTAATTATTTCTCACTTTTTCCATTCATCTCAATATCTCTCATTTATTTCTCTCTCCAATTATCATTCCTTTGTTGTCTCTTCATTCTTTATACCTTAATATTCTTCTTTCCTTCTCTTTCTCATTTATGCTACCTTAATTTCTCATTTCTCTCCATTCTACTTTTTTATTTTTCTCTCTATCTTTTTTTTCTTCTTTTTCTTGTTTGCTTCATTAAAAAATCTCTCATCTATCTATATTATTATGTTTCTCTTTATTTTACTCTTATCAATTTGTAACTTTCTGTCATTCACATAATAATTATTTCAATCTCCATTATCGTTTTTATGTCAATCAATTAATAATATTTATAAAATCACTCATATTACATAATTTAAGGTATAATATTAATGAAAATAACATAATTTATATTTTTTTATATAATTCAATTTCTTTTTATAAGAATGACAATATATTAAAAGAAATTCTTTATTAATGTTATTATTCTTTATTACTTTTATGTAAATAATATATTGATATTATAATATATGAACACATATATGATAAGAACAATTTTTTTATAAAGTGTATATACTTGATAATCTAAACTATTTTAAAGATTATTCATTATCATGAAGGCAATAATCAGACAATTATGATAATTTGCTTTTTGCATGCATGTGTGACCACACAAACATTATAGCATTGGATTATACTAGAACTCAAGTTAAATATTCTTGGCAAGAGCACTATTGAGAGATGTGGCTCATGAGAAGCCCTTATATTGCATATATTATTTTATACTATGCCATTTTTTATTAAATGATAATTTATTTTAATAACATGTTATTATTAAAAAAAACTAAAATTATTTTAAAAGTAAATTAATAATTTCCATTTTAGTAATTCATATATAACACCTTTATAATATTATTATAAATTTCATACAATTATAAATATGGAACATCAAATGATATCATAAAATACTAAATTTAATTTTACTTAATTTTGAGGAAAATAACTTTTATCAATTATAATAACTTAGAATTAATTTAAGTTTATAATAATATATACATGATGTTTGTTGATTTTTTAAATAAAGTAATATTATCTTATAAAAAATATGAAATCCAAAATAATTTCTTATATCTTAAATATTCTTTAAATTTATAATCTTTATATGTTAGAAAAGATAATATAATAGAATAATTACATTATCTATAAATTAAAATTTTTCTAAATTTTTATGAATAAATAAAATAATATTAAATAAATAGTTAAAATATGCTTTAAATATTTATAGTATTTTAAAATCATATAAGCCTCAAACAATTTTATATTTTAAAATAATAAATAATATATTTTATTAATCTTTTATGTTTAATAAATATTATAAATGTAATAATAAGACTTTAGCTTTTATGAAATTACTTTTAAATTTTTTCACTTATTCTTAAAATCTGGCATAATTGTTCATAGTATTCATGTTGCTATTAAATGATAATTGATTTGAATAACATTTTAACTTAAAAAAATAAAATAATTATAATTTATATTTTGTAAAGATCATTTTTAATTAGTTATTGAAAAATTCATAATATTTTTGTTAATTTTATTTAATAATAAATATGACACAACATATGATATAATAAAAAAATTATTTTAATATAATTTAATATTAAGAAAAATAACTTACCAAGAACATAACAAATTAGAATTAATTTATGTTCATGATAGTATATTAATGTTGCATATAGAATTTTTAAAATCAAGAAATATTACACTATAAAATAATAGAAATTTAGACTTAAATCATTAATGTTAAATATTATTTATTTTTTATATGTATATTATGTCATATAAAGATAATATATTATAATTTAATTAATTTTTCAATTTTAAGTACGAAAAAATAATTATAAATTCATTGTCAAAATTTTTTAAAATATTTGTAATATTCCAACAAACCTAAAATAGTTTCTATATTTTATTATAATTTCAAAATTATATATGATTAACTTTTAATATTTAACAAATATCATTAGTTTAATTATTAAGGTTTTTTTTTATATTTAAGTTTTTCTCTCTTTTTTCCCTTTATATTAATGTTTCTCAAATTCTCTCATATTTGTATCTCATCCATTATCATTTTTTAATGTCTCTTTATTTTTTAGCTTCTTATATTCCTCTTGGACTCTCTCTACTCTCTATCTCTTCTTTTTTATTTTTCATTATTTTACTTTTTGATTTATTCTATTTAACTCTTCTATGTTCTTTCTTTTCTTTTTCATTTTGTTAAATCATCTCCCAACCCTCTTTATTATTATTTTTTTTTATCTATTTTTCTCTTATTAGTTTTTATAACATTATAATTTTTTTAAAAAAAATTATTATAAATGATTATTTAAAATTATAATTTTAGCAATTAATTTTTAAAAATAATTTTATAATAATATTATTAATTTAGTATAATAAAAAATAAGGCAAGTCATTTGATATAATAAAATAATAACATCAATTTACATAAATATTTTTTTAATAACTTTTATGTATTATAATAAATTATAGTTAGTTTGTCTTTATAATAGTATATTTGCTCTATATTGAATTTTTTAAATATACAAATGTTATATTATAGAACATTTGAGTTTAAGAATAATATTTAATTAATAGAAAAATTATTTTTAAATATTTATAATATTATAAACTAATGAAAAACCTGAAAAGAATTTTATGTTTTAATATTATTGAATATTAATATGATTAACTTAATAAATTTTATAAATATGATATGTTTAATTATTTAGATTTAATTTTAATTTAATTATTTCGATCATTTTTTCTTTTTATCTCAATATCTCTCAAATTCTCACTTTTTTCTCTCCTATTATCTTTTTCTTATTTGTCTATTTATTCTCTATATCTAAATTTTCTTCTTAGCCTCTCTTTCTCCCTACTATCCTTCTTTACTTTCTCATTTATCTCTCTTTCTTTTTTTTATTTTTTTTCTCTCTTTTGTATGTTGTCTCATTAATTTTTCCTCTTTCTTAAATCATCTCTCATCTCTTTTTATCATTATTTTTCTCTTTATTTTTCACTTATATATTCATAACTATGTTATTCTTATGGAATAATTATCTCCATAATCATTATCTTTTTTTTCCTACTTATTAATTACTAATATCTAAGAAATATCTTATGTTATACAATCTAATATATAATATTTAATATAAATATATATTTTATTATTTATATTTATGAAATAATTTAATTTTTTATTTAAAAGAATGATAATAAATGAAAGAAATTCTTATGTATTAATATTAACATCATCAAAAAGAATAGTTTATTTAATTTTTTATTTATTTTATACAATAAATGTTGATATTATAATATAGTAAGAAAAATATAATAAGCATATAAAAAACATTAGAAGTCCATTTAGTTATTAGTTTAGAAACATTTTTAAGTGGTTCATTATTTTCAAAACAATAATCAAGAAAATATTATTTTTTATTTTTTTGCATGCATTTGTGACCACACTAAAATTATAGCATTAGGTCCCATTAAAAATCCAAAGTTAAGCATGCTTTAATTAGAGTACCATTGGGATAGGACACCTCTTGAGAAGTCCTACTGTTGCATATATTTTTTTATAACACTCTTTTTTCTTATTAAACATAATTATTTTTAATAAGATGTTTAAATTGAGATTCAATAAGAAGGAAGTGAACTCTTATAAAATAAAGGCTTGATTTTTTCCAAAATATTTTAATAAAATATTTATAGTAATTTTCAATAGAGTTAAACAAATATGTAAAAGTGATTATCTATGAATTTAATTTTATTTTAAAACATATTAAGTTTTACTAAAGTCATGTAATTTAAAAATTAATATTACAAAAAATGTACACAATCGATATTAAGTGGTTCGACTTATAAAACAAGCATATGTCCGCTTCAAGAAGAAATTTGGCAAACAAAACACAATATAAGATTTTCCATAAAAAATTGGTAAGTTAAACTTTCTCAACAAAGACACAAGTGAGATAGACTATTATGGTCTTGCAATTAAATTAATGGGATTGGCTACTATTGCTTTACAACAAAATAAAATGATAAAGAAAGAAAAACATTAAGTGGTATAAAATCTAAATTAATACAACAAAAATTTTATGCTTGATAAAATCATTAAAAAAGCACAAGTATCTTAATTAGATGAATTAAATATCAAGAAAATTATTATCCTAGCTGATTTATGAAGGAAAAGAATTTTAGGAGTTTGACTAGTGAATCACATAAATATTTTTCTTCTTATTTTTTTTACAAAAATCTCTTATTTATATACAATTTGCAATGGGTAAAAACATTTACCAAACACCCAATTTAATCTTTAAAATTTTTGTAGCTTTTGTAATATTTTAATTACAAAATAATTAAAGAAAAAACTCTCCAACAGCTCGATATAATGACTAAAATAGAAGTTTCTTAGTAGTTGTTCGATCAGAACACAATGTGACTATCCGTTCATGAAAGTTGAGCGATCAAATGGATGCAATCAAATCTGCACCTTTATAAATATAAAATTAATTTGATGTTTAGTACTAGAGCCATAATCTAACGACAGGATTTAACTTGCCCAATCGAAGAAATACGAATCATGCAATCGTGATATAGTGCAATCACACAACTGAAGGAGTTAGCAATTTGAAGTTAAAATATGGCAGTGATCGTTCGATCATGAAAATGTGCGATAGGATGGTGCACAATAATCCAATAATTTATGAATTTCTCATGCAAAAAAGTTTGCATTTTTGTCCAACATTGCTTATCACCATTATCGTTTTCTCCTTATAAAGTTTTCCATAACCATTTAATGCAACCAATTTACTTGGTTGGCCAACCAATGTTATGTTCGAGAACTTATCACCTGAGTAACCAATGAGGGAGCCGCATATCATTGTTTTGATTTACAATGGCATAATAAATGACTTGATAAAAAAATGGAAGGTTTGGAATTTATTGTGTTGAACCAAATTCAAAACTAGTGATGATTGAACCATCATTGTCCACTATGGTGACCCACATGATTCAGTAAGATAGCCTATAAATTAAATTACCTTTCTCACTATTTCTTTTTGTATTAATGTCTAATATATTCTCTTACTTCTTTCTCTCTCATATTATCACTCTCTTATTTGTGTGTTCATTCAATATCTCCTTATGTTCTTCTTAACCTCCTTAACTCCTTTATTATTCTCAATTTTCTCATTTCTCTCTCTCTCTTCACTTTTTTATTTATTATCGCTATCTTTTTTATGTTCACTCTATCTTCTTTTGTATACATGTTTGTCCATAATAGCATTTTAGTATTAGATGTCACTAAAACTGCATGGTTGAGCATGCATGAGCAAGAGAAATAATAGGATAGGTGACCTCTTTAAACGTCCTAGTGCTGCATATATTTTTTCAAAGTATTCCATTTTCTAATGAATGACAATTAATTTTTATAACATTATAATGTAAGAAACTTATTCTAAACGATAGTTCATAATTACCATTATAGTAATTAATTTTCAAAATTAACTTATTAAAATTATTATCAATTATATATAATGATAAATATAGTATATCATACGACGTAATAAAATAATAACTTTAATTTAGTTAAATATTTATCAAAATAACTTATAGCAATTATAAGTATTAGAAGTAATTTAAGTTATATATATATATATATATATATATATATATATATATATATATGTTATGTGTTCTATTTTTTAAGTATAAAAATATTATATTTTAGATTTTAAAGATTAAAAATGATGTGAAATTAATAATCAAAATATATTTTTTAAAATATTTTAATATTGTAAAATAGTAATAAAACAAAAATATCTTTAATATTTTATTATTATTATTAAATATTATATATGATTAACTTGTTATATTTTATAAATATTATAAGTTTGATTATCATGACATAACTTTTGTTAAAATTATGTCTGATTTTTCTCTTATTATTTCAATATCTCCCATTTCTCTCACTTCTTTCTCTCTCTATTGATATTTTTTTCACATCTCCATCTCCTCTATCATTTTTTAATTTATCATTTCCCACCCTTCTACTTTTTTATTCTTTTCTCTCTATCTCTTCAATGTTCTTCTTTTTCTTGTCTCCTTAATTAAATCTGGTCACCTATCTCTATTATTATTTTTTTCTTTATTTTACTCTTATCAATCTATAACTTTCTCTCAATCATATAGAATTGTTATTTCTATCTCTACTGTCCTTTTTATGTCCAATTAACAATATTTATGAATTCTCTCATATTATGTATTTAATATATAATATTAATGATAATTATAGATTTTATTTTTTAAATATTTTTTGTGACTTAATGTAAATATTTTCAAAAATAATTGTTAATGTAATATTTTTTTTATTAATTTTACACAAATAAAATATAAAAACTTAAATCATAATCTTAATGGCTTATTAAGAAGTCCTCACCTTCCACATATTTTTTCATAGTATTCTTCTTTTTAATGAGTGACAATTAATTTTATTAGCAAGTTAATATTAAAAAACTAAATTATTAAAAAGATAGTTCATAATTACCATTTTATTAATTAATTATTAACAACAACTTCAAAGTGTTATTATCAATTTAATATAATAATAAATATGACATAAGATATGATCTAATAAAATATGAACTTTTGTTTTATTTAATTTTAAGAAAAAAAATTATATCAATTATAATAAAATCATATTTATTTAAGTTAATCACTATATTTATAATGCATGTACACATTTTTAAATAAACTAATATTATGTTATAAAAACAAGAAATCTAAAATTTGCTTTTTAATTATAAATATAATGTATTTTAATTATCTATATTTTTTTAAACAATAATAATATATTAGAATAACTATATTATTTTTTATTTAATTATTTTTCAATTTTAAATTGTCAATAAAATAAATATTAAATTAATAGTAAAATTATTATTTAAATATTTGTAATTTTCCAAAATAATAATAGAACTCAAATAGGCCTTTTAAAATTAATAAATATTATATATGATTAAATTTTCAAATTTAATTAATATTATAATTTTAACTGTTAAAATTTTACTTTTATTAAATTATTTTTCTTATTTTTTTCTTCATCTTAATACCTAAAATATTGTCTTACTTCACTCTTCCTCATTCTCTTATTTGTCTTTTTATTCTCTATATCCTTATATTCTTCCTAACTTCTCTCTCCTCTATCCTTCATAACTTTTTTAGTTCTCTCTCTTTCACTTATTTATTTTCTCTATCCTTTTTAAGTTTCCTCTTTTATTTTCCTCTTCATTAAACCATGTCTTAGCTCTTTCTATTATTATTTTTCTCTTTATCATGCTCTTTTCAATCTATGACTTTACTCTTTCTTTTAAAGCACTTATCTCTCTATTATCTCTTTTTACTCATATTAATTAACAATATTTAAGAAAATCTCTCATATATGATAGTTTAATATATAATATTTTGTGAAAATAATTTATTTTATTATTTATAATTTATTTATATTTATTTTTTATATGAATAATATAATAAGAAGATAAAATCACATTTATCAATTTTTATATAATAAAAAATAATTGTTTGAGTAATTTTTTATAAATTTTATATAAATAAAATATTACTATTAGAATATTTTATTTTAATCTTTTTCTTATTATGTGACCACACTAATATTATAGTAATAGATCTCATTAGTACATAATGTTTAGCTTTCTTGGTTGAGAGTAGTGTTTTGGTACGTGACAACTTGCAAGTGTTGTTACTCATATTTATTCACAGCATTCATTTTTCTAATGAATGATAATCTATTTTAATAACATAATAATTTAAAAAAATAAAATGATTATTAGTTATAATTTATAAATATATTTTCCATAATTATTATTAATAATACCTTTATAACATTTTTGTTACTTTCATGTAATAATAAATTTTACACAACATATGATATAATAAATAATTAACTTTAATATAGTTTAATATTTGGAAGACTAATTTTAAGAAATATATTGAATAATATTGAATTATTTTTATAATAATATATATGTTTAGTATAAAATTTTTAAAATATTGCAATATTATTTTAGAAAATATTAAAAAATTAAAATTAAATCATTAGTGTAAAAAATTATTTAATTTTTATATTTATGTTATATTAAATAGAGATAACATATTATAATAATTTTAATATTTATTATTTAATTAATTTCTTATTTTTAGTATTAAAAAATAATATAAAATTAATAGTCAAAATATTTTTTAAATATTTGTAATTCTCAAAACTAATAATAAACCAAAAGAATCTTTTATAATTTATTATTAAAAATTATGCATGATGAAAAAAAACTTCTTTAAAATAATGTTAATATTTATTATGTATCTCTATAATTCTTTCACTTTTTCTCTCACTTATTATCATTCTTTTATTTGTCCCTTTGTTCTCGATGTCCTTATGTTCTTCTTGGCCTCTCACAACTATTTATCTATTCTTTCTCATTTTTCTCTCTTTTATTTATTTATTTATTATCTTTATCTATTTTTTGTTCTCTTTTCTTTTCTCTTCATTAAAACATCCCTCATTTCTCTTTATTATTATTTTCTTATCTTCTTTTCTCTTATCACTATGACTTTCTCCCTTTTACAAAATAGTTGTCTCGATCTCAATTACATCCTTTTTAGTTTAATAATTAAAAATATTAAAAAGATCTCTTTTGTAACATAATCCAATACATAGTATTTTTGATAAATATATATTTTATTATTATTATTTATTATGTAATACAGGTTTTTAATTTATAAGAAAGATAATATAATGCAAGAAAATCTTTTTTATTAATATCAAGGTTATCAAAAAATAATAGTTTACATAATTTTTATTTATTTCAAATAAATTAAATATTGCTACAATAATATATTACAACATATATAAAAAGCTTAAAGCTTACTTAAAAGTGTATATGCAACTGCACCAACTTTGATTTTGTCTTTTGCATGAATGTGTGACTAGACCATCGTTATAGCAATTGATATCATTTGAACTCCAAAGTTAATAATGCTAGGACAAGCATAATATTAGAATGGTTAACCTCTTGGGAAGTCTTATTGCTCCACCATATTTTTTCACAACATTAATTTCTCTAGTTAATGGGAATTAATTTTTATAATATTTTAATTTAAAAAATAAATTATTATAAATGATAGTTTTTAATTATAATGTTTGTAATAATTTTTTAAAAATAACTTTTTTATATTAGTATTAATTTAATATAATAACAAATGTTACACATCATATGATATAATAAAATAAAACTTTAAATTAGTTAAATATTTAACAAAATAAATTATATCAGTTATACTAAATTAGAATTAATTTATGTTTATATTTATTATCATTATTATGAAAAATAAAGATAATACATTATAATAATTATGTTATTTATTATTTAATTAATACTTATTTTTATGTATGAAAAAAATAATCTCTAGTTAATTAAAAATATTCCTTAAAAATTTGTAGTATTCTAAAATAATAATAAACTTGAAATAGTTTTATATTTCAAAAACAACAGATATGATATATGATTAATCTTATATATCTAATAAATAAGATAAATTTAATTATTAAAAGTCAACTTTTATTAAATTGTTTTTCTCACATTTTTCTATTTATCTTAATGTCTAATTTATTATCTCACTTATTTCTCTCTCTTATTATCATTCTCTTATTTGTTAATTATTCTTTACATTCTTACATTCTTCTTAGCCTCTCTTCTCCATTTTCTTATTTTTATTTGTCTTTTACATTTTTATTTATGCTCTTTATCCCTTTTATGTTCCTTATTTTCTTTTCCTCTTCATTAAACCACCTTTCAACTCTCTCTATTTTTATTATTCACTTTATCTTACTCTTATCAATCCATGACTTTTTCTATCTCCTTTAAAATGGTTTTCTCTATCTCTATTATTTCTTTTTAAGCAAAGTGATCAACAAAAAAATAGTTTATATAATTTTTTATGAACTTTATATAAATAAAAGTTTAATTTTATAATATATTATGATTCATTATTTTTATGACAATAATCACATAATTATAATTATTTGTCTTATTAGTAATCTAACGTTAAGCTTACCTGGTTGAGAGTAGTTTTGAGATGGGTGACCTCTTGAGAGTCTTATTCCACAAACTTATAGCATTTGTCTTTATAATGAATGATAATTTATTGTAATAAAATGTTCATTTTAAAAAAAAATTAAATGATTATAAATTATATATTATAAATACCTTTGTAAATAGTTATTAAGAACAACTTTATAACTTTTTTGTCAATTTCATGTAATAATAAAAATGGCACAACATATTATGCAATAAAATAAAAACTTTGTATAGTTTAATATTAAGGATAAACTTATAAAAAATATAATAAATTAGAATTAATTTATGATCACAATAGTATATATATTGTATATAAAACATTTTAAATCTTATAATACTATGTTATAAAATAACTTAAATTTAAAACAAAATAATTAGTTTAACATGTTATTTATTTTTAATATATCAATTAGTTTAAATGAAGATATTATATTAAAATAATTATAATATTTATTATTCAAATATCTATTAATTTTAAGTATAAAAAATAATTTAAAATTAATAATTAAAATATTCTTTAAATATTTGTAATATTCCAAAATATTAATAAATCTAAAATATTTTCTATGTTTTATTGTTATTAAATATTATATATTCTCAACTTGTAATATTTAATAAATATTTATTTTTTAATTTTTAAGATTTTACTTTTATTTAACTTTTTTCACTTTTTTACTTTTGTATCTTTCACTTTCTTTTCTCTTTTATTATTATTATTTTCTTATTTGTCTTTTTATTTTTTATCTCCTTATATTATTCTTGGTGCCTCTCTCTATTATGTGTCTCTTTTTACTTATTTCTATCTCTTTCACTTTTTATTTATTCTCCTAATCTCTTCTATGTGCTTAATTGTCTTTTTTTGTCAAATCATCTCTCATCTTTATCTATTATTATTTTCATATCTATTTTTCTCTTATTAATCAGACTTTCTCACTTTTACAAAATAGTTATCATTT
The DNA here is from genome assembly GCA_023846275.1 of Vanilla planifolia. Lineage (NCBI taxonomy): Eukaryota > Viridiplantae > Streptophyta > Magnoliopsida > Asparagales > Orchidaceae > Vanilla > Vanilla planifolia. Next base: position 127,088 of record JAIUJO010000709.1, read on the forward strand.
TCTTCACTCATTTTTTGTCTCTTTATTCTCTATATCATAATATTCTTCGTTACATCTCTCTTCTATCTTTCTTTGATTTCTCATTTCCCTCACACATTTTTAGTTTTTCTCTTTATCTCCACTATGTGTTCCATTTTCTCTTCTTCTTCATTAAATAATCTCTCATCTATCTATATTATTATTTTTCTTTTTATTTTACTATTATCAATTTGTAACTTTCTCTCTCTTATAGAATAATTAATTTTGCCTTTATCATCTTTTTATGTCAATCAATTAATAATATTTCTGAAATCTTTTATATTACATAATTTAATATATAATATTAATGACAATAATATATTAAATTATTTATATTTTCACATAATTATAATTTTTTATAAATATGATAATGTATTGAAATAAACACTTATATATTAGTGTTAATATTTTTGAGAATAAAATGTTGATATTAGAATATATTAACACATATATGATAGGTATAATTTTTTAAAAAAAGTACAAATACTTAATAATTCAGATTATTTTATAAACGATTTATTATCATCAAGAAAATAATCACACCAATGACAATTTGTCTTTTACATACATATGTGACTATAGCAATATTATAGCACTAGATCTAATTAGAACTTTAAAGTTAAGCATTCTAAGACAAGAATGGAATTTGGATGGGTGGCCTATTTAGAAGTCATCATGTTGCACATATTGTTTCATAGCATTTATATTTTTAATAGGTGACATATAATTTGAATTACATGTTAATATTAAAAAATTTAATTATTTAAAAATATATTAAAAGTTATAATTTATTTAATTAATTAATAATAAAAATATTATGACATTATTACTAATCTCATATAATAATAAATATGACACATCGTACGATATAATAAAATATTAACTTTATTTTTTTTAATATTAAAGAAGATGACATATAAAAATTATAATATAGTCGAATTAATTTAACTCTATAATACCATATATATAGTGTGTATATATTTTTAAAAAAAGTATATGTATAGCATGTTTTTCCCACATTTTTAATCAATATTGTTCTTTTCTCCTTATAAGTCTTTTTCAAACCATTGTCGATGCCAAATTAACTTTGTTGGCTGGCCATTGCTGGTTTTGTGAACTACTTATTCTAGTGACCAATGAAAGAGTTGCAAGTGATTGGTTAGATTCATGGAGGATTACTCGATAAATTAAACATAAAATGGAATGTTTAAAATTGATTATGTATTGAATCACATTTAATAGCAATAACAATTGCACCATCATGGTTCATTATAGCGACCCATTTGTTTTTGTCAGTTTATTTTTATTAAATTAATTTCTCATTTATTTCTTCTTATCTTAATATCTAACATAATCTCTCACACCCTTCTCTCTCTAATTATCACTCTCTTATTTATGTTTTCATTCTCTATCTTCATATATTCTTCTTGGTCTCTCTCACTCTATCATGTTATACTTTCTCATCTCTCTCCTGTTTCATTTTTTTTTATTATTATTTTTATCCTTTATTTGTTCTCTCTATCTTCTATTGTATGCATGTTTGACCACAACATTTTAGCATTAGATCTCCATAAAACTCTCAAACAAAGCATGCTTAGACAAGAGTTGTATTGTAATGGGTGACATTTTTATGTTTTTATAGTATACTTTTTTAATGAATTTTAATTAATTTTTAAAAAATTATATTGTAAGAAAAAATTATATTGCACATAATGTTTTTTCAATAACTTTATAATAAACTTGAATTACTTTATATTCAATATAATATATATATATATATGTATATTCTCTACATTGAAATTTTTAAATATAGAAATATTACATTACAAATTATTAGTGATCATAAATAATGTTAAGTTAATATTCAAAATATTTTTTTAGTATTTTTAATACTCTAAAATAAAAATAAACATCAAATAATTGTTATTTTTTTTATTATTAAATATAATATAAGATTACCATACTATATTTAATAATTATTATAAGTTTTGTTATTATGATTTAACTTTTATTTAACTATTTCCCTCATTTTTCCTCTTTATGCTAATATCTCCAATATTCTCTCACTTTTTTCTCTCACTTTCAAATTTTTGTCTCCTTATTCTCTCTACTAATATTTTTCTTTGCCTGTCTATCTCCTTTATTTTTCTTTGACTTCTCATTTCTCTCCCTTTCGATTTTCTTATATCTATCTCCATTATGTTTACCCTTTTCTTGTCTCTTTCATAAAATAATCTCATCTATCTACATTATTATTTTTCTCTTTATTTTACACTTATTAATTTGTAACTTTCTCCTTTTTACAAAATAGTTATTTCCATCTCTAATATCTTTTTATGTCCATTAATTAATAGTATTCATAAATCTCTCAAATTATGTAGTCTCATACATAATATTAATGATAATTATACATTTTATTATTTTTATTTTTTGAGTAATTTAATTTTTTATTTATAAGAACGATAACATATTGAAAGAAAATCTAACGTATTAATGTCAATATTTTCAAAGATAATAGTTTATCTGATGTTTTTCATTACTTGTATATGAATAATATATTTGTATTAGAAATAAGTAACACATAAATGATAAACATAATTTTTTAAGAAGTATATATGTCTTATAATTTAGATTATTTTAGAAATGATTCATTATCATCAAAATAATAATCACACAACCATTATAAATTATCTTTTCTGTGCATGTGTGACCACACAAATATTGTAGCACTTGATCTCATTAGAACTCTATAGTTAACTATTCTTAAAAGTTCTCATGTTTCACATAGTTTTTCATAGTATTTCTTTTTTTATTGGGTGACAATTATTTTTAATGAAATGTTAATATTAAAAATTTAAATTATTAGAAAAGATTATTTATAATTAAAATTTTAGTATTTAATATTTAATAACAACTTTATAAAATTACTATTAATTTCAAATAATAATAAATATGACACACCATATGACATATTAAAATAATATTTTTAATTTTGTTAATATTAAGAAAAATAACTTATATCAATTATAATAAATTAGAATTAATTTAAATTTATAATAATCTATATCGTATGCATAGATTTTTAAATAAAATAATATTACGTTTTAAAAATTAAAAAATAAATATTTATTTGTAAATTTTAAATATTAATTATATTTATTATCTATATTATGCTAAATTAAATAATATATCAGTATAATTACATTATTTATTCTTTAACTTATTTGTTATTTTTAAGTATGAAAAAAATAATATTAAACGAATAGTTAAAAGGTTTTAAAATTTTTTAAATATTCCAAAAAAATAATAAAACTCAAATATTTTTATATTTTAAAATTAATAAATATTACATATGATTAATTTCTATATTAAATATATATCATAATTTTTGTTATTACAATTTAACTTTTATTAAATTAATTTTATCATATTTTTGTCTTTATCTTAATGTCTAACATATTCTCTCACTTCTCTTTTATTGTCATTCTACTATTTTTATCTTTCACTTATTTATACTCTCAATCTCTTTTATGTTCCCTCTTTTCCTTTTCTCTTCATTAAATTATCTCTCTTCTCTATCTATTTTTACTTTTCTCTTTATCTCACTCTAATAAATCAATGACTTTTTCCCCTCTTTTAAAATAGTTATCTCCAACTTTATTATCTCTTTTTAAGCACATCAATTAACAAAATTTAAAAAATACTTCATATATAATAGTTTAATATTTAATATTATAAAAAATACATATTTTACCATCATTTTTTATGAAATTTAATTTTATATTTATTAAAATTATAAAATAACAAAAAAATCATATGTATTTTTATCTATGTTATAAAAAATAATATTTATGAATGTTTTTCATGAATTTTATGTAAATAAAATATTATTATTATAATATATTATGATTCATTATTTTTTAGACAATAATCACACAACTACAATTAATTATCTTTTTTATTGATATGTTACCACATGTACATTATAGAAATTGATGTCATTAGTACTCCAATATTAAGCTTACTTGGTTGAAAGTAGTTTTATGATAGGTGACCTCTTGAGAGTGTTGTTGCACATACTTGTTCATAGAATTCAATTTTTTATGATAGATAATTAATTTTAATAACGTGTTATCTTTAAAAAATTAAACTACCATAAGCTATGATATATAAATACTATTTTTGTAAATAATTATTATTAACAACTTTATAACATTTTTATCAATTCCATAATAATAATAAATATGGCAAAACATATGAAATAATAAAAGAATAACTTTAATATTATTAAATATTTAAAAAAAAATTTAAAAAATAACATAGAATTATTTTATGTTTATAATAGTTAATATATATTTTGTCTTGAATTTTTTAATTAAAATAATATTACATTATTAAATATTACAAATCTAAAATTAAATCATTTGTATTAAATATTTTTATATACTTATAAACATCAAATAAAGATAATATATTATAGTAATTATATTATTTATTATTTAATTAAATTTTTTCATTTTAGGTATAAAAAAAAATTTAATTTAATAGTCAAATTATTCTTTAAATATTTATATTACTTCAAAATTATAATAAACCTAAAAAGGTTTTTATATTTTATGATTATGAAACATTATATATGATTAAGTCGTAATATTTATTAAATATTATTATATTAAATAATATTAATGTTTTATTATTATTTAACTTTGTCTCTCACTTTTTCTCTTTATCTCAATGTCTCTAAAATTCTCTCGCTTTCTTCGCTTCTTCTTGGCTGCTCTTTATTATCGATATCTTCTTTGCCATTTCTCTCTCTTTCTCTTTTCATTTATTCTCTCTATATCTTCTATCTTTTCTTTTGAGTTTAATAAATCATCTCTCATCCCTTTATTATTATTTTCAAATCTATTTTTCTCTTATTAATCTCACTTTCTCTCTTTTACAAAATAGTTATCTCTATCTCTATTATCTTCTTTTCTATTCATCAACTAATAATATTTAAGAGATTTTTTGTGGGATATAGTCTAATATATTATATTTTTGATAAATATATATTTTACTTTTTATATTTATTATGTAAATTAGTTTTTTAATTTATACGAATGAAAATATAATGAAAGAAAATCTTATGTGTTAACGTCAAAGTTAGCAAAAATAATAGTCTATGTAATTTTTTATTTACTTCTTATAAATAAAATATTGATATCATAATATATTATGACATATATAAAAAGTTCCAATTTTATTTAATAGTGTATATGCTTAGAAGTTGAGAAAATTTCTGAAATGATTGGTTCCTCAAAAAAATGATCTTAATTTTGATTTTTTGTGTTTCTCCTACATGTGTGACCACACGAGGGCTATAGCAATTGATATCATTAGAACTCCAAACTTAAGCTAACTTGAAAAAACATAGTATTGGGATGGCTGACCTCTTGAGAAGTCTTAATGTTGACCATATTTTCTCATAGTATTACTTTTTCTAGTTAAACAAATTTAATTTTTATAACATTATAAATTTTAAAAAAAGAAATTATTGTAAATGACAACTTATAAATATAATTTTAGTAATTAATTTTTTTTTTAAAAATTATAATATTATTCTTAATTTAGTATAACAATTAACATGGTACATGATTTGATAAGCTAAAGTAATAATTTTAATTTATTTAAATATTTAGAATAATAAGTTATATTAATTATAATAAAATAAATTCATTTATGCATATAATAAATTTTATATGTTGTGTATTAAATATTTGAAATATAAAAATATTATATTATGAAATATTAGAGATCAAAATTAATATTTATTAGTACTAAAAAATATTCTTTTAATTTTTTTAATATTCTAAAATAATAATGAACCTTGAATGTTTTTAAAATTATTTCATTATTAAATATTGTATAAGATTAAATTGTTATATTTATAAATATTGTATAAGATTAAACATTATAAGTTTGATTATTAAAATTAATCTTTTATTTAGTTATTTCTCTCACTTTTTTCTATTTGTCTAAGTGTTTACCAAATTTGCTCACTACTTTGTCTCTCTTTTATCATTTCTTTTTTTTCTCTCTTTAGTCTTTATCTCCTAATATTTATCTTTGCCTCTCTCTCCTCTATCTTTCTTTAATTTCTCATTTCTCTCTCTTCTACTATTTTATTTTTTTCTCTCTATCTCCTCTATGTTCTTTTTTTATACCCTTCACTAAATAATCACTCATCTATTTCTATTGTAATTTCTCTTTAGTTTATTCTTATAAATTTGTAACTTTCTCTTTCACTTATAGAATAGTTATTTCTACCTTTACAACCCTTTTTAATAAATAATATTTATAATATCTCTCATATTCCATAATTTAATAAATAATATTAATGATAATTATGTATTTTACTTTTTTTAAAATTTTTATGAATTTTAATTTTTTTATAAGAATGATAATTTATTAAAAAAATTATGTATTATTGTTAGTATTTTTGAAAATAAAAGTACAAGTAATTTATTTTTAATTTAATATAAATAAAATAATGATTTTATAAAATACTAACACTTATATGATAAGCATACTTTTTTTAAAAAATGCATATACTTGATAATTTCAATTTATTTTAGGAATGGTTCATTATCAACAAGAGAATAAGAAACTATTACAATTATTTATTTTTTTCATGCATGTCTGACCCCACCAATATTATAACATTAGATCTCACTAGAACACAAAACTTAAGATTTTTAGGCAATCATACTATTATGATGGTCTGCCTTTTGAGAAGTCATCGTGTTACTCATTTTTTCGTAACATTCACTTTTTTAGTGAATAAAAATTAATTTTAAAAATAATTTCATATTCAAAAAATTAAATCATTAAAAAAGATAATTTAAATTTACAATGTTTGTAATTAATTATTTCTATTAATTTTATAATATTATTGTTAATTTTGTATAATGATAAATATGGCATATCATATTATACAATAAAATAATAATTTAATTTTTCAAAAATTTTTTAAATTATAATAAATTAGAATTAATTTAACTTTATAATACTATAGGTATGGTGTGTGTAGATTTTAAAAGAAAGTAATATTATGTTATTAAAAATAAGAAATAAAAAATTATTTCATTAATGTTAAATATTATTTCTATTTATTATCTATATTATGTCAAATAAAGATTATGTATTTGAATAATTATCTATTTTTTATTTTTAGGTATAAATAAAATAATATTAGATTAATAGTAAAAATAATCTTTAAATATTTCCTATATTCCAAAATAATAATATATCTCTAGTAATTTTATATTTTAAAATTAAGAAATATTATATATGATTAATTTTTTATATTTAATAAATGCAGTGAGATTAAGTAATAAAATTTAACATTTATCAAATTACTTTTCTCACTTTTGTCTCTTTATCTTAATGTCTAACATTTTCTCTCACCAACTTCTCTCTCTTCTTATCATTGCTTGTTTTGTCTTTTTGTTCTTTATATACTTATTTTCTTCTTAGCCTATCTCTAATCTCTATCCTTCTCTACTCTCTAATTTTTCTTTCTCTTTTATTTATTTATTGATTCTTTATATCTCTTTTATGTTCTTTCTTTTCTTTTCCACATTATTAAATTATCTCTTATGTCTCTTTATTATTTTTTTCTCTTTATCTCGCTAGTATCATTATATGACTTTTTCTCTCTTTTAAAAAAGTGATCACTACCTCAATTGTCTCTTTTTAAGCTAATTAATTAATAAAATTTAAGAAATCTTTGATGTATCATAGTTTAATATATAATATTTATGAAAAATATATATTTTATTATTGATATTGTTTATGTAATTTTATTTTTATTTGTAAGAATAATAACATAATAAAGAAAATCATATGTTTTAATGTCTACATTATAAAAAGTAATAGCTTATAAAAATTTTTATTTATTTTATTAGAATAAAATATTTTTATTATATTATATCACGATCTGTTATTTTTAAGATAATAATCAGATAATTATGATTATTTGTTTATTTTATTCATAGGAGATTATAGTAGTATTATACTAATGGTCCTCATGAATAGTCTAATCTTAAGTTTGCTTAGTTCAAAGAAGTTTTGGGTTGGGTGACCTCTTGAGAGTATTGTTGCCCATTTTTATTCACAACATTCATTTTTCTAACAAATGTTGACTTATTTTCATAACACATTAATTTTAAGAAGTTAATGATTATAAATTATTTTATATAAATATAATTTTTGTAATTGGTTATCAATAACAACTTTATAACATTTTTATCAATTTCATGTAATAATAAATATGACACATTATGAGATATAATAAAATAATAATACAAATATTTTTTAATACTAAGAGAAATAAATTATAAAAAATATAATAAATTAGAATTATTTTATGTTTATAATAGTATATATTGTGTATATGATGTTTTTGATATTGAACAATACATTACAAAATAAAAAAAATTTAAAATTAAATCATTTGTGTTAAATATTATTTTTTAATGTATGTATTACATAATATAAAGATAATATATTAGAATATTTATAATATTTATTTTTTAATTAAATTTTTAATTTTAAGTTTGATAAAAATATTATTAAATTAATAATCAAAATTTTCTTTAAACATTTATAATATACCCAAATAACAATTGAATAAAAATAGTTTTTATTTTGTTATTATTAAATATTATATATAAATCTTTATAAATATTATAAGTTTAATATTTAAGTTTTACTTTTATTTATTTTTTTCTCATTTTTTTCTCTTTATCTTAATGTCTCTCAAATTCTCTGACTTTCTTCTCTCCCTTAGTATCATTCTTTTTTTATATTAATTTATGTAAATTTTTCGCTAATTTTACATAAAGAAAATATTATTACTAGAATATATTATGATTCATTATTTTAAAAAAAATAATAACACCAGAATAATTATTTGTCTTCTTTATTCATATGTGATGACACTACTTTTATAGTAATTGATCTCTTTAATAGTCCAATGTTAAGTTTGCTTGATTGAGTGTAGTTTTGGGATGGGTGACCTCTTGAGATTTTTGTTGCACATATTTGCTCATAGCATTCATTTTTCTAATGAATGATAATTTATTTTTAATAACATATTAATTTTAACCAATTTGAATGATTAAAAATTATATTTTATAAATATTATTTTTGTAGGTAATATTAATAAAAGTTTTATGACATTTTTTAGCTTCATGTAATACTAAATATGATGAATCATAAAATATAAAAACATAATAAACTAGAACTAATTTATGTTCACAATAATATATATTTTTTGTTCTTATAATTTTTTAAATATCATAATATTAAAATAATGGAAATAAAAAATTAAATTATTTGTGTTAAATATTATTTATTTTTAATATCTATGTTACATCATATGAATATAACATAGTAGAATAATTATAATATTTAGTATTTAATCAATTTTTTCATTTTGGATATCAAAAAAATAATATTAAATTAATAATCGAAAAAGTCTTTTAATATTTGTATTGTTTAAACATAATAATAAACTTAAAAAAGTTTTATTCAATTATTATTAAATATTAGATATGATTTACTTACGATATTTAATAAATATTCTAAGTTTAATTATTAACGTTTTACTTTTATTTAATTTTTTCAATTATTTTTTTATTTTTATTTGAATGCCTCTAAAATTCTATTAATTTCTTCTCTCACCTATTATCATACTCTTATTTGTCTATTCATTCTTTTTCTCCATATTTTCTATTTGGCCTCTCTCTCTTAACTACCCATCTCTTCTTTCTCATTTCTCTCTCTAAATTTTTTATTTATTCACTCTATCTCTTTTATGTTCTCTTTTTTTTTTTGTTAAATCTTCTCTCATCTCTTTACTATTTTCTTATCTATCTTTCTCTTATTAATCCATGACTTTGTTTTTTAGGAAAAAGTTATCGCCATCTCTATTATCTCCTTTTTAACTAATCAATTAATAATATTTAAGAAATTTCTTTTTGTAATAGATTTCTAATTTTTTTAAAAAGTAAATTAATATAAACTATAGTATTTAATTAAATTTTAACAATTTATTTTAAAAATAATTTTATAATGTTATTTTTAATTTAATATAATAATAAAAATGGCACATTAAATGATATAATATTAACTTTAATTTTATTTAATATTAAGAGTAACAACCTTTATTAATTATAGTAAATAAGGCTTAATTTATCTATCTAGTAATGTATATATTTTTTATATTAAATTTTAAAATATAGTAAGATATTTAAAGGTTCAACAAGAGGGGGTCATTTACTATGAATAAAAGTTTAATTTATTACAAAATATTTCAACAAAATATTTGTAGTAAGTTTTGATAAAGTTTAGACAATATATGAATCTGATTTTTTTTATTAATTTTAATTTTACTCTAAAAACTTATTAAGTTTTATAAAAGACTTATCATTAAAAAATAAAAAATCATTAAAAATATACACAATTAAAAGGCTAAGTAAACATAACATAATATAAGTCTTTTATAAAAAATTGTTAGGCTTAACTTTCGCAACAAAGAGACAAATGAGATAGACCACTACATTGCTCAACGTGTAGAAAAGTTTAGTTGTTTTGTCTTACATTGCTCATTAATGTTGTGGTTTTCTCCTTATGACAATTTGTGTAACTATTATCAATTGCCAATTAACTTGCTTGGCTGGCCTTTGCTGTGTTTGGGAAGTAATCAATTGAGCAGTTAGTGAGCAAGTTGCCTATGTTTTATTTGATTTATGGACACGTAATCAATTACTCAATTAGAAAATGGTACATAACCAACACTTTTTAATATTGAGAAAAATAAATTATTCAAAACATAATAAATTAAAATTAATTTATGTTTATGAGAATATATATTTTGTATATTACATTTTTAATTATAAGAGTATTATATTAAAAAATATTAAAAATCTAAAATTAAATCATTAATGTTAAATATTATTTATTTTTAATATCTATAATATATTAGAATAATTATAATATTTATTACCTAATTAAATTTTTTAATTTTATGTATTAAAAAAATAAAATTATCTTAATATTTTAAATAATCTTTAAATATTCATAATACTCCAAAATAATAATGGACTAAAATTATTTTTTATATTTTATTATTATTAAATAGTATATATAACTAATTCATAATATTTAATAAATATTACTAAATATTTTTAATTTTTTTCCCTTATAATTTTCTTTTTATCTTAATGTCTCTAAAATTTTCTTATTTTCTTCTCACTTATTACTATTCTCTTAAGTGAATCTTCATTCTTTATATCTTTATATTCTTCTTGGTCTCTCCCTCTCTATTATACATCTCTTCTTTCTCATTTGAACTCTTTCACTTTTTATTTATTCTCATTATCTCTTTTATGTTCTTCCTTTTCTTTTTCTCATCGTTAAAGCATCTCTCATTTCTCTCTTTTATTATTTTCCTATCTTTTTTCTTTTGTTAATCTATGATTTTCAATCTTTTAGAAAATAGTTATCTTCATTTCCATTATCCTTTTTTCAAGACATCAATTAATAATATTTAATAGATAACTTTTATGACATAGTCTAATATATAATATTTTTTATAAATATTTATTTTATTATTTATATTTATTATATTCTATAATTTTTTATTTGTAAGAATGATAATAAAATATAAGAAATTTTTATATATTAATGTCATTGTTAATAAATATGATAGTTTATATAATTTTTTTATTTCATATAAATAAAAGATTAATATCATAATATATTACAACATAGAAAAAACATAAATTTTATTTAAAAGTTTATAAGCTTAATAATTTAAAAAACTTTGGAAATGTTTCAATACCATCAAGAAAAAAAAATCACACAACTTTTATTTTTTTTCTTTTGTAGTCATCTACGACCAAACTAGTACTATTGCACTTGATATCATTAGAATTTCAAAGTTAAGCATTCTTATGCATCTGTCGTGATGGTATGGTTGACCTCTTAAAAATTCTTATTATTACTTATATTTTTTTCATAATATTATTTTTCCTAATGAATGATAATTAATTTTTATAACATTGCACTTTAAAAAACTTAATTATTATAAATGATAGTTTGTAATTATATTTTATAATTACTTTTTGAAAATAACCTTATAATATTATTATTAATGTAGTATCATAATAAATTCGTGCATTATATCACATAATAAAATATTAACATTCATTTAATTCAATAGTAAGCAAAAGTGTTTTTGTCAGTTATAATAAGTTGGAATTAATTTATGTTTATAATAGTACATATATGTTGTATTTTGATTTTTTAAATATTGAAATATTACATTATAGAATATTAGACTTTAAAATAATGTTTTATTAATAGTGAAATTTTTTTTAAATATTTGTCATACTCTAAAAAAATAATAAATGTCAAATATTTCATAAATTTTGTTATTACTAAATATTATATATGATTAACTTGTTATATTTTATAAATATTATGAGCTTAATTATTTAGATTTAACTTTTATTAATTATTCAGCCCACTTTTTTCCTTCATCTCAAAGTTTCTTAAATACTCTCACTTTCTCCTCTCTTATTATCATTCCCTTTTTTTATTGTTTGTCCAAAAATTCTTCTTTAGCCTCTTTGTCTCCATTACCCTTCTTTCTTTCTCATTTTTATCTTTCATTTTTTATTTATTCCTTCAGTCTTTTATATGTTCTATCTTTTTTCTTTTCCTCTTTATTAAATAACCTTATCTCTATCTATTGTTATTTTCCTCTCTATTTTTTACTTTTATAAATCCATGACATTCTCTCTCTCACACAATAATTATCTCCATCTTCATTATATTTTTTCTAGTCAACAATTATTAATATTTAAGAAATACCTTTTGTTTCATAACCTAATATATGATATTTATTTTACAAATATATAATATTATTTATATATTTTAAGTAATTAAATTTTTTATTATAATATTAATAATATAACGAAAGAAATTCATATGAATTAATGTCAATATTATAATAAATATTAGTTTCTTTAATTTTTGATTTTGTTTATATAAATTTTTCATTTTATAATATAGTATGATAAATAAAATAAGCATATAAAAGATTTTAGAGGTGGACTTGTTAATGTAAAAACTTTTTTAAGTGGCTCTTTATTTTCAAAGAAATAATCATGCAACTATGATTTGTTTTTATTTTTATTTTCTTTAATTTCAGACCACACTAGAATTATAGCTCTTGATCTCATTAAAACATCGAAGCTTAGCACTCCTTTTTGTTATTAAAGAAAATTTACTTTCATAAGATGTTTAAAGTGAGGTTCAACTAGAATAGGGTAAATTAATATGAATAAAAGTTTGATTTATTACAAAATATTTCAATAAAATAATTATAATAATTTTAAATAAAGTTTAAAAAATATATATGAAGTAATTTTTTATAAATTATAATTATTTTAAAATACATTAAGATTTATATAAAAGTCATTTAATTAAAAAATAAATAATAATTAAGTATACCCAATCGATTTTTAGGTGGTTCAACTTAAAAAAAAATCCTACATCCACCGCCAAAAAAAACTAGGCAAACACAACACAATATAAGCCTTTCATTAAAAGAAGTTAAGTAAAACCCTCACAATAAAGAGACAAATCAGATAGAATACTTTAATCATATAATGAAATTAATGGGATAGGCTACTATAGTTGTACAACGAAATAAAATGAAAAAAAGCAAAAATATTCATTGATATAAAAGTTATATCAATACAACAAAAATCCTATGCTTGATGAAATCATTAAAATGGCACAAGTATCTTAGTTAAATGAATTAAATATCAATAAAATTAATAACTTAGCAAATTTCAGAAGGAAAAGAATTTCATGACTTTAATGAGTGAATGTCCTAGCACTGTATGAAATCAACAATGGAAACGAGCTGTTAGCATCTATAATAATTTTTCTTGTGATAAAAAAATTTTTTCCTCTTATTTTGGTACAAAAATCTGATAATTATGTGCAATTTGCAATGGCTAAAAGTACTTACCAAACACCATTTAGTCATTATAATTTTTGCAACTAGTGCAGCATTTTAAAAAGGAAATATATAAATAACTAGCTCTTCATCTTCTTCAAATAAAGACTGAATAGTCATCGTGCAGTAGCGACTTGATCAGAATGGTCCAGAACCATTCGATCCAAAAAACTAAGCGATAGGATGGATGTAATCGAATCAATGTCTTTATAAATAAAAAATTTATCTTGTATGTTAGATCAGAATTGTGATTTAATGAAAGGATTTAACTTGGCCAATAGAAGAAATACGGACTCTGCGATCGTGACATAGTGCGCTTACATAGCTGAAAGAATTAGCGCTTTGAAAGTTAAAATACAATGGCAATAATTCAATCGCAAAAATTTGTAATCAGGAGATGCTCATTAATACCACAATTCAGGAAATCACCATGAAAAAACGGTTGTAATTTTTGTCCACATGCTTGTCAGTGTTGTGGATTTCTCTTTAAAGGGATTTTCATAACGATTGAAGTAGCCAATAAACATGGTTGTTAGGTCTATGCTGGGTCCGGAAAAATATCACCCGTGTGAATTTCTCTTTAAACGGTTGTAATTTTCTTAATCGATGTCTTGATGAAAAAAAGAAAGGTTTCAAATTGATTATGTACTGAATCACTTTCAAAAGTAGTTACCATTGAACCATCGCAATTCATTGTGGTGACCGTTTGCTTTACGTTATTAACTTTTATGAAACCATTTTTCTTACCTATTTTTCTTTATCTTAAGGTTTAACACATGCTCTCACTTCCTTCTCTCTCTTATTATTACTCTCATTTTTGTGTCTTCATTCTCTATCTCGTTATATCCTTCTCATCCTCTTTCACTCATTTGTATTCTCAACTTTCTCATTTCTCTCTCTGTTTTACTTTTTTATTTATTATTTCTATTTTGTTTAAGTTCTAGCTATCTTCTTTTGTATGCATGCTCAACCACACCAACATTTTAGCATTGGATGTCATTAAAACTCTAATGTTAAGCATGATTGGGTGAGATTAGTATTAGGAAGTGTGACCATTTTAAACATCCCAGTGTTGCACATATTTTTTATAACATTCTTTTTTGTAATGAATCACAATTACTTTTATAAAATTTTAGAGAAAAAAATTATTATAAATGATAGCTCAAAATTACCATTACAGTAATTAATTTTTAAAAATAACATTATAAAATTATTATCAATTATATGTAGTTATAAATATGGAACATCATATGATATACTAAAATAATAGCTTTAAATTAGTTACATATTTAGCAAAATAACTTGTATCAATTATAATAAATTAGAATAAAGTTATGTTCATAATAGCTTATATATTCCATGCACTAGATTTTTAAATATAAAAATATTATATTATAGAATATTAGAGGTTAAAAATAATGTTAAATTAATAGTCCAAATATTTTTTAACTGTCTGTAATATTCTAAAATAATAGTAAAACTTAAATATTTTTTATATTTTATTATTATTATTATATACTATATAATATTATCTTGTTATGTTTTATAAATATTAAAAGTTTGATTATTGAAATTTAACTTTTATATCATTATTTCTCTCATTTTTTCTCTTTATCTCAATATCTTTCATATTCTCTCATTTTGTTTTCTCTGACTTACAATCATTCTCTTTTTTGTCTCTTCATTTTTTATCTCCTAATAATCTTCATTCCTCTCTCTTCTATCCTTTTTTAATTTTTCGTTTTTCTCCCTTCTACTTTTTTATTTTTTTCTCTCTATCTCCTCTATGATCTCTTTTTTATCTTCTCCTTCATTAAATAATTTGATCTATCTCTATTATTATTTTTCTCTTTATTTATAATTAACAATCTAAAACATTCTCTCCCTCACACAAAATAATTATTTGACTACACTATCTTTTTATGTCCATAAATTAACAATATTTATGAAATCTCTCATATTACATTATTTAATGATAATTATATTTATATTATTTATATTTTACATGTAATTTAATTTTTTATTTAAAAGAATGATGACCTATTGAAAGAAAATCTTATGCATTAATGTCAACATTTTTGAAAATAATAGTTTATTTAATTTTTCTTTATTAATTTTACATAAATAAAATATTGATATTAAAATATATTAAAACATATATGCTAAGCATAATTCTTTTCAAAAGTACATATACATGATAATTTATAGTTGTTTAGAAACAATTCATCATCATCAAGATGATAATCATAAAAGTATAATAAGTTGTCTTTTCAATGCATGTATCACCACACTAATATAATAGCACTTGGTCTAATTAGAACTCAAAAGTTAAGTATTATTAAGCAAGAGTACCGTTGAGAATGGTAGCCTCTTAAGAAGTCTTTGTGTTACATATATTTTTCGAAGCATTCCTTTTTTAATCAGTGATAATTAAGTTTAATGGCATGTTATTATTATAAATTAAATTATTTTAAAAAATTAATTACAATTTAAGTAATTAATACTTAATAAAAACTTTATAACACTATTGATAATTTCATATAATAATAAATATAACACATCATATGATATAATAAAATAGTAACTTTAATTTTGTTAAATTTTAAGCAAAAAAACTTCAATCAATTATTAAAAATTCTGTATAAGTTTATAAAAAATTAGAAAAATAAAATTATTTCAATAATCTCAAATAATATTTGTATTTATTATTTTATTATGTTAAAAAAAAATACTACAAAAGAATAATTATATTATTTATTATTTAGCTAATTTTTAATTTTTAAATTTGAATAAACTAATACTAAATTGATAAAAATTTATATATACTTAAAATATTAATAATATTTTAAAATAATAATAAACATAAAAAATTTTACTAATTTTAGATGTTATATATGATTAAATTTTAGTATTTACTAAACATTATAATTTTAATTACTAAAATTTAACCTTTATTAAAATATTTTTTGCACTTTTTTAACTTTATATTAATATCTAATATATATTCTCTAATTTATTTCTCTCTTATTATTATTCCATCATTTGTCTCTTTATTCTCTATACCCTTGTATTCTTCTTAGCCCCTCTCTCTCATCTATCCATCTCTACTTTCTCATTTTTCTTGCTCTTTTGTTTCTTCATTTCTTCTCTTTATCTTTTTTAGGTTCCACCTTTATTTTGCTCTTTAATAGATTGTCTCTAATCTATCTATTATTATTTTCCCTTTTATATTACTTTTATTAATATATTACTTTTTTCTCTCTATTTTAAAATAGTTATCTTTAATTCTATTATATCATTTTCAGCACATCAATTAATAAAATTTAAGAAATTTCTCATATGTCATGATATAATATATAATATTTGTGAAAAATATATATATTTTTTTATTTATATTTTTTTGTAATTTAATTTTTTTATAAAATTGATAATATAAAAAAGAAAATCATATGTATTAATATCTATATTATAAAAAATAATAGTTTATATAAAGTTTTGTGAATTTTATATAAATAAAATATATATATTAGAATATATTATGATTCATTATTTTCAAGATAATAATTACAAAAATTTTATATTTTTTCTTTTCTTATTTATATGTTACCACACGAGAATTACTGCAATAGATCTCATTAATACTCTAATGTTATGCTTGCTTTGCTGAGAGTAGTTTTGGCATGGGTGATCAAATGAGAGTGTTGATGCACATATCTGTTCACAGTATTCATTTTTTTAATGAATAATAAATTATTTTTTTAACATAATTTAAAAAATTAAATGGTTATAAATTTTAGTTTATAAAGACAATTTTTTGTAATTAATTTTTAGTAATGACTTTATAACATTTTTGTTTATTTCATGTAATAATAAATATGTCAGAATGTATAATATAATAAAACAATAGCTTTGATATAGTTTAATATTGAGAAAATTACTCATAAAAATATAGTAAATTAGAATTCATTTATATTTATAGAAGTATATATATGTTTTGCATAGAATTTTTTAAATATAATAATATTATATTATAAAATTTTATAAATTTAAAATTAAATCATTAATATTAAATTTCATTTATTTTTAATATTTATATCACATTACATAAAGATTAAATTTTATAATAATTATTAAATTTATTATTTTATTAATTATTTCGTTTTAAGTATAAAAAATAGTGTTATATTTATAGTCAAAGTATTCTTTAAATATCTATAATATTTTTAAGATAAAAATAATCCTAAAATAATTTTGTATTTTTATATTATTAAATTTTATATATCTTTAACTTGTAATATTTAATAAGTATTATAATTTTAATTATTAATGTTTTATTTTTATTTAATATTTTCTCACTTTTTTCTTTTTCTCAATGTCTCTAAAATTCTCTTACTTTTCTCTCACATTTATTATGATTCTTGCATTTGTCTCTTTACTATTTATCTATTTATATTATTCTTGGCTTCTCTCTCTACTTAAAATAATAATTCTTTATATTTTTTTAATTACTTATTTTTTCAAAGAAATTCCAAATGAGACCCAACATAGATGAAATAATTGTTTTTGGACTTATTTCACAAGATCTATCTAAAAGAAAATCATTTTAATATTTTTAAATATTTGTAATTGATGGTTGTGACACAATTTATTGGACATATTAATTGGTAGTTGATTTGATGGGTCGAGCATAATGCAGTCCCCTTTCTAAAGATCATGCAAAGCAACTTTCGCACAGAATTTATTTCATTTCTTCAATTTTTTTAGTTTAATTTATCTTAATTTATAACTCTAAATCTTTTATCATTACACCACTAAATTATTTTCATTTTGTTATATTTCATTGCTTCGCCTTTCTTTGATTTTTTCTTTAATGTATATTTGCTTAATATTATAATAATAATTTTATTTATTTATGCTAATATAATATACTAATTCATAGTAAATTTGAACAACTTCCAATTGAGATGAAATAAACAACATTAGGATGTTCTCCAAAAGCTTTATCAAAATAAATGTTTATTGCTTCAATTTTGAATTAATTTAATTTCTAAGATTTTGGAAACGTTATGAGACATTTCAAATTGTACCTAATTTTGTGATCAATGATGTTAAGTACGATCTTCGTATTGTCATGAAATGTAATTTTTTTACTTGACTTATCTCATATCTTAAAATTTTTCATTTTAATTTGTTTATATTAGCATGCTTCTACAAACCTTCCTTAATGTGACCATAATAATAACTTGATTTGGTTGACAAATTGCTTTAATTTATTAATATTAATGTACAATTCCTTAAAATTAAAATTTAAATTTATTGTTATTTATATTGTTTGAATTACTAATTTAGAGAAATTCTAAATGAGGTCTGATTGGGTCATAATAATTGGACTTTTCTTCAAGAGCTATAGCCAATTAAGTACTCATTTTTATATTTTAATGACCAAGGATGTTGTACTCAATCCTTTTGGTATCCCAAAATGCAATTTTCTTGTACATTATTTCCATTTCATCAAAATTCTTGCTTTAATTTAACTACATTATTATATAATTCTAAATCCACCATCATGTAACTTTTACATCTCTTTCATTTCATTATGTTATATTTCTTAATTTTATCTAGTTTCACCTTTAATATATGTTTACTCAATATTATAATAAAAAAATATTATTATTTATACTTATTTAATTTTGCAACTCTTAGTAATTAAAAACAAAGTCCAATAAAGAAAAAGCATATTATTGAACTTATCTTGACAATATTTATTTGTTTAAATTTTCATATTATTTTAAATATATATTTTATTTTCTAAATTTTTTTAAATCATATATAGAACAATTCATACATGATTGGATTATTAAAGATGACATACTCGACCTCCTATGTACCGTGGAATGTAACTTTCTAATTCAGTTTATCTTATTCAAATTTATGCTTTGATTTGGTTATATTACATGGGAATAATTTATCTTTTTTTTTTATTTATAATAGATTTTCACATAGTATGAAAAAATTATTTAATATTTTTTATGTTCAAAGTTTTGGTTAATTCATCATAATTTTGAATGAGCTCTAATCGTGATGAAACATACATTATTGCAATCATCTTAATGAGCTCTATCTAATTAAATTTATTTTTTAAAATTTTTTGAATCTTTTTTTATTTTTTAGGATTTATTTATTTTTAAGAGGCATTTTATTTATAAATAATATAATAATTTGAGATTTAGCACATAATCTTGTTATTATCTTTGAATGAGAGCTTTCTATACAAATCATCCCATTTCTTCAAATGTTTTTCTTTGAATTAGCTATTTTATAAATTAGCTCTAAATCACCTCTCTTGTGACCATTACCTCTATTTGATTTACATCTATTACATTACTTATTTTTTTTATGTATTTTGTTAATTTAGTATTGTTCCAAACAAGATATAATGAAGATGAATGAAACATCGTTGGTGTCTTCCAATAATGTTCTATGCAAATGAATATTAATTCCCTTGTATTTTGCTGAGAGTAGTTTTGGCATAGGTGATCCAATGAGAGTGTTGATGCACATATCTGTTCACAGTATTCATTATTTTAATGAATAATAACTTATTTTTTTAACATAATTTAAAAAATTAAATGGTTATAAATTTTAGTTTATAAAGACAAATTTTTGTAATTAATTTTTAGTAATGACTTTATAACATTTTTGTTTATTTCATGTAATAATAAATATGTCAGAATGTATAATATAATAAAACAATAGCTTTGATATAGTTTAATATCAAGAAAATTACTTATAAAAATATAGTAAATTAGAATTCATTTATATTTATAGAAATATATATATGTTTTGTATAGAATTTTTTAAATATAGTAATATTATGTTATAAAATTTAATAAATTTAAAATTAAATCATTAATATTAAATTTTATTTATTTTTAATATTTATATCACATTACATAAAGATTAAATTTTATAATAATTATTAAATTTATTATTTTATTAATTATTTCGTTTTAAGTATAAAAAATAGTGTTATATTTATAGTCAAAGTATTCTTTAAATATCTATAATATTTTTAAGATAAAAATAATCCTAAAATAATTTTGTATTTTTATATCATTAAATTTAATATATCTTTAACTTGTAATATTTAATAAGTATTATAATTTTAATTATTAATGTTTTATTTTTATTTAATTTTTTCTCACTTTTTTCTTTTTCTCAATGTCTCTAAAATTCTCTTACTTTTTTCTCACATTTATTATGATTCTCTCATTTGTCTCTTTACTATTTATCTATTTATATTATTCTTGGCTTCTCTCTCTACTATCCAACTCTCATTATTTTTTCTCCCTTTAACTTTTTTATTTGTTCTCTTTATCTCTTTTATGTTCTCTCTTTTCTTTTCCTCTTCATTACATCATCCCTCATCTCTCTCGATTATTCTTTTTCTATCTATTCTTTTCTTATGAATTCATGCCTTTTCTCTCTTTTATAAAATAATTATGTCAATCTACATTATCTTTTTCAACTCATCAATTAGTAATATTTAAGTGTTCTCTTATGTCACAAAGTATAACATATAATATTTTTTATACATATATAGTTTATTATTTTTATTTATTAGGTAATTTAATTTATTTATTCATAGGAATGATAACATAATGGTAGAAAGTCTTGTCTATTGATGTCAATGTTATCAAAAATATTTGTTTATATAAGTTTTTTATTATTTCATATAAATAAGATATTGATATCATATTATAATAAGATATATAAAAAGTATATGCTTGATAATTTAAGAAATTTTGGAAATGTTTCTTTTCCTTAAAAGATTTTCATATATTTTTTGTTTTATCTTTTACATGCATGGGCAACCATACTAGTGTTATAGCACTTGATATCATTAGAACTCCAAAGTTATGCATTCTTGGACAAACATAATATTAGGTTGGGTGACCTCTTAAGAAGTTTTATTATTGCACATATTTTTATGTAGCATTAATTTCTCTAGTTAATGATAATTACTTTTTATAACATCATAATTTTAAAAAATAAATTATTATAAATGATAGGTTTTAATTATAATTTTATTAATTAATTTTTAAAAATAACTTTATAATATTATTATTAATGATTGATCTTTTCTCTTTTTTTACTCTTACCATTTCATAACTTTCTCTTTTTAACAAATTAGTTATTTCAATCTCCATTATCTTTTTTAGTGTCCATCAATTAATAATATATTTGAAATCTCTTATATTATATAATTTAATATATAATATTAATGATTATGATATATTCTACTTCTTATATTTTTTATGTATTTTAAATTTTTATTTATAACAATGATAATTTCATGAAACAAAATAATATCTATTTTTGTAAATATTTTCAAAAAATAGTGTATTGAATTTTTATTTATTTTATAAATAAAATATTGATATTATAAAATACTAACAATAATTTGATTAGCCTAACTCCTTTATGAAAATACATATAATTAATAATTTAGATTATTTTACAAATGGTTCATTATCATCAAGACACTAACACATAATTATGATTTCTTTTGCATGCATATGCAACCACACAAATATCATAGCACTAGAATTCATTAGAACTCCAAACTTTCTCATGTTGCATATTTGTTTTTATAGCATTTGATTTTCTAATGAATAATAATCAATTTGAACAAGTTAATATTTAAAAATTAAATTATTAAAAAAATAAGTTTATAATTATTTTTTAAATAATTAATTATTAATAAAAGCTTTATGATACCATCATGAATTTCATATAATATAAAATATGACACATCATATGATATAATAAAGTAATAACTTTATCTTAGTTTTAACATTGAGCAAAACAACTTAAATAAATTATAATAAATTAGAATTGCATTAAGTTTATAATAATATATATATGGTATGTATAGAATTATTAAACAAATTTAATATTATATTATTAAAAATAAGAAATTTAAAATTATTTTATTAATATTTAGTATTATTTATATTTATTATCTCTATTATGTTAAATAAAGATAATATATCATAATAATTATAATTTTTTGTTAGTTAATTATTTTTTAAAATTTTTGAAGTATGAATAAAATTATATTAAATTAATTGTTAAAAAATTCTTTAATTATTTATATTATTACAAAATTATAAAAATTCTTAAATAGCTTTGATATTTTGATATTAATAAATATTAGTTATGGTTAATTATTTATATTTAATAAATATTATAAATTTTATTATTTTAATTTAACTTTTAGTAAATTTTTTTTAACGATTTTTTCTCTTTATCTTATCTAACATATCATTTACCTTCTCTCTCTTATTATCATTCTCTTTTATTCTCTGTCCTAATATTTTTCTTGGCCTCTCTATCCTCTATCCTTCTCTACTTCCTTATTTCTCTCTTTTTTCCACATTTTTATTTGTTCTCACAATGTATTTTTTGATCCTTCTTTTCTTTCCCACTTCATTAAATCATCTTGTTTCTCCATGTATTAATATTTCTCTCTTTATCTTAGTCTTATCAATTTTAGACTTTTCTATTTAATAAAATAGTTATCTCTATCTCTATTATATCTTTTTAAGCACATCAATTAACAATGTTAAAAAAATACTTGAATATCATAGTTTAATATATAATATTTGTGAAAATATTTATTTTATTTCTTATATTTTTATGTAATTTAGTTTTTAATTAATATGAATGATAAACTAACAAAAGAAATCATATGTATTTAAATCTATGTCATAATAAATTAATAATTTATGTAATTTTTTAACATCATACAAATAAAATTTTATTATTATAACACATTTAATAATTTATTTTCAAGAGAATAATCAGCTAAATAAGATTATTTTCTTTTTTTTACATATGCGACGACATTTTATGACACTGGATCTATTAGCACTCAAATGTTAAGCTTGCTCAATTAAGAGTTGCTTTGGGATGGGTGTCATCATGAGTGTCTTAGTGCACATATTTGTTCATAGCATTCATTTTTCTAATAAATAATAATTAATCTTAACAACATATCTATTTTAAAAAATTAAATGATTATAAATTATAATTTATAAATAAAATTTTTATATTTCATTCCTAATAGTAGCTTTATAATATTTTTATCAATTTCATGTAATAACAACTAGACACATCATTTGAAAAAATAAAATAGTAACTTTAATATAGTTTAATATTGAGAAAAATAACTTATGAAAAATAAGATAAAATAGAGCTAATTTATGCTTATAATAGTATACATATATATATTGTGTATTAAATTTTTTTAATTATAATAATGCAACATTGTAAAATAATAAAAATAAAAAATTAAATCATTAGTGCTAAATATTATCTATTTTTAATATTTATATTACATGATATAAAGATAACGTATTAAAATAATTATAATATTTATTTTGTAATTAATTTTCTAATTTTTAACTATGAAGAAATAATGTTAAATAAAGAAAAATTCTTTAAATAGTTATAATATTCAAAAATAATAATTGACCTGAAATAGTTTTTATATTTTCTTTTTCTTAAAGATTATATATGATTACTTGTAATATTTGATAAATATTATTTGTTTAATTATTACCTTTTTACTTATACTTAAATTTTTTATCATTTTTCTCCTTTTCTAAATGTCTCTAAAATTCTCTTAGTTTCTTCTCTCACATATTATCATTCTCTCATTTGTCTATTTATTTTTTATCTCTTTATATTCTTCTTTGCCTCTCTCTCTTTATTATCCATCTCTTCTTTCTCATTTCTCTCTCTTTCATTTTTTATTTATTCTCTCTATCTCTTCTAAGTTCTCTCTTTTTTCCCTCTTTGTTAAATCATCTCTTCTATATTATCAACTTTTCAACTCATCTATTAATATTTAAGATATCTCTTCTGCAACATAGTATAATATATAATATTTTTTATAAACACATTTTTTATTACACATATTTATTAGCATTTAAATTTTTTATTCGTAAAAAGAATAACATAATGGAATAAATTCTTATGTATTAATATCGATGTCATAAAATTGATAGTTTAGGTAATTTTTTATTTATTTAATATAAATAAAATTATTAATTTCATAATATATTACAACACATATAAAAAGCATAAATTTTATTTCAAAGTTTATATGACTAATTGATTAAAAAGTTTAGAAATGATTCAATACCTTCGAAAAAATAATCACATGTTGATGTTTTTTCTTTAGCGTGTTTACCATAACAGTATTATAGCATTCAATATTATTAGAACTCTAAAGTTAAGCATGCTTAGATAAGCATAGTATTGGGATGGGTGACCATATGAGAAGTTCTATTATCACTCGTATTTTGCATAGGATTCTTTTTTTAATGAATGACAATTATTTTTATAAAATTATAATTTTTCAAAAAATAAATTAATATAAATGAAAGTTTATAATGAAACTTTAAAATTAAATTTTATAAATAACTTTATAATATTATTTTTAATTTAGTTTAAAATATAATATTTATGAAAAATAATTATTTTATTATTTATTATTTTTTAATTTATAAGAATTATAAATAATTAAAGTTTAGGTAATTTTTAATTAATTCTGTTTAAATAAAATACTATTATTATGAACCATTATGATTCATCATTTTCTAGAAAATAATCACACAATTATAATTATTTATCTTTCTTATATATATGAGACTACATTAGCATTATGGTGTTGGATCTCATTAGTACTCCAAAGTTAAAGCTTGCTTGGTTGATAGTGGTTTTGTGATGGCTGACCTCTTGATAGTGTTGTTGCACATATTTGTTCAAAGTATTTGTTTTTCTAATAAATGATAATTGATTTTATTGACATGTCCATTTTAAAACATTAAATGATTATAAATTATAGTTTATAAGTACACTTTTTGTAATTCATTACTAATAACAATTTTATAACAATTTTGTTAATTTATATTAAAAATAAAATATTGCATATTATATGATATAATAAAATAATAACTTTAATATAGTTTAATATTGAGATAAGGAACTTATAAAATATATAATAAATTAGAGTTAATTTATGTTATATATGTTGTGTATAGAGTTTTTTAAATAAGTAATACTACATTAAAAATTATTAAAATCTAAAATTAAATAATTAATGATAAATATTATTTATTTTTCATATATATACTACACAATATAAAGATAATATAATAAAATAATTATAATATTTATTATTTAATTTATTTTTAAATTTTAAATATAAAATAATAATATTAAATAAATAAACAAAATATTCTTTAAATATTTGTAATATTCCAAAAATAATAATAGTCTTAAAATGGTTTTTATATTTTAATTTTTATTAAAGATTATATATGATTAACTTGTAATATTTAAAAATTATTATAAGTTTAGTGATTACTTTTTTACTTTTATTTAATTTTTTTCTTGTCAACTAAATGTCTCTCTAATTTTATTTTTTCTCTCACCTATTGTAATTCTCATACTATACCTTCATTCTTTATATCATTATATTCTTTTTGGCTTCTCTCTTTACTATCTATATCTTCTTTATCATTTCTCTTTCTTTTGTTTTTTTATTTATTCTCTCCATCTCTTTTATGTTCTCTCTTTTCTTTCCCTCTTCATTAAATCTACTATCATCTCTCTCGATTACCATTTTCCTATTTATTTTTCTCTTATTAATACCATATCTCCTTTTTAGCTCATCAATTAATAATATTTAAGATATCTATTTTATGACATAGTCTAATATATTATATTTTTTTAGTTATACTTATTACGTAATTTAATTTTTTATTTATAAGAATGATAACATCATGGAAGAAATTATTGTGTTAATGTCAATGTTATAAAAATGATAGTTTATGTAATGTTTTATTTATTTCACATAAATAATATATTAAAATCATAATATATTACAACTTATATAAAAAGAATATTTTTTAAAAAATTTTATATGACTAATAAATTAGAAAATTTTAGAAATGGTTCAATGCCTTCAAAAAAATAATCACAACTTTGATTTTTTTTTCTTTTGCATGAATGTGCAACTATGCCAATATTATGGAATTTGACATCATTAGAACTTTGATATTAAGAATGCTTAAATAAGCACTGTAATAGGATGGGTGACCTCTTGAGAAGTCCTTTTTTCTCATTATTTTTATTAGACTATTCCTTTTAAAGAATGATTATTAATTTTTATACTATAATAATTTTTTAAAAAATAAATTATAATAAATAATAGTTCATCATGTAATTTAATAATTGATTTTTAAGAATAACTTTATAACATTATTTTTAGTTTAATTTTATAAAAAAAATTGAAAATTATATTATATAATAAAATATTAACTTTAATTTATTTTATTATTAGGCAAAAAAATTTATTAATTATAATAAATTGTGAATGATTTATGTTTATAATAGCATATATATATGTTAAATGTTCAATTTTTAAATATTAAATATTATATTATAGAATATTAAATATTAAAATATTATTTTCTTAATAATTGAAAAAATAAAATATCTATAATATTATAAAATAATAATAAACCTCAAATATTTTTCATATTTCTTTATTATTAAATATTATATAAGATTACCTTATTATATTTTATAAATATTATGAGGTTAATTACTTTAATTTTACTTTCATTTAATTATTTTTCTCACTTTTTCCCTTTATCTCAATGTCTTTAAAATTTATTCACTTTCTCTTCTCTTATAATAACTCTCTTATTTGTCTCTTTATTCTCTATATCCTAATATTTTTATTACCTACTCTCTCTACTATCCTTCTCTACTTTCTCATTGCTCTCTTTTTAATTTTTTTTTGTTCTTTCAATCTTTCTTATCTTCTCCTTTTTCTTACCTGTTTATTAAATCATCTCTCATCTCTCTCTTTATTATTATTTTTCTCTCTATTTTGCTTTTATTAATCCAAAAACTCTCTCTCATACAATATAATTATCTCCATCTTTATTATCTCTTTTTCTACTCACGAGTTATCAATATTTAAGAAATTACATGTTATAAAATCTAATATATGTTATTTATGATAAATATAAATTTTATTATTTATATCTCTTTTTTGAAGAATGATAATATATTAGAGCAAATTCGTATGTAATAATACCATCATTATCAATGAGAATTTTTTATTTAATTTTTTAATTAATTTTATATTCAAAAAATATTTACATTATGTTATATTATGATAGATATAATAAGCATATAAAAAATTTTAGAATTGTATTTGCTTATTAATTTAGGAACTTTTTAAATGGTTCATTATTTTCAAAATAGTAATCACGTAACTATGATTTCATGTCTTTTAAATGCATTTGCAACCACACAGCATTATAACACTCCATTCTATTAAAACTTGAAAGTTAAGCATGCTTGCACTATAATACGATTCGGATGGGTCACTTGAAAAATCCTCATGTTGAATATATTTTTTCATAGCACTCCTTTTGTCATGAAAGATAATTAATTTTAATAAGATGTTTGAAGAGAGGTTTAGTAAGAGAGGTGAATTGCTATGATTAAAGTTTGATTTATTACAAAATATTTTACTAAAATTTTTAAAATAATTTTTTATAAAGTTTAAAAAATAAATAAAAGAGATTTTTTTAAAATTTTATTTTTATTTCAAAAACATATTAAGATTTATAAAAGTCATTTCATTGAAATACTAACAACAAATTAAAACTTACTCAATCAGTTTTTAGGTAGTTTGGCTTATAAAACATGCTTACAACCACCTCAACAAAAAAACAAACACAGTACAATATAAGCCTTTCATAAAAAGTCTGGTTGGCTAAACCCTTAAAATAAAGAGACAAATGAGATAGACTAATATAGTCTTATAATAAAACAAATTGGAGAGGTTGCTACAGTCTTACAATGAAATTAAATAAGAAAAGAAAAACATTCAGCGATATAAAATCTTAATCAATATAATGAAACCTTTTGTTTGATGAAATCATTAAAGAGGCACAAGTGTCTTAATTAAATAAATTAAATATCAAGAAAATTAATAGGTTAGCCAATTATAGAAGGGAAAGAATTTCAAGAGTTTGATGAGTGAATGACGTAGCGGCGTATGAAAATGATGATGGAAATGAGCTACTAATGACTTTAGTATTTCTTTTTTTGGATCACATAAAAATTTTTCCTCTTTTTTTCATACAAAATCTCTTATTTATATGGAATTTGTGAGGGCTAAAAGTAATTACCAAACACCCATTTAGCCATTACAATTTTTTTCAGCTTTTAGAGTACTTTGGATAGGAAATAAATAAAAAAATAACTCTCCAATGACTTAAAATACTGGCTAAAATAGGCATTACACAGTAATAATGCAATAAGAATGCTCTAGGACTGTTCTGTCGTGAAAAATGAGTGATTGATCAGAAACAATCGAATTTGCACCTTTATAAATATGAATTTGATCTGGTCCATTAAATCAAAATCACAATCAAACAGAAAGATCTAACTCTTCCAGTGAAAGAAATTTTGATTGTGTGATCGGACGGTGCATATTAATCCAATAATTTAAGAATTCACCATGTCGAAAAGTTTGCATGTTTTGTCCTTCATTTCTCATCAACATTCTTCATTTCTGGTTATAAGGGTTTTTATAACCATTGTCGATAGCAAACTAGCATGGTTGGCTGGTTTTTACTTGTTTTGGGAACTAATCACGCAAGGGACAAATAAGAGAGTTACAAGTGATTGGTTGGATTTATAGATGTGTAATCGATAACTCGATCAAAAAATAAAATGTTTGGAATTGGTTATGTACCAGACCTATAATATTTATAACATATAAAAATTTAATCATTTATTATATTTAAAAAATTATATTAAATTAACAATAAAATTATAAAATTATATCTAAAAATTAATTACTAAAGTTTAATGATAAACTATGATTTATAATAATTTATTTTTTTCAAATTGAAATGTTATAAAAAATAATTTTCATTCATTAAGAAAAGTAAAACGAAAAAAATGTGAAAAAATAGCACTTCTCAAGAGGTCAGCTATCCCAACACAATAATTGTTTAAGCATGCTTAACTTTGGAGTTCTAATGAAAAACATTATTATGATGATGGTGTGGTTGCACATGCATGCAAAAGACAAAAAATTGAATATGTGATTAACATTTTGAATTACACCATTTCTAAAAGTTCTTAAACTATTAAGCATATAAAGTTTTCATTAAAACTTTATGCTTTTTAAATATATTATAATTTATTATTGTATCAATATTTTTTTTTATGAAATAAATAAAAAATTATATAAATGATCATTTTTAATAACATTGGCATTAATATTTAAGAATTTCTTCAATTTTTTTATCATTCTTAAAATTACAAAATTAAGGTATGTAATAAATATAAAAAATATATATATTTGTAAAAAAATATTCTATATTTATGATCGAACAAGCGTTTTGATTGAATGGCTATCTTAGTCTTTATTTCAAGCCATAGGAGAGTTATTTAGTTATTTATTTCCTAATTAAAATATTATAAAAGCTACAAAAATTGTAACAACAAATTAGGTATTTATTAAGTGCTTTTAGCCATTACAAATTACATATATATAGGAGATTTTTGTAAAAAAATAAGAAGAAAATTTTTTGTGAGATCCAAAAAAATATTAAAGTGATTAGCACCTCGTTTCATCATCATTTTCATATGCAGTTGTACCATACTCGTCAAACTCCTCAATTCTTTTTCCTTCTCAAATTAGCTAAGTTAATAACTTTCTTGATCTTTAATTCATTTAAGTTAAATCTAAATAATTAAACTTATAATATTTATAAAATATAATAATTTGATCATATATAATATTTAATAATAATAAAACATAAAAAAAATTTGAGGCTTATTACAATTTTAGAATATGACAAATATTTAAAATCTTTTTAGTTATTAATAAAACATCATTTTAATTTTCTAATATTTTATAATAATATTTTTTTATTTAAAAATTTAACATACAACATATATACATTATTACAAACATAAATTAATTCTAAGTCATTATAATTAATGAAAGCACTTTTTCTTGCTATTAATCTTAATTATAGTTAATATTTTTTATATATTATAAAATACCATATTTATAATTAATATTATAAAGTTATTTTAAAAAATAAAATAATAAAATATAATTATAAATTATCATTTATAAAAATTTATTTTATTAAAGAAAAAATTTATAGTCATTTATCAGAAAAAAGAATACAATGAAAAAAATATTAGGAACAATAGGACTTGTCATAAGATCACACATACCATCACAATGTATGCGTAAGCATGCTTAACTTTTGAGTTCTAATTATATCAAGCACTATAATGCTGGCTTGGTCATAGATTGTTGCAAAAGAATAGAAATTAAAGTTGTGTGGTCATTTTTTTGAAGGTATTGAACCATTTCAAAAGTTTCCTAAATTATTAAGACTATAAACTTTAAATACAGTTCATATTTTTTTAATATATGTGTTAATATATTATGATATCAATATTTTGTTTATATAAAATAAACAAAAAAGTATATAAACTATCATTTTTGATAATATTGACATTAATACATAAGAATTTCATCCATTATGCAATCATTCTTATAAATACAAAATTACATACATAATAAATATAAATAATAAAATATATACTTATAAACAATATTATACATTAGACTGTCACAAATGTTATCTCTTAAATATTATTAATTATTAAAGTGAAAAAGAGATAATGGAGATGGCGATAATAATTTCTAAAAGAAAGAAAGTCATAGATTAAAAAGAGAAAAACATATAAGACAATAATAATAAAGACCAATGGGAGACGATTTAATGAAGAGGAAAAGAAAAAGAGAACATAATAGAGCTAGAGAGAATAAATAAAAGAGTGAAAGAGTAAGAAACGAGAAAGAAAAGATGGATGTAGAGATGAAGAGGCCAAGAAGAATATGAAGAGATAAAGAATGAAGAGACATATAAGGGAATGATAAGTGAGAAGAAAGTAAGAGAATTTGAGAGACATTTAGATAAAGAGAAAAACGTTACAGAAAAAATTAAATAAATATAAAAACATAATAGTTAAACTAATAATATTTAATGAATATTACAAATTTATCATATATAATTTTTAAAAATAATAAAATAAAGAACTGTTTTAGTTCTATAATTATTTTGGAATATTACAAATATTTAAAGAATATTTCAACTATTAATTTAATATTTATTTTTTAAAAATTTAAATATTTAAAAATTAATTAAGTAATAAATATTATAATTATTCAAATCTATTATCTTCATATGATGAAATATAGATTTTAAATATAAATAATATATAACTTTAATTATTTAATTTTAGATTTTTGATATTTTATAGTATATTAGAACTATATTTAAAAAATTTTATAAACAAAATGAATATACTATTATAAAAATTAATTAATTTTTTATTTTTTATATTTTTTATAAGTTATTTTTTATAATATTAAACTATATGAAAGTTATTATTTAATTATATCATATGTCATATTTATTATTTTTTGAAATTGAAAAAATATAATAAAAATATTATTAATAATTAATTAAAAAAATATTACTTATAAATTATAATTTATAAACATTTAATTTCTTAAAAATTAATATGTTATTAAAATAAATAAAGATTTTTTCAAAATTTAATTCTTTGAATAGATATATGCAACAACACTCTCAAAAGGTCACCCATCGCAAAAAAACTCTCAACCAAACAAGCTCAATATTAAAGTACTAATGAGATCTATTACTATAATACTAGTGTGGTCACATATTAATAAAAAAGTCAAATAATCATAGTTTTGTAATCATCGATTGAAAATATTGAATCATAATATGTTAAAATAAAAATATTTTACTTAAAAAATTCATTAAAAATTGCATAAATTTTTATTTTTTATAACATAAATATTAATATATATATATATATATATATATATGAATTTCTTTTATTATGTTGTCATCCTTAAAAATAAAAAACTTAAATTACATAAAAATAGGAATAATAAAATATATATTTTGGAAATAATATGTATTAAATTATGATATATGCAAGATTTCTTAAAGTTTATAATTAATGTGCTTCAAAAGAAATAATAAAGATAATGATAACTATTTTAAAAGAGAAAGAAAGAGCCATAGATTTATAAGAACATCATAACGAGAAAAATAACAATATAAAGAGATGAGAAGCATTTTAATGAAGAGGAAAATAACAATAAGAAAAGAAATAAAATAGAGATAATAAATAAAAAAGTGAAAGAGTGAGATTAACCACGAAGAATATAAGGACATGGAGAATAATAGATAAGTAAGAGAATGATAATAACAGAAAAAGTGAGAGAATATCTTTTATATTAAGATAATGAGAACAAATAAGAAAAAATAATTTAATAATAGTTAAATTTAAATAATTAAATTAATTATATTTATTTAACATAAACATATATATAATATTTATTAATTTTATAATATAAAACTATTTTAAATTTAATATTATTTTAGAATATTACAAATTTTTAAATAACATAGTTTCTTATAATTTAATATTATTTTGTTCATATTTTAATATAAAATATGTCAAATAATAAATGGTATAATTTTTTTAACATATTATCTTTATTTATTATAATATTACATTACTTTATTTAAAAGCTATACACATCATATATAATACTATAAACTTAAATTAATCATAATTTATTATAACTGAATTAAGTTATTTTGCTTAATATTAAAAGAAATTAAATTATTATTTTATTATACTGTACGATGTTTGAAATTTATTATATATGAAATTAACAATAATGTTATAAAGTTATTATTAAAAATTAGCTAGTAAAATTATATTTATAAACTATATTTTTGATAATTTAATTTTTTAATATTAATATGTTATTAAAATTAGTTATCGCTCATTAACAAAACAAATGCTATGAAAATATATGTGCAACATGAGGACTTCTAAAGAGGCCTCCTCTCCTAATTGTACTCCTTCCTTAAATACTTAAATTTGGAGTTTTAATTAGATCAAGTACTATAATGTTGGTGTGGTTGCACATACATGCAAAAGAGAAATTATCATAGTTGTGTGATTATTGTCTTGATGATATTGTATCATTTCTAAAGAAATCTAAATTTGCAAGTGTATGCACTTTTTTACAAATGTTTTTTTAACATATATGTGTTAATATATTATATTATCAATGATTTATTTATGTAAAATTAATAAAAATAATTACATAATTTTTTTTTAAATGTTGATATTGATGCAAAAGAGTTTCTTTTAATATGTTAACATTTCATAAAAAATAAAATTATGTAAAAAAAATATAAACAACAAAATATATAATTATCATTAATATTATATATTAAACTATGTAATATGATAGATTTCATAAATATTATTAATTGATCGAAATAAAAAATATAAAGGAGACAAAAATAATTTATTTATCAAAGAGAGAAAGTTATGGATTGATAAAAATAAAATAAAGAGAAAAATAATAACAGAGATAGATGATAGGTTATTTAATAAAGAAGACATGAGAAAGGAGAACATAGAGGAGATAGAGAAAAATAAATAAAGTAGTAAAAGAGAGAGAAATGAGAAACTAAAGAAATATAAAAAAGAGAGAGGTGAAAAAGAATATAAAGATATAAAGAATGAATAGTAAAAAAGTGAATAATAATTAGAGAGAGAAAAAGTGAGCATATTTGAGAGATATTAAGATTAAAGGAAAAAGCTAGAGAAAAAATTAAATAAAACATATATTTTAACTATAAAACTTATAATATTTATAAAATATTACTAGTTAATGTTATGTAATATTTAATAATAATAAAATTTAACATTTATTATTATTTTAGAATATTTCAAATGTTTAGAGAAATATTTTGACTATTAATTTAATATTATTTATTTATTTCTATTATTTTATAATATAATATTTCTATATTTAAAAGATTAATACAAAACATATATATGATATTATAAAAATAAATTAATTATAATTTATTATAATTGATATAAGTTGTTTTACAAAATGTTTAACAAAATTGATGCTATTATTTTGTTATATCATATGATGTGTGGTATTTATTATTATATAAAATTGATGATTATTTTTTTAATGTTATTTTTAAAAAATTAATTATTATAATGGTAATTATGAATAATCATTTATAATAATTTTTTTGTCTTATAATATTACAAAAATTAATTGTAGCTTATTAAAAAAAGGGAATGCTATTAAAAATATGTGCGACACTAAGACATTTAAAGAGGTCGCCCATCTTAATGTTGGCCTTGCCTAGGCATGCTTAACTTTGTAGTTCAAACAAGATCCAATGCTCAAATACTTGTGTGGTCAAACTTGCATACAAAAGTAAAAACCTCATAGTTGTGTGATTATTTTTTTGATGAATATGATGAACCATTTCTAAAATTTCCATAATTATCAAGCCTATAAGGTTTTTTTAGTGAAATTTAGGTTTGTTATATATTTGATAATATATTATAATGTAATTATTTTATTTAAATAAAATAATTACATTATAATATATTAACAAATAATTATATAAAATATTATTTTCAAAAAATTACATAATTATTAATGAAATTTGGTTCTATTATTTTACCTTTCTTATAAATTAAAAATTAAATTACTTAATAAATATTAATAAAAAAATATATTTTTATCATATATATTATATATTAAACTATAAAATAAGAGAGAGTTTTTTAAATATTATTAATTGATGGGCTGAGAAAAAGATGGTAGAGTCAGAGATGACTATTCTGTAAGAATGAGAAAGTTAAAGACTAATAAGAGAAAAATAGAGAGTAAAATAGCAATAGAGAGAGATGAGAGATGATTTAATAAAAAAGAAAAGAGAGAAAATAAAGAAGACAGTGAGAATAAATAAAAAATGAAAGAGAGAGAAATGATAAAGTAGAGAAAGATAGAGCAGTGAGAAAGGCCAAGAGTAACATAAAGGGATAGAGAATTAAGACACAAATAAAAGAGTTATAACAAAAGAGAAAAAAAAGTGAGAGAATGTGTTAAAGAGAAATAAGTGAGAAAAAGAATTTAATAAAAATTAACTGGCAGAAATTAGTAGGTTGCCACAATGAATCATGATGGTTCAAAGGTAATTAATTCTAAACGAAGTTTTATACATAACAAAATAAAAAAATTCCATTTTATAATCACTTAAATTGATTACGTGTTCATAAATCAAATAAAACACATGGAACTAGGTTGCTAACTGTATAGTTGATTACTTACCAAACATAGCAAAGGACAGCGAAGCAAGTTTTCTAGTAGATGATAATAGTTATGCAAATCTTTATAAAGAGAAAACCACAATGCTAATGAGCAATGTAGGACAAAATAGCTAAACTTTTCTTCACAATGAATTGCTAAATTTTTGGATTAAGGCACACTATTCGATCCAACATTTTCAAGATTGAATGAGCACAGTAGTATTTTATCATTCATATCACAAATTCTTTTAGCTATCTAATCATGTTATATTGTGATAGTACGGTCTGTATTTTTTCCATTATCAAAGATAAATCTTACCATCATATCACGATTCCTTTCTAATGGACTAGCTCAATTTGACATTTATAAAGCTGCATACTCAATTGCATCTATCCTATCACTCATTTTTTGCAATAGAATGGTTTTGGAGAGTTCGATCAAACAACTACGGCATAATGCCTATTTTAAACAATTATTTTGAGCCGTTGAAGAGTCATTTATTTATTTCTTTTTTAAAATTTTACAAAAGCTACAAAAATTTTATCTACTAAATTTGGTGTTTGGTAAGTGCTATTAGATAATAAACATTGCATATAAATAAGAGATTTTGGTATGAAAATAAAAAAATTATGTGATCCAAGGAAAAAATATTAAAGCCATTAGCAGCTCAATTCCATCGTTGATTTCAAACATTGCTATGCTATTTAGTCATAAAACTCCTAAAATTCTTTTCCTTAAAAGATTAGCTCAGTTAATAATTTTCTTGATATTTATTTCATTTAATTAAAATACTTGTGTTTTTTTAATGAATTCATCAAGCATAAGATTTTCATTGTATTGATTTAGATTTTATGTCGCTGAACAGTTTTTATATTTAATTTTATTGTAAGGCTATAGTAGCTTTTCCCATTTTTTTCAATATAAGACTGTAGTAGTCTCTCTCATTTGTCTCTTTCTTCTGAGGGTTTAGCTTGCCCATCATTTGATGAATTGCTTATATTGTGTTCTGTTTGCTCTTTTTTCTTGGGGTGGATGTAAGCATGTTTTATAAGCTAAATGACCTAAAAATTGGATCTATACATTTTTAGTTATCATTGATTATTCAATTACATGACATTTATAAAACCTAACAGGTTTTTAAAATAAAATTAAAATTAAGAAAAATCAAATTTATATATTTGTTAATCTTTATTAAAAATTATTATAAATATTTTACTTTAATATTTTGTTAAAAACAAAAATTTTATTCATACTAATTCAACCCCCTCTTGTTAAGCATCACTTCAAACATCTTTTTAAAATTAATTATCAATCATGAGAAAAAGGAAGGTATAAAAAATATGTGCAACATGAGGACTTCTCAAGAAGGGACCCATCCCAATAGTACTTTAGCCCAAGCATGCCTGACTTCAAAGTTTTATTCGGATCAAGTGCTACAATGTTGGTGTGGTTACAAATGGATGTAAAAGAAAAAAATCGTAGTTGTGTGATTATTGTTTTGAAAATAACGAATCGTTTACAAAAGTTTCTAAATTAACAAGTTAGTACATTTCTAAAATTTTTTATATGCTTATTGTTTCTACCATACTACATCATAATATAAATATTTTGTTTATATAAAATAAATAACTAATTAAATAAACTATTATTTTTTATAATAATGACATTAATACATAATTACTTTAATTATATTATCATTCTTATAAATAAGAAATTAAATTAAATGATAAATATAAATAATAAAATATATATTTATCATAAATATTATATATTAAATTATTTAACACATGATATTTCTAAAATATTGATAATTGATGAGCAATAAAAGTGATAATGAAGATGGAGATAACTATTCTATAAGAGAGAGAATGTCGTGGATTAATTAGAGAAAAATTAAGAGGAAAATAATAATAGACAGATGAGAGAGGATTTAATAAAGAGAAAAAGAAAAGAGAGAACATAGAAAAGATTACAAAAATAAATAAATTAATTAAAGAGAGAGAAATGGAAAGGTAGATATGGATAACAAAGAGAGAGAGGCTCAGAAGAATAATTGGATATAAAAAATCAAGTAACAAATAAGAGAGATAATAGGCAAGAGGAGAAATTAAGAGAATTTAAAAGGTGTTGAAATAAAACGAAAAAGTAAGAAATAATTAAATAAAAGTAATATCTTAATATTTAAACTAATTTTATTTATAAAATATAATAAATTAATCATATATAATATTTATTAAGATAAAAATATAAAACTATTTGAGGTTTTTTATTATTTAAGAAATCACAATTATTTTAAAATTTGGTTGACTATTAATAAACATTATTTTAATGTATAATATTCTATTATATAATTTTGGTATATTTAAAAAATTTATGTTGCTTAATATTAAACTAAGTTAAAGTTCATATTTTATTATATTAAACGATGATCCATATTTATTAATATATTAAATTTATAATATTATTTTTTTTGAAAGTAAATTACTAAAATTTAATTACAAACAATGATTTACAATTTTTTTAATTTATAATATTAAGAAAATTAATTATCATTCATTATGAAAATGAATTTATGAAGAAATATGAGCAATAATAATAGTTCTAATGATATGAAATTCTATAATACTAGTATAGTTGCACATGCATCCAAAAGACAAAAATACGAAGTTGGGTGATTATTTTTTTGAAGGTATTGAACAATTTCTAAATAAAAAATTAAATTATTTAATAAATATGAATAATAAAATATATATTTATAAAAAATATTGCATATTAGACTATCACAAAAGAGATTTTTTTAAATATTATTAATTAATGAGTTGAAAAAACATAATAGAAATAGAGATAGCTATCTTTTAAAAGAGATAAAATAATGGATTAATAAGAGAAAAATAGATAAGAATATAGAAAAGAAAGAGAGAATAAAAATAAGTGAAAGAAAAGGAAATGAGAAAGAATTGATGGATAATAGAGAGGCAAAGAATTTATATAAAGAGATAAAGAATGAAAACACAAAAAAAGAATGATAATAGGCAAGAGAAGAAAGTAACACAATTTAAGAAAATTGAAATAAAGAAAAAAGTGGGAGAAAAAATTAAATAAAAATAAAAAATTTAATAATTAATCTATAATATTTATTAAATATTGCAAGTTAATCATATGTAATACTTAATAGTAATAAAATATAAAAATTATTTTTGGTATATTATTATTTTAGAATATTATAAATATTTAAAGAATATTTTGATTTTTAATCTAATATTATTTTGTTACATACTTAAAGTAAAAAAAATTAACTAAATAATAAATATTACAATTATTTTAATATTATCTTTATATAAAATAATATAGATATTAAAAAATAATATTTAACACTAAGGATTTAATTATTGATTCTTATTATTTTATAAAGTAATATTATAATGTTTAAAAAATCGTACAGTATATATATTATTATAAACATA
The DNA here is from genome assembly GCA_023846275.1 of Vanilla planifolia. NCBI lineage: Eukaryota > Viridiplantae > Streptophyta > Magnoliopsida > Asparagales > Orchidaceae > Vanilla > Vanilla planifolia. The sequence goes on from JAIUJO010000709.1 coordinate 167,034, forward strand.
ATTTAATGCTAATTTATTATATTTTTCATAAGTTATTTTTCTTAATATTAAAATAAATTAAGGTTATTATTTTATTATGTCATATGATGTGTCATATTTATTATTTTATGAAATTGACAAAAAATATTTTGAAGATGTTATTAATACTTAATTACAAAAATGGTATATATAATTGTAGTAACACTGTTAAGAATTCTCCAATCCTAAAGCTTCTCTCAGCAAATCAAGCTTAACGTTAGAGTACTGATGATATTTATTGCTATATTATTAATGTGGCCCACTTGAACAAGAAAGGTAAAAAATTGATAAAATTAACATAAATTACTATTTTTTATAATCTAGTTACTAATATAATCATATTCTTTTATTATGTCGTCATTCTTATAAATAAAAAATTATGTGAAATAAAATTATAAATAAAAGTATATATATTTTTTATAAATAATGTATGTTAAATTATGAGTAAAAGAGAAAAAAATTAAATGAAAACATTAAATACCTAAAGAGGCCATGAATCCCAATTATAAGCTTGCCCTAAAATACCTAACTTTAGAGTTATGATTTGATCTAGTGCTATAATGTTGGTGTCATCACACATGCATGCAAAAGTAAAATTATCATAATTGTGTGATTATTATCTTGATTATAATGAATAATTTTTAAGATAGTCTATGTTATCAATTATATGCCCTTTTTAAAAAACATTATGCTTATTATATGTGTGTTACTATATTCTAATACAAATATTTTTTTAATAAAATTAATATAAAAATTAGATAAAGTATTATTTTTTAAAATATTGATATTAACACATAAAAGTTTCTTTTAATATGTTATTATTCTTTTAAAAAAATAAATTACATAAAAATAATAAATAATATGATATATAATTATCATTAATATTATATATTAAACTATATAATATGAGAAATTTTATAGACATTTTTAATTGATGGAAATTTAAAAGATAACAGAGATAGAAATAATTATTCTGTAAGAGAGAGAAAGTTACAGATTGATGAGAGTAAAATGAAAAGAACAATAATAATAGAGATAGATGAGAATTATGTAATGAGGAAGATAAGAAAAAGGAGAACATAGATGATATAAAGAGAAAAAATGGAACGGAGAGAAATAAGAATTTAAAGATAAATAAATGAGACACAGAGAGACAAAGAAGAGTATTAAAATATAAATATTGAGAAAAAGAGAAAAAAATTAAATGAAAACATTAAATAAAATGAAAACATTGATAATTAATCTTATAATATTATTTAAATATTACAAGTTAATAATAAATAATATTAGATTGTAATAAAATATAAAAACAATTTTAAGTATATTATTTTTTCTAAATGTTATAAAAATTTAAGAATAATTTGTTTATATATTTAATCTTAATTTTCGATAATTAAAATTACAAAATTAGTTAAATAATAAAAATTATAAATATTAAAATATATTATCTTTGTATGATATAATAAAAATATTAAAAATAATTAATATTTTAAAATAATGACTTAATTTTAGATTTGTTTTATTTTATAACTCAATATTATAATTTTTATAAAATATTTATTCACAAAATATATATACCATTTTTAATATAAATTAATTCTAATTAATTATTTTTTAATAAGTTAATATTCTTAGTATTAAACTATATTAAAGTTATTTTTTTATTATGTCATTAATCTGTCATATTTTTTTATTACATAAAATTTATAAAAATTTTATCAAGTAGTTATTTTAATTATAAAAATGGTATTTATATACAATAATTTATAATATTTTAAATTTCTAAAATTAAGGTTCTATTAAAGTAAATTACAACTCAATAAAAAAAATGAATTCTATGAACAAATATGTTTAACAACATTCTCAAGAGGTCACCCATACCAAAACTACACTTAATCAAGAAGGCTTAAAATTGAAGTATTAATGAGATCGAGTGCTATATTATTAATGTGGTCTCAATGTATAAAAAAGAAAATAATTGTAGTTGCATGATTATTATCTTAAAAAAATTAATAATAATGTATTATAATAATACTATTTTATTTATATAAAATTAATAAAAAAATACATACATGATTATTTCTATAAATAAAAAATTTAATTACATAAAAATAATAAATAATTAAAAAATAATTTTTCATAAATATTTATATTAAAATATTATATTCAAGGATTTTATAAATATTATTAACTCGTGTGCTTAAAAAGAGATAATAGAGATAAATATAATTATTTTAATAGAGGGAAAAATCATAATTAATAAAAGCAATACAAAAACGAAAATAATAATAGAGCCAAGTGAGATATGATTTAATGATGTGGAAAGGATAAGAGGGAATATAAAAGCCATATTGTGAATAAATAGAAAGTTGAAAAGAGAGTGAAATAAGAGAGAAAAGAAGGAGAGGAGAGAGAGAAGCCAAGAAAAATATATGGATATAGAGAATAAAAAGGCAAAAAGATAATGGTAATAGGTGAGAGAAGTAAGTGAAAGAATATGTTAGATATTAAAATAAAAAGAAAAACTATTTTGATATTATAAATATTTATTAATTTTGAAAACAAAAACTATTTATGTTTGTAAATATTTTTTAGATATTATAAATAATAAATAATATAATTATTCTAATATATTACCTTTATTTCACATAATATAGATAATAAACATAAAAAATATTTAACATTAATCAAATAATTTTATATTTTTTATTTTTTGTAACATAATATTACTTTATTTGCAAAGTATTAAACATTCCATATATATTCTATTCTATACTTAAATTAATTATAAGTTATTATAATTAATATATGTTATCTTACTCAATAATAAAAAAATTAAAGTTATTATTTTATTATACCATATGACCTATCATATTTCATATTATAGGAAATGGATGATATTATAATAAAATTGTTTTTAAAAATTGATTATAATAATATTATTATTAACTACCATTTTTAATAATTTAAATTTTTAATATTAACATATTATTCAAATTATTTGTCATACATTAAAAAAATGCTACAAAAACTTATGTGTAATAAGAGAACTTCTCAAAAAGCCACCATCCCAATAATATTATTGCCTAAGAATGCCTATGTTTGGTGTTCTTATGAGATCTAATGTTATAATATTTGTGTGGTCAAGCATGCATGCAAAAGAAAAACTATAAATATTAAATTATAAAAATATTGTTAATATTATATATTAAATTAAACAATATGAGAGATTTTATATATATTATTAATTGGAAAATGTTAAAAAAGATAGTCAAAAAAGAATTAACTATTTTATTAGAGAGAAAGTTGTGGATTGATAAGAATAAAAGAAAGAGAAAAATAATAACAAAGAAAGATGAGAAATTATTTAATAAAGGATATAAGGAAATAGAGAATGTAGAGGAGATAGAGAGAAAAAAATAAAAAAGTGAAAGAGAAAGAAATAAGAAATTAAAAAAGGATTAAGGAGAGAAAAAAGGCAAAGAAGAATATTAAGAGATAGAAACTAAAGAAAAAAATGAAATTGATAATAAGAGAGAGAAAGAAGTCAGAAAATTTTGTGTCATTAAGATAATAGCAAAAAGTGAGAAAAATAACTAAAAAAACTAAAATTTAAGTAATCAAATTTATAACTTTTATAAAATATAATGATTTAATCAAATATAATATTTAAAAATGAAAAAATATAAAGCAAATTTATGGTTTATTATTATTTTATTATATTACAAATATTTAAAAATATTTAAACTACTAATTAAATATTAATTTTTATATTTAATGTTCTCTAATATATTTTTTTATATTTAAAAAATTTAATACACAATATATATATGTTATAAATGTCAAAAACACTAATTTATTATAATTAAAATAATTTAATTTGTTAAGTATTAAACTAAATCAATGTTACCTTTTTATTATATCATATGATGTGTCATTTTTATTATTATATTAAATTAACAATAATATTATTATATTTTTTGTAAATTAATTATTAAAATTTTAATTATAAACTGTTATTTTAATAATTTATTTTTTATAGAATTATAATATTTTAAATATTAATTTTCATTAAAAAGAAAAAGAATTGCTATTAAAAAAATATGTTCAATAATAAGACTTGTGAAGAGGTCATCCATCCCAACGTTGCGCTTGTTTCTTGCGATTTCATTAAAAAATTTTCTTATTTTTGTACAAAGATCTCTTATTTATATGTAATTTGTGATGGCTAAAAGCACTTATGCAACACTCAATTTAGCAATTATAATTTTTTTAGTTTTTGCAATGTTTTAATTAGGAAAAAAATTAAAAATAGCTCCCAAACGACTCAAAATAATGGCTAAAATAGGTGTTGCATAGTAGCCGTTCGATTAAAACACTCTGAGAAGAATGCAATCAAATCTCTATTATTATAAATGTCAAATTGATCTCGTCTGTTAGATTACAAATCACAAAGTGATGGTAGTATTTAACTTGGCCAGCAGAAGAAATGCTGATCGTCGATCGTGACATGGCCCGATTGGATGGCTAAGACAAGTTATGGTTTGAAAGTCAAGATACGACAATGATCGTTCGATCGTGAAAATGCTCGATCAAGTGGTGCACATTAATCTCAGAATTCAGGCATTCATCGTGCAAGAAAGTTTCAATGTTTTCTTACACATTGCTCATCAACATTGTGCATTTCTCTTTATAAGGACTTTTACAACAATTATTAAAAGCCAATAAACTTGGTTTCCTGGCCTTTGCTTTTTTTGGGAACTAATCATTTGATCAACCAACGAGAGAGTTTCAAGTGTTTGGTTGGATTAGGGAGGCGTGAATGATTACTAAATTAAAAAATGGAATGTTTAGATTTGATTGTGTTTGAAAAATATTTCATAAGTGATTACCATTAAATCGTCGTGGTTCACTATAATGACCCATTAGTTTTTGATAGTTAATTTTTGTAAAATTAGTTCTCTCAAATATTTTTATTTAACACATTCTCTCATTTCCTTCTCTCTTTTATTATCACTCATTTATTTGTCTTCATTCTCTATCTCTTTATATTTTTCTTGGTCTCTATCACTCCTCTATCCATCTCTACTTTCTAACTTCTTTCTCTTTAACTTATTTATTCTTTTTATCTTTATTATGTTCTCTCTTTTCTTTTCTACTTTATTAAATCATCTATTATCTCTCTCTATTAGTATTTTTGTCTTTATTTTACTTTTATCAATCCATGACTTTCTCTAGCCTACATAGTAATCATCCCTAGCTCAATTAACTTTTTTAGCCCATCAAAAAAAATATTTATAATATTTCTCATGTTATATTACATAATACATTTTATATATATGGTAAATATATATTTTATTAATAATGTTTGTTATGTTATTTTTTTGGTAACATAATGGAAGAAAATTTCATATAGAATTGTCTACTTTTCAATAAAAATAGTTTATGTAATTATTTACTAATTTAATTTAAATAAAATTATATTATAATATATTATGACATGTATAATAGGCATAAATTTTTTTTAGAAGTCTATAGTTATAATAATTTAAGAAATTTTAGAAATAATTCATTACCATTCAAAAGATGATCACACAAGTATGATATTCATTTCTTTTGTATACATGTTCAACCACATTAGCATTTTAGCATTAGATCTCATTAGAACTCTAAAATTAAACATACTTGGGTGAGAGTAGTATTGTGATGGGTTAGCTCTTTAATTATCCTAGTGCTACAAAGATTTTTTTTATAGCATTTCTTTTTCTAATGAAAAATAACTAATTTTTATATCATTATAATATAAAACAATAACTATATCAGATAATTCACAATTACCATTAAAATAATTAATTTTTAGAAAATAAATTTATAAAATTATTTTCAAATTTAAAAAAATAATAATATGACATATCATATTATATAATAAAATAATAACTTCAATTTTTTTAAATATTTAGCAAAATAGCTTATATTAGTTATAATAAATAAGAATTAATTTTTGTTTATAATAGGATATATACTTTGCATTGAATTTATTAAATATAGAAATATTATATTATATAATAATAAAAAAATTAATGCTAAATTAATAGTAAAATTATTTCTTAAATATTTTTAATATTCTAATGTAATAGTAAAACTCAAATATTGTTTATATTTTATTATTATTAAATATGATATAAGATTAACTTATTATATTGTATAAATATTATATGTTTCTTATAAAAATCTAACTTTTATTTAATTATTTCTATCACATTTTCTCTTTATCTTAATATCTTTCAAATTCTCTTACTTCTTTCTCTCTTATAATTATTTCTTTTTTGTCTCTTTATTCACTATATCCTAATATTATTTCACCTCTATCTCTCTCTTCTATCCTTCTTTAATTTCTCATTTCTCACCCTTCTAATTTTTTATTTTTTCACTCTATCTCCTCTAGGTTCTCTTTTTTCTTATTTTCCTCATTAAATAATGAAAGAAATTCTTATGTATTAATGTCAATGTTATCAAAAAAGATAGTTTATGTAATTTTTTATTTATTTAATATAAATAAAATATCGATATCATTATATATTACAACATATATAAAAAGCATAAGATTTATTTAAAAGTTTATATGCTTACAATTTAGAAAATTTTACAAATAGAGCAATACCTTCAAAACAATAATCGCACATATTTGATATTTTGTCATTTGCACGCATGTGTGGCCACACCAGCATGGTAGCACTCGATATCATTAGAACTCCAAAGTGAAGTGTGCTTAGACAATTATAGTATTAAGATTTGTGACCTCTTGAAAAGTCCTACTATTGTGAACATTTTTTTTATAGTTTTCATTTTTTTAATTAATGATAATTTATAATTAAAATTTAGTAATTAATTTTTAAAAATAAATTTATAGCATTATAATTAATTTGATGTAATAATAAATATGGTACTACACAAGATGTAACAAAATATTAACTTAAATTTAGTTTAAGTTTAAACAAAGTAACATTTATTAATTATAATAATTTAGAATTAATTCATATTTGTAATAGAGTATACATGTTGAATGTTGAATTATTAAATATATAAATATTATGTTTTAGAATATTAGACATTAAAATAATATTTATCAATAGTCAAAGTATTTTTAAATATCTGTAATTTTTTAAAACAATATTAAAATTCAAATGTTTTTTATATTTTATTATTATTAAATATTGTACATGACTAGCTTATTATATTTTATAAATATTATATGTTGAATTATTTAGATTTAACTTTTATTTAACTATTTCTCTCACTTTTTTCTCTTTATCTCAATATCACTTAAATTCTCTTACCTTCTTCTCACTCTCATTATCATTCACATATTTGCCTCTTTAATCTTTATATCCTAATATTCTTCTTATTCTCACACTCTTTCTACTATCTTCTCTACATTTTTTTTCTCTCAGTATCATTTTTTCATTTATTCAATCCATATTTTCTATGTTCTCACTTTTCTTTTTCTCTTTAATAAATCATCTCTTATTTCACTCTATTAAAATAGTTATCTTCATCTTCATTATCTTTTCTCTACGCATCAATTATTAGTATTTAAGAAATGCCTTATGTTTTTTAATTTAATATATAATATTTATGATAAATATATATATATATATATATATATATATATATATATATATATATATATATATATATATATATATATATATATTATTTATGTTTATAAAGTAATTAAATTTTTTATTTGCAAGAATGATAATATAATGGAGGAAATTCTTATGTATTATTAACAATATTATTAAAAATAATAGTTTATTTAATTTTAATTTATTTTATACAAATAAAATATTTATATTATAATAAAGTATGACAGATATAATAAGGATATAAAATTTTTAGAATTGGATTTACTTGTTAACTTAAACTCTTTTCTTTTTTATGGTTCATTATTTTCAAAATAATAATAATGTAACTGCAATTATGTCTTTTGCATGCAATTATAACCACACAAGAAAGACAATTAAATTTAATAAGATCTTCGAAGTGAGGTTTCGTAAGGGGTGAATTGCTATGAATCAAAGTTTAAAATGAACCATTATTTTTTTAAATATAATGAACCAATTAAAAAAATTTCTAAATTATTAAGCATATATACTTTTGAGTAAACTTTATGCTTATTTTATATGTCATAATATTTTAGAATATTAATATTTTATTTTAATAGATTGAATAAAAAATAATAAAAGCTATTATTTTAAATTAAGTAGATATAATACATGAGATATTTTACAATTATATTGTCATTCTTATAAATAAATAATTTAATTACAGAATAAATATAAATAATAATATATATATATTTATTAATATTATATATTTAACTTTATAAAATGAAAAATTTCTTAAATATTATTAATTAATGTGCTAAAAATTCATTATAGAGAAAAAAAAACTAATCTATAAAAGAGAAAGAGAAAGTCAAATAATAATAAGTGTAAAATACAAAAAATGTTGTAGAGAGAGATTAGTGATGATTTATTGTAGAAGAAAAGATAAGAGATCACATGGAGAAGATAGAGAGAATAAATAAATAGTAAAAGCGAGAGAAATAAGAAATTAGTGAATGATAAAAGGGAGAGATGCCATGAAAATGATAAAACAATAGAGTAAAAAGAGAAATAAAAGAAAAACAGTAGGAGAGAAGAAAGTTAGAGAATATGAGAGATAATTATATAAATAGAAAAAGTGTGAGTGATAATTAAATAAAATTTAAATATTAATAACTAAACTTAAAATATTGATTAATTATAAAACATTAGTCATATATATTATTTAATTAAAAATAAAAATAAAAATACAATTATATTATTATTTAATAATATTACAAACATATAAAAAATATTTTGACTACTAATAATATAATTTTAGATTTCTTATATTTAAAAATATAACATTTCTATATTTAAAAAACCCTATGCATGACACATATAACTATTATAAATATAAATTAATTCTAATTTATGATAATTCATATAAGTTATTTTTCTATGTTTTAAACTAAATTTAAGTTATTATCTTCTTATATCATATGATGTGTCATATTTTTTAGCCTATGAAATTGATAATAATTTTACAAAGTTAATATTAAAAAGTAATTACAAAAAATGTAAATATAAATAATAATTTATAAGAATTTATTTTTTTAATATTAATTTTTTAAAAAATTCATTATTATTAATTGAAAGATGGAATTCTAAGAAAGCATATGTTCAACACTAACACTTCTCAAGAGGCCACCTATCGTAACACTACTCTAGCAGAAAATGCTTAACATTGGTGTTCTAATGAGATCCAATGCCATAATGTTGGTGTTGTCGAGCATGCATGTATACGACAAAAAATCGAAGTTGTGTTGTTAACATTTAAGATTATTAATAGTTTTTAAATTTTTCTAAATTATTTAATATATGAACTTTTTAAAAAAATCTTATGTTTTTTATATATATCATAATATTTTTTAGTATCAATATTTTATTTATATAATTAATAAAAAATTAAACTATACAACAAAATAGTTTTCTTAAATTTTATTAATTTATGTGATGAAAAAGAGATCATCGAGATAGAGATAAGTAGCACTCATGAGAGAGAAAGTCACAAATACATAAAGCAAAGTAAAGAGGAAAATTTTAATAAAGATATATGTGAGATGATTTAAACAAAAGAAAAAAAAGAGAGAACATAAATGGAAAAGAAAGAACAAATAAAAAAAATAAAAGAGAGAGAAAGAAATGAGAAAGTAAAGGGAATATAAGAGAGAAAGAGAAAGGACAAGAAGAATATAAGAAGATCAAAAATAAAATGAGAAAAAAGACAGATAATAAGAGAGAAAAAAGAGATAATATGAGAGACATTACGAAAAAGAGAAAAAAGATAAAAAATAATTTAATAAAAACAAAATTTTAATAATTAAAATACTAATATTTAGGAAGTATAAAAATTAAATCATATATAATTTTTTATATTATTAAAAATATTTTTAGGTTTATTATTATTTTAAAATATTAAAAATATTTAGAGACTATAGTGACTATTAATTTAATAATACCTTTTTGATAGTTTAAATGAAAAACTAATTAAAAATAAATATTACAATTATTCTAATATATTATATTTATATGATATAATATAGATTATAAATACAAATAATATTTAACATTAATATTATAATTTTAGATTTCTAATATTTGTTGGTATAATATTTTTGTATTTAGAAAATTCTATGCATATAATATACACAATTATAAACTTAAATTAGTTCTAATTTATTATAATTCATATAAGTTATTTTACTCAATACTAAATAAATTATAGTTATTATTTTGTTATATCATATGATGTGTCATATTTATTATTTTATAAAATTAACAATAATTTTATAAAGTTGTTATTAAAATCTAATGAAAAAATATATATTACAAATAATCATTTGTACAAATTTAGCTTCATAATATTAACATTTCGAAATTAATTATAATATATTAGAATACAAAATGCTATAAAAAAAGATGTGCAACATAAGGAATTCTCAAGAGATAACCCATCCCAATACTATTCTCTCCCAAGCATGCTTAACTTTAGAGTTCTAATGAGATCATGTGCCATAATACTGGTTTGGTCATACATGCATGAATAAAAAAAATCAAAGTTTTGTCTTTAGACTTTAAGATAACGTATAATTTCTAAAATTTTCTAAATTTTCTAATATATGTACTTTTAAAATAAGTTTATGCTTACTACATATTTCATAATATTTTATAAAATTAATATTTTATTTATATATAATTAAAAAAAATTATATAGAATGTTATTTTTTATAATGTAAATATTATTAATACATAAGTTTTTGTTACATTATATTATTCCACTTATAAATAAGAAATTAAATTACTTAATAAATATAGTTTAAAATACACATACTTACCAATAATATTATATATTAAACTATGCAACAAGAGAGATTTCTAAATTATTTTTAATTTATGTTGAAGAAGAGAAAAAGTAAGAAAATTATTTAATAAAAATTACGTTTTTAATAATTAAACTTATAATATTTAAAAATTTTAATTAGTAACTCGTATTTAATATTTAATAATAATAAAATATGAAAGATATTTCAATTTTATTATTATTTTAGAATATTAAAAATATTTAGGAATATTTTAACTTTTTAATTTAATATTATTTATTTATAATTAAAATTAAAAAAGTTAATTAAAAAATAAACTTTATAAATGTTTGTAATTTATTATCTTTATGTAATGTAATATAGATAATAAATAGAAATATATAAGATTTTCTTACTTATATTATCCTTCTTATCAATAAGAAATTAAATTACTTTTTAAAAATAAATTAAAATATATATATTTATAAAAAATATTATAATATTAAACTTTATAACATGAGAGATGTCTTAAATGTTATTAATTTATTTGTTAAAAATGAAATGATAGAGATATAGATAATTATTCTCTACGAGAAAAAATTCACAAATTTATAACAGTAAAATAGAGAGGAAAAAAATAATAGAGAGAGATGAGTGATGGTTTAATAAAAATAGAAGAAAAAGAAAACATAGATCAAATAAAAAGAATCAATAAAAAAGAAAGAGAGAGAGAAATAAGAAAATAGAGAAGGATAAAAGAGAGAGAGGCCAAAAAATATAAAGAGATCAAAATTAAACAAACAAATAAAAGATTATATTTGGAGTGAAAGGAAAAGTGAGAATACGACAGACATTATGATAATGAGAAAAAGTAAAGAAATGTATTTAATAATAATTAAATTTTTAATAATTAAAGTTATAATATTTATTTATTACAACAAGTAAAGCATTTATAATTTACTAATAATAAAACATAAAAACTCTTTGAGATTTGTTCTTATTTTAGATTGTTAAAAATATTTAAAGAATATTTTAATTTTTAATTTAATATTATTTTATTAATAGTTAAAATTAGAAAAGTTAATTAAATTAAAAATTTAATAGTTTTTCCAAAATATTACTTTTATATGATGTAACGGATAATAAATATAAATATTATTTAACATTAACGATATAATTTTAGAATATTAATTTTAAATGACATAATAATATATATTTAAAAAATTCTATGCATAGTATTTAAATCTATTTTTTTATTATAACATATTATTTACAATATTTAATATTATATCAAATCAATAATTACATCATAAACTAATTATTAAAAATAAAATACTAAAATTCAAATAATGAACAATCGTTTATAATACTTTTTCAATTAATAAATAAAAATTAATTAATAATCTTCAAGAAATTGAATATTATCAAAAAATATATGCAATACGGGGATTTCTTAAGTGGAAACAAATCCCAAAACTACTCTAGCCCAAGCATGGTTATGCTTGGGGTTTAGTGGGATCGAGTTTCATAATGTTGATGTGGTTGCACATGCAAAAATAGAAAGTGTCTTCCAAACCTTTACGATAATAAATAATTTCTAAATTTTTTAAATTATCCAATATATGTATTTTTTAAAAACATTTTATACTTAGTATATATATATATATAATAATAATATTTTATAATATAAATAGTTTATTTGTATATAGCTAATAAAAATTATTTAGAGTATTATTTTTTATAATATACATATTAATATCTAAGATTTTCATACATTATATTATCATTTCAAGAAATAAGAATTTAAATTATTTAATAAATATAAGAATATATATATATATTTATCCAAAATATTATAATTAAATAGTGCAACTGAAGTTCTTTGTACTTAAAATATAGAAAATAAAATTTTAAAATTTTTTATCAATTTTTGTTTTAAATTAAAACTTAAATTTTTTAAGCAACAACTAGAAAGAGTAGTAAAATAGTACACAAAAGATTTTTAAGGTAGTTTGACTCAAAATTGAGCCTAAGTCTACCCCCAACTGGTGTTGGGAAAAGCCACTAAAAATCACAAAATTGCAAGCGAGGTTTTTCGAGCTCAACTCAAACAATGGGCTTTTGCACAATTCTGAGGATGCCCTTACCCCAAGGAAGCAAATACAAAAATTGGCAACAAAGTATAAAATTAAGACAATTTAAAAGAAGTATGAAACACACTCAATACAATAAAAATTTCATAGAAAAATAAAAAAGAGGGAGGAATAGAATTAAATAGGTTAAGCAAAACCTCTAATTTCAGGTTACTTCTTTTAACTTTCACTTACCATATGCACTTTAAATAACTCAAAATCGTTATTTGAAAGCTTTGAAAACTTAGCAATAGTAACCTCTTGGAATAATTCATCCTTCCCTACTTATAGAGCTCAAATTTAAGCTCTAAATCCACTCCCAATAACCCTTAAATGAACTAATCGTTTGGATAACAGAACATAGCAGTCATCGTTCGATTTGGATATTGAAATGGACTGTTTTGATTGAATCTCGATTTTACCATTTGAGAACAACCCTTGCCGTTGGATCTAACTAGCCTTTATCTCGGCCATTGGATCGCGCGTAGGTAGTGTTGCATGTATTAGTATAATTTGTCCATAAATTATTTGAATTAAAATTTTACTACAGTGGTTCTGCATCTTTTTGTAAATCTGCCTCCAGTTCGAAGCTTTTCCTTGTCATTTTACTGTTTACTTGTAGCATTTTACCTTGATTAACCTAACCTGTCAGATTGCGCCTACGCTTCCCTCTTCATTAACCTCATCCACCTGATCATGCCTACCTTGCAGCCTTCTTCCTTCGCCTTTGGGCTTCGCTCACCCATTCGGGTTTATCAACACATAGATGCCAAGAAGAATAAAAGATGATAAAAAATGAAAAAGATAAAACTAACGATAATAGGAGTGAGAAGAAAGGGAATGAATGCCATAGACATTATGATAAAGCGAAGAAAGATAAAAAATAATAATTTAATTTTTTTAAAAATAATTTTAGAATATTGAAAAATATTTATAGAATATTATGACTATTATATTAACATTATATTACTGATACTTAAATTTAAAAAGTGAATTAGATATTAAATATCATAATTATTCTAATATATTTTAATTATATGATTTAATATAATTAATAAACATAAATAATATTTAGAATTAATAATACAATTTTAGGCTTTTATTATTTTATGATATAAAATTTTTATATTTAAAAAAATCTTTGAAAATCATGTATATTCTGTTATAAACATAAATTAATTCTAATTTATTATAATTCATATAAGTTATTTTCATCAATATTAAACTAAATTAAATTTATTATTTTATTATATGATATGATGTGTAATATTTATTATTTTAAGAAATTAATAATAATGTTATGAAGTTTATTTTAAATAATTAATTATAAAAATTATAATTATAAATAACCTTTTATAACAATTTATGTTTTTTAACATTAACATGTAAAAATAAATTTTGGTCATTAGAAAATGGAATTGTATAAAAAAAATATGTGCAACACATGGACTTGTTAAGAGGTTACCCATCCCATTACCACTCATTCCTAGGCGTGCTTAAACTTGGATTTCTAATAAGATCTAATATCATAATGTTGGTGTGGTTACACATGCATGTAGAAGAAAAAAAACATAGTTTTATTTATAGCCTTTAAGATAATGAATAATTTCTAAATTTTTTTAGATTATTTAATATATGCACCTTTTAAAAATATTTTATGCTTATTATATAAATCTTAATATTATATAATATAAATATTTTTTTATATAAAATTAATAAAAGTTTAAATAGAATGTTATTTTTTATAACATATATATTAATACATATGATTTTCTTAAATTATATAACCCTTCTTTTAAATAAGAAATTAAATTACTTAAAAAAATATAATATATATATATATACATATATATATATCAAAAATATTATTTATTAAACTAATAAAAATGATAGATTTCTTAAATAATATTAATTTATGTGTTAAAAAAAGATGATATAGAGAAAGATAACTATTCTCTAAAAGGTAAAAATTCACAAATTAATAATAGCAAAATACAGAGGAAAATAATAATAGCTAGAGATGAGAGATGATTTACTAAAAATGAAAACAAAAGTGAGAACATAGATGAGATGGAGAGAATAATTAAGAAAGTAAAAGAGAGTGAAATGAGAAAATATAGAGGGATAAAAGAGAGAGTAAGGCTAAGAAAATATAAAGAAATAAAGAATGAAAAGCAAATAAATGAATAGTAATAGAAGTGAGAAAGAAAAGAGATAAAATAAAAGAGATTATGATAAAAAAAACTAAGCAAATTTATTTAATAAAAATGTATTATTTAGTCATTTAATTTATAATATTTATTAAATATAAAAATTAAATCATATATAATACTTCATAATAATAAAATATAAAAACTATTTGAGGTTTATTTATTCTTTAAATATTTAAAATCTTTAAGGAATATTTTAATTATTAATTTATTAATATTTTAGTAATACTTAAAATTAAAAAATTTAATTAAATAAAAAAATTTATAGTTATTCTAATATATTATCTTTATATGATATAACATAGATAATAATATAAATAATAATTAACATTAAAGATATAATTTAGATTATTAATTATTAATAACTTAATGTTATTATATTTAAAACTTTTCATACACAGCATATATGTACTAATATAAACATAAACAAGTTATAAATTATTATAATTAATCCAAGTTATTTTTTTGAATATTAAATTTAAATAAAGTTATTATTTTGTTATATCATGTGATTTATAATATTTATTATATATGAAATTAAGAATAATACCATAGAGTAGTTGTTAATAATTGATTACTAAAATTATAATCATAAATAATTATTTTTTAATAATTTATTTTTATAAATTAACATGTAAAAATTAATTATCATTCATTAGAAAAAGAAATACTATGAAAAATTATGTACAACACAAGGACTTCTCAAAAAATGACCCATCTTAATACTACTCTCACTAGAGCATGCTTAATTTTTGAGTTCTAACGAGATCCAGTGGCATAATGCTGGTGTAGTTGCACATGTTTTCATAAGATAAAAAATCAAAGTTATGTTGTTAGCCTTCAAAATATTGAAGAATTTCTAAATTTTCTAAATAATCTAATATATGCACTTTCTAAAAAAGAATTATGCTTGTTATATTTGTCAAATGTTTTGTAGTATCAATATTTTATTTATATATAATTAATAAAAACTTACATAAACTATTATTTTTTTATGACATAGATATTAATACATAAGATTTCTATCATTATATTATCATTTATATAAATAGGAAATTAAATTACTAAAAAATAAAAAATAATTTATTAATAAAAAATATCATATATTAAAATACTCAACATGAAAGATTTCTTAAATTTGTTAATTTATGTATTAAAAAAGAGATGATAAAGATAAAGATAATTATGCTCTATGAGAAAATCACAAATTGGTAATAGCAAAATAAAGAGGAAAGTTCTAAAAGAGAGAGATGAGAGATCATTTAATAAAAAAATAAAGAAATGATCAAAGAAGAGATAAAAGAATAAATAAAAAGTATAAAAAAGAAAAAATAAATGAGAAAATAGAGAAGGATAGAGAAGACAAAAAGAGAGGCTAAGAAGAATATAAGAAGATAAAAATAAAAGGATCAAGAAGAATGATAATAAGAGCAAGAAGAAAGAAAGAGAATATGGGAGACATTATGATAAAAGAAAAAAAGATAAAAAAATAATTTAATAAGATATAAATTTTTATAATTAAAATTATAATATTTATTAAGTACAAAAAGTAAATCATATACAATATTTAATAATAAAAAAACATAAAAACTATTTAAGCTTTATTATTATTTTAGAATATTAAAAATATATAAAGAATATTATGACAATTAATTTAATATTATCTATTTTAAACTTAAAACTTAAAAAGTTAGTTAAATAATAAATAATAAAATTAATCTAATATATTATATTTATATGATGTAATATAGATAAAAAAATATAAATAATTTTTAAGATTAATAATAGAATTTCAAATTCTTAATATTACATAACATAATATTTCTTCATTTAAAAAACTTTATTCATAATATATATGTATTTATATTATAAAAATAAATTAATTCTCATTTATTATAATTCATATATGATATTTTACTCAATATTCATTTAAATTAAAGTTATTATTTTACTATATATAATGATGTGCCATATTTATTAATTTTTGAAATAAATAATACTGTTATAAAGTTATTATTAAAAATTACTTACAAAAATAGTACTTATAAACAATCATTTATTTTTTTAACATTAACATGTAAAAAGTAATTGTCATTCATTAAAAAAATGGATTGTTATGATAAAATATGTGCAACATAAGGACTTTTCAATAGGTCACCCATCCCAATATTACTCACACTCAAGCATGCTTAGCTTTTGAGTTCTAATGAAATCTAGTGCTATAATGTTGATGTGATCACCCTTGCATGAATAAGACAAAAAATCATAGTTGCGATGTTAGCCTTTAAGTTAGTGGGCTATTTCTAAAATTTTTTAAATTATGTAATATATGCACTTTTTAAAAAAAAATTTATTCACATTATAATTTTCATAATATTTTATAATATAAATATTTAATTTATATATAATTAACAAAACATTATACGGAACATAACTTTTATAACATAGATATTAATACATAAAATTTTCTTACTTTATGTTATCTTTCCTATAAATAAGAAAAAAAATTATTAAAGAAATATAAATAATATATATATATATATATATTAATAAAGTTACATATTAAATTATTTAGCATAAAAAAATTTAAAATATTATTAATTTTACTTTTGAGAAAGAGATAATGATGATAGAGATAAATAATGCTCTAAAAGGGAGAAAGTCACAAATTGAAAATAGCAAAAAGGAGAGAAAAAATAATAAAAAGAGAATAAAGATTATTTAACAAAATGGAAAAGCAAAGAGAGAACATAGATGAGATAGAATAAATAAATAAATAAGTAATGGAGAGAGAGAAATTAAAAATAGAGTAAGATAGAAGAGAGAGGTTAAAAAGAATATAAAGAGATAAAGAATAAAGTGACAATTAAAAAATAATAATAACAATGAGTATAAAAAGAAGAAATGTGAGAGACATTTTGATAAAGAGAAAAAGCAAGAAAACTTATTTAAAAAAATGAAGTATTTAATAATTAAACTTATAATATTTAGCGAATATATTAGATAAATAAAATATAATATTTAATAATAAAAAATATTAAATTTATTTTATTTTTATTATTATTTTTTAATACAAAAAATATATAGAATATTTTTAGCTATAATTTAATATTATTTTATTCATATTTAGAATTTAAAAGTTAATTAAATTAAAAAATTTATATTTATTCTACAATATATTATCTTTCTATGATGTAATGTAATAAAAAATATAAATAATATTTAAAATCAATATTATAATTTTAGATTATTAATTTTCAATAACATAATATTATTATATTTAAAAAAGTCTCTACATAATATATATCTACTAGTCCAACCATAAGTTAATAATAATTTATTATAATTAATAAAAGTTATTTTACTCAATATTAAACTAAAATAAAGCTACCATTTTATAATATCATCTAATTTATAATATTTATTACTTTATAAAAATAATAATATCATAAACGAACTATTAAAAATAAATTACTAAAATTTAATTTATAAACAATCATTTATAAAAAAATTTAAAATTAACATCTAAAAATTAATTATTAATTATAAAATGGAATGTTGTGAAAAAATATATAGAACATGAGGTCTTTGCAAGATGTTGCCTATCCCAATACTACTCTCTCTATATCATGATAAACTTTAGAGTTGTATTGAGTCAAGTGTTATAATGTTGGTGTGGTCAAAGGCATATAAAAAGGAAAATGTTGTTATTGTTGATTACTTTTTTAAATATAATGAACCATATCACAAATTTTTTAAATTATAAAGTATAAACTCTTATGACTAAAATTCATGCTTATTAGACATGTTACAATATTTTTTAGTATCAATATTTTATTTATATAAAACGAATAAAAAATTAGATAAGTTATTATTTTTTATTAAGTTGACATTACTACATTAGAGTTTTTACCATTATGTGATCATTCTTATAAATAAAAAAAAATTAAACTATGTAATAAATATAATTAAAAAAATATTTATTTATCATAAATATTATATATTTAACTTTACAAAATGAGAAATTTTATAAATATTATTAATTGATGGGCTAGGAAAATGTTAATGGTGATAGAGATAATTAATCTATAAAAGAGAAGAAAAGTCAAATATTAAAAAGTATAAAATAGAAAAAAAATAACACATAGGAAATTGTGGCTATTTAATATAGAAGAAAAGAAAAGAGGGAACATAGAGAAGATGGAGAAAATAAATATATAATTTTAAAAAAAATAAGAAAATATAGAAAGATGAAGAAGAGATAGGCCATGAAAGCTATAAAAACATAATGTGAATAAAGAAACAAGAGAATAATGACAAGAATGAGAAAAAAGTTAGAGAATGTTAAAGATATTGAGATAAAGAGAAAAAATTAAGAAAAAATTTCTAAAACTTAAATATTTGCAATTGAACTTATGATATTTCTTAAATTTTAAAATTTATTAATATATAATATGTAATAAAAATAAAAATTTTATTATTATTATTTTTAGAATATTAGAAATATTCAAATTATTAGTTATATTTAAAATAATAAAGTTATTATAATATATTATATTTATATGATGTAATATACGTAATAAATATTAATAATATTTAAAATTAATAAAATAATTTGAGATTTGTAATATTTTATAATATAATATTTTTATATTTAAAAATTTTCACACACATTATATATATACTATTATAAATATAAATTAATCATAATTTATGATAATTCATATAATTTATTATAATTAATTTTGAAATAAATTAAAGTTATTATTTTATTACAACAAAGATGTACCATATTTATTACTATATGAAATTGGAAATAATATTATAAAGTTGTTATTATAAATTATTTAAAAAATTGGTAATTAAAAAATAAATTTCTATACTTTATTTTTATATAATTAACATGTAAAACTTAATTATCATTCATTAAAATGGAATTCCTTATAAAAATATGTGCAACATGAGTAGTTCACAAGAGGTCACCCATCCCAACACTACAGTAGCCTTAGTATGCTTAACTTTTGTTTTCTAAAGAGATCCAGTGCCGTAATGCTAGTGACATCACACACACATGCATAAGACAAAATAGATGTTGTGCTGTTTAACTTTAAGATAAAGAACAATTTTTCAAATTTTTTAAATTATCTATTATATAGACCTTTTAAAAATATTTTATACTAATTGTATATATCATAATATTTAATAGTATCAAACTTTTGTTTATATGTAGTTATATAAAAGTATATCACTATTGTCTTTTATAATGTGCATATTAATGCACAATATTTTCTTACATTAAATTATTATTCTTCCATATTAAAAAATTAAATTGCTTAATAAATATAAATAAAAATATATAAATTTATTAAAAATATTGTATATTAAACTATGCAACATGAGAAATTTCTTAAATATTATTAATAATTTATTTAATGGAAAAAGGATGATGGAGATAGAGATAATTATTTGTTATAAAAGAGAGTCACAAATTGAAATAGTGAAAAAAAGCAAAAGTAAAGGCAAAAGAGATACAAAAAATAACAAAAAAAGCAAAAGAGAGAGAATGAAATGATAAAATGGAGAACGATAAAGAGGTCAAAAAAATATAAGAAGATAAAAAACGAAAAGAGAAAAAAATGAATGATAATTAGAGTGAGAGGGAAGGGAAAGAATATGAAAGACATTATGATAAAGAGAAAAAAATAGAAAAATAATTTAATCAAAATAAATTTTTATAATTAAACTTTTAATATTTATTAAATATAGTAAAGAAATCTTATATAATATTTAGTAATAATATAATATTAAAATTATTTCAGGTTTATTATTGTGTTAGGTATTAAAAAATATTTTTAAAATATAATAAATATTAATTTAATATTATTGTTTTAATAACTAAATTTATAAAAGTTAATTAAATAATAATATTATAATTATTCTAATATATTATATTTATAGGATATATTATGAATCATAAATATAAATAGTACTTAATATTGATAATATAATTTTAGATTTCTACTATTTTATGAAATAAAATTTTTATATTTAGAAATTTTTATGCATAATATATACTATTATAAATATAAATTAATTCTAATTTATTATAACTCATATAAGTTATTTTTTTCAACATTGATCAAAATTATAATTATTATTTAATGTTACCTTATGATGTGAGATATTTAATATTTTATAAAATTAACAAAAATGTTATAAAGTTACAAATAAAAATAAAATACAAAATTTATGATTATAAATAAATATTTATAAGAATTTATATTTTTAACATTGACAGGTAAAAATTAATTATCGTTAATTAGAAAAAAGAATGTTATGAAAAAATACGGGTAACATGAGAACTTCTCAAGAAGTCACCCATCCTAATACTACTCTTACACAGGCATGCTTAACTTTAGTGTACTAATGAGATTTAGTCCCATAATACTAGTGTGGTTGTACATGCATGTAAAGTATAAAAAATTTGAGTTATGCTGTTAGCATTTAGGATAATGAAAAATTGTTAGACTTCTCTAAATATATAAGATATACACTTTTTAAAAAAAATTATACATATTAAATATGTCATAAAATTTTATAGTATCAATATTTTATTCATATATAATTAATAAGAAATTATATATATCATTTTTTTATATTATAGATATTAAAACATAAGATTTTCTTATTTATATTACTCTTCCTATAAATAGAAATTAAATCACTTGATAAATATAAATAAAACTATATATCAAAAATGTTATATATTAAAAGATGCAACATGAGAGATTTCTTAAATATTGTTAATTTATGTGTTGAAAAAGAGATGATAGAGACAAAGATAATTATTCTCTAAGAGAAACAAAGTCACAAATTAATAATAACAAAATTGAGAGAAAGGTAATAATGAAGAGAAAAACATATTATTTAACAAAAAGGTGAAGAAAAGAAAGAACATTAATGAGATGGAGAGAATAAATAAATAAATAAAAGAGAGAGACAAACAAAAAAATAAAGAAGGATAGAGGTGAGAGAGGCTAAGAAAAATATAAATAGATAAAGAATGAAGAGACAAATAAAAGAATAATAATAAGAGAGAAAAAAGAGAGAATATGAGAGATAATATGATAAAAATAAAAAAAAGAGAAAAAAGTTTAGTTAAAATAAAATTATTAATAATTAAAATTAAAATACATATTAAATATAACAAATAAATATTAAATAATATTTAATAAATTAAAATATAAAAACTATTTTATGTTTATTATTATATAAAATATTACGCATTTTTTATAAAATATATTAATTATTACTTTAATATTATTTTAGTCATACCTAAAATTAAAATAGTTTAATAAATAATAAATTTTATAATTAATCTAATTTATTATTTTTATATGATAAAAGAAAGATAATAAATATTATTAATATTTAATATTTATTATACTACTCTTACCCAAGAATGCTTAACTTTAGAGACCTAATCAGAACCAATGCTATAATTTTGATGTGGTAACAAATGCATACAACCAATAAAATATCATAGTTGTGTGATTATGCTTTTCAATATAATGAACAAATTCAAAAATTTATGTGAATTGTTAAGAATATAGACGTTTGAATAAAATTCATTTTTATTATATATGTCATAATATTTTGTAATATCAATATTTTTTTATATTTAATGAATAAAAAATTACATAAACTATTATTTTTTTATTAAGTAGATATTAACACACGATATTTTTTTTCAATTTTGTTATGATTCTTATAAATAAAAAATTAAATTATATAATAAATATAAGTAATAAAATATATATTTATCATAAATATTATATATTAAAATTTGTAAAATAAAAGATTTCTTAAATATTATTAATTGATGGTTTAGAATAGAGTTAATAGAAACAAAGATGACTAATCTACAAAAAGGAGAGAGAAACTTAAAGATTAATTAGGGTAAAATAGAGAAAAATATAGTTATAGAGAGAGATGAGAGACAATTTAATGAAGAAAAAAGAAAAGAAAGAACATAAAGAATATATAGAGAATAAACAAATTCGTAAATGAGAGAAAAAAAATAAAGAAAGATAAAAGAGAGAGAGGCCATGAAAGATATAAAAATATAAAGATAAAAGAGAAAAATAAGAGAATAATAATAAGAAAGAGAAGAAAGTAAGATAATGTAAGAGATTTTCAGATAAAACTGAGTATAAGAAATAACTCAATAAAATTTTAATAAAAATAATTAAGCCTATAATTTTTATTAAATAAAAGAGGTAGTCATATATAATATTTAACAAAAAAAAATTTAATTTATTAATTTAGAATATTAAAAATATTTAAAGAATACTTTGAATATTAATTTAATATTTTATTCTTCATATTAAAATTTAAAATATTAATTATGTTAAAATAATATAATTATTCTAATATATTATATTTATATAATCTAATATAAATACTAAATATAAAAATATTTATCATTAATAATATAATTTTAGATTTCAAATATTCCATAATATAATATTTCTATATTTAAAAAAAATGCCATGCATATCATATATATATACCATTATGAATATAAATAAATTGGAATTTATGATAATTCATAAAATATATTTTACTCAACATTGAAATACATTTATGTTATTTTTTTCATATAACATATGAGGTGTCATTTTTTTTATTATATAAAATTTATAATAATGTTTATAAAATTATTATTAAATTAGTTACAAAAATGATAATTATTAATAATAATTTATAAGAACTTATTTTTTAAAAAATTAACATGGGTTAAAGAATTAATTATCATCAATAAGAAGAAAGAATATTACGAAAAACGTATGTGAAATACAAGGACTTTTTAAGAGGACAACCATCCCAATACTACTCTCATATATGGAAGTATAGAACAAAAAATTAGAGTTGTGTTGTAAGCCTCTAATATGATGAATAACTTTTAAAATTATCAAATATATGTACTTTTTTAAAATAAACTTATTCTTAAATATATCATAATTTATAATATTAATATTTTTTTATATATAATAAATAAATAATTGTATAGAATATTTTTTATAACATAAATATTAATATATAAGATTTTTCTAATGTTATATTTTTCTTATAATAAATAAGAGATTAAATTTCTTAATAAATCTAAATAAAAATTTGTATATGTATAAAAAATATTATATATATTAAATTATGCAATATGAAAAATTTCTTAAATATTGTTGAGTTATGTTTAGAAAAAGGAAAGATGGAGATGGGGATAACTATTCTCTATGAAAAAAGGCACAAATTGATAATAATAAAATATAGAGGAAAATAATAACAGAAAGAGATCAGAGATGATTTAACGAAAAAATTGAGAACATAGATAAGATAGAGAAAATAAATAAAAAAGTAAAAGAGAGGAAGAGAGAAATGAGAAAATTAAGAAGGATAAAGGAGAGAGACAGATGCTGAGAAGAATATAAAAAGATAAAATGAAGTGACAAATAGAAGAATGATAGTTGGAGTGAGAGGGAAAAGTGAGAATATGAGAGACATTATGATAAGGTGAAAAAAGTGAGAAAACTTATTTAATAAAAATGTCTTAATAATTTGACAAATAATATTTAATAAGTATAACAAGTAAATCATATATAATATTTAATAATAATAAAATATTAAATCTTTTTAAAATTTCTTTTTTTGAAAGATGAAAAATATTTAGAGAATATTTGAACAATTAATTTAATATTATTTTATTCATATTTTAAATAATAAAAATTAATTAAATAATAAATTCTATAATTACAATAATTTATTATTGTTATTATTACATGATGTAACATAGATAATAAATATAAATAATATTTAAATTAATGATATAATTTTGGATTATTAATTTTGAATAACATAATATTATTATATTTTAGAAAGTTTAAACACAACATATATATAATATTATAAATATTAATTAATTATAATTTATTACGATTAATATAGGTTATTTTCTCAATATTAAAAAAATAAATTTATTATTTTATTATATCATATTATTTACCATTATTTTTTAATAAAATTAATAATAAAAAAAATAAAGTAATTATTAAAAATTAATTACTAAAATTCTAAATATAAATAGTCATTTGTAATAATTTAATTTTTTTGAAATTAACATGTGAAAGTTAATTAACTTTCATTTGAAAAAGAAATTTTATGAAATAATAAGCACAATAGGAAGGCTTCTCAAGAGCTACACATCTCAATATTACTCTCACCCAAGAATGCTAACCATTGCAGTTCTAATCAAATCGAGGGTTATAATAGTAGAGTTGTTAGATATACATACAAACCACAAAATATTGTAGTTCTATGAATATTTTTTGAAATATAATGAAATATTTCTAAAATTTTCTAAATTAGCAAATATATAAACTTTTGAATAAAATTTATGCAAATTATATATGTTATAAATTTTTTAATATTAATATTTAATTTATATGAATTAATAAAAAATTATAAATAGTTTTATTTTTGATTAAGTAGACTTAATATGAGAGAGCTTTCATCATTATGTCAAAACACTTCTAAATAAAACATTAATTATGCAATAAATATAATTAATAGAATATATATTTATAATAATATTTTATATTTAACTTTACAAAATGAGAAATGTCTTTAATAGTATTATTGATGGGCTAAAAAAATAATGGAGAAAGAGATAACTAATCTATAAAAGAGTGAGAAAAAGTCAAAGATTAATAATTATAAAATAAAAAATATTACTGAGAGAGATGAGTGACTATTTATGGAGCAAAAAGAAAAGAGAGAACACAAAGGAGTTAAAAAGAATAAATAAATAAGCAATAGAGAGAGAAGTAAAATAATATAGAAGAAAAAAGGAGAGAGAGGCCACAAAAAATATAAAAAAATAAAGAGTGAAGAGAGAAAAAAGGGAACAATAAAAAAGAGAAAAAATTATGAGAATATAAAAGATATTGAGATAAAGAAAAAAAAATGAAAATGTGAGAGATATTAAGAAAAGAGAAACAATTTTGAGAAGTAATTAAATAAAACATAAAATCTCAATAATAAAACTTATAATTGTTATTAAATATAAAACAATAGTCATAGATAATATTTCAAAGAAAAAAAAAATTAAAAAATTTTAATTTATTATTATTTTAGAATATTAAAAATATCCCAAGAATATTTTAACTTTTAATATAATATTATATTATTTATATTAAATTTAAAATCATTAATTCTATTAAAAATATTCTATTATATTATATTCGTATGATGTAATATAGATAATTAATATAAGTGATATAATTTTGTTTAATAATATTTTATTTATCTTTAAAATTAAAAAGTTTAATTTAATAATAAGTATACAATTATTCTAACATATTTATAATATATGATGTAACATACCTAATAAATATAAATAATGTTTAACATTAATGATATAATTTTTTATTGTTAATTTTCAAAAAATAATAGTAATATATTTAAAAAGTTATATATATAACAAATATATACTATTATAAAAATAAAATTATTATAATTTATTATAATTAGTATAGATCATTTTACTTAATATTAAACTAAAATAAAAAGGAATGTCATAAAATAATATAAAAAACATTGATTTATAATTATAATTAAATATCATAATATATAAAAAAACTATCTCTTAAAAAAATTAAAGAAATTATTAATACAAAAAATCATTTATAATTATTTAATTTTTAAAAATTAACTTGCAAAAATTAATGATCATTAATT
This sequence comes from Vanilla planifolia, assembly GCA_023846275.1. Taxonomy (NCBI): domain Eukaryota; kingdom Viridiplantae; phylum Streptophyta; class Magnoliopsida; order Asparagales; family Orchidaceae; genus Vanilla; species Vanilla planifolia. Next base: position 194,138 of record JAIUJO010000709.1, read on the forward strand.
TGAAAAACGACTATCATAAAGTAATATATGCAACATGAGGACTTCTCAAGATGTCACTCATCCCAATACTACTCCTAGAAAAATATTCCTAACTTTAGAGTACTAATGAGATCTAGTGTTATAATGTTACTGTAGTGGCATATGCATATAAAAGATAAAAACATTTTAGTTGTATGATTCTTTTTTAAATGTAATAAACCATTTAAATTATTTTCAAAATTTTAAAGTACATATAATTTTGAATAAAATTTATGCTTATTATATGTGTTTTAATATTTTCTATTATTAATATTTCATTTGTATAAAATGTAAAAACAATTAGATAAGCTATTATTTTTTTAAGTAGCCATTAATATATGAGATTTCTTACCATTATGTTATCATTTTCTAAATAAAAATTAAATAATGTAATAAATACAATTAATAAAACATTTATTTGTCATAAATATTATATATTTAACTTTACAAAATGGGAAATTTTATAAATATTATTAATTGACGAGCTAGAAAAGAGATATTGGAGATAGAGATAACAAATATACAAAAAAAAGAGAGATAGTGAAAGATCAATATGTGCAAAATAGAAAAAAAAAGTTTATAAAAAGGGATTAGTGACAATTTAATATAGAAAAAAATAATAGATCATAAAGGAAATATAAGCAATAAATAAGTAAAAGAGTGATAAATAAGAAAAGAGAGAATGATAAAGGAAAGAGAAACTATCAAAAATAAAGAAAGATAGAGAGTGAAGAGAGAAATAAGACAATGATAATAGGAAAGAAAAAAGTGAGAGTATATGAGAAATATTAAGATAATGAGAAAAAGATGTAAGAAATAATTAAATAAAATTTAAACCATAATAATTAAACATATAATATTTATTAAATATAAAATGTTGGTTATATATATAACTTAATAAAAGTAAAAACAAAAAATTTATTTGTGTTATTATTTTTTAATATCAAAAATATTTAAGGAATTTTTTACTATTATTTTTATATTATATTATTCATATTATAATTAAAAATAATAATTGTAATTAAAATAATAAAACAAAAATATTATATTTATATAATATAATATAGATAACAAGTATAAATAATATTTAATATAAATAATGTAATTTAATATTTTTAATATTCTATAATATAATATTTTTTATATGAAATTAACTCTAATATATATACTATTATAAATAGAAATTACCTCTAATTTATAATAATTCATATGAGTTAGTTTGCTTAATTTTGAACTATTTAAAAACTATTATTTTGTTACATCATATGATGTAACTTATTTTTTAATATATGAAATTGATAATAATATTATAAAACTTTTTATTAAAAATTAATTACAAGAATGGTAATGATAAAAAATAATTTATAAAAGCTCTGCTCTACTCTGTCATGCTCTACTCCACACAACCTCACTCTACTCTACATTACTATGCTCTGCTCTACTCTACTCTACTTTACTTTACTCTATTCTACTCTACTTTACTCCACTCTATTCTATTCTGCTCTACTCTACTCCACTCCATTATATTCTGCTCTAGTTTACTAAACTCTACTCTACTATGCTTTACTCTACTCTTCTTTACCCTAATCTATTCTAGGCTAGTCTAACCTAGCTCTACTCCACTCTACTATATTCCACTCTACTATACTATACTTTACACTACTCCACTCTATTCTACTCTACTCTGCTCTAACATAGCCTCACCTTGCCTAGCCTATCCTAGCCCTACTCTACTCTACCCTATTATAGTCTACTCAACTCTAACTGAGCCAAGTAGAGCCTTGCCTAACCTAACATTGCTTTGCTCTGCTCTACTCTGCTCTGCTCTACTCTACTCTACTTTGCTCTGCTCCTCACAACCTCACTCTGCTCTACTCTACTTTGCTTTTCTTTGCTCTGCTCTACTCTACTCTACTCAATTCTATTCTACTCTACTCTACTCTACTCTACCCTTGCCTAACTTAGCCTAGCCTAGCCTTGTCTAGCCTAGCTTATTCTAGTTTTACTTAACTCTACTCTACTCTAATATACTATACTCAACTCTACTATACTCTTCTAAAGTCTACTCTACTCTACTCTACTCTACTCTAACCTAGCTTAGCCTTGATTAGCTTTGCCTAACCTTGCTTTAATCTATTATACTCTGCTCTACTCTTCTCTGCTTTGCTCTACTCTACTCTACTTTACTCTACTATTCTCTTCTCTACCCTACTATACTATACTCTATTATAATCTAGGTTAGCCTAGCCTAATCTTGCTTTACTCTTCTTAACTATACTAAAATTTATTCTACTTAGCCAAGCCTAGCCTAGACAAACCTAGCTCTACTTTACTCTATCCTAGCCTAGCTTACCTCGCTTAACCTTGCTTTACTCTACCTGTTCTACTCTACTATGGTTTGTTCTACTCTACTTTGCTTTACTCTACTCTACTCTGCTCTACTGTATTCTGGCCTAGCCTAGCCTAACCTCGCTCTACTCAACTCTACTCGGCTCTACTATACTATACTCTACTCTGCTATACTCTTCTCTACTCTACTCTAGCCTTGCCTAACTTAACCTAGCCTAGCCTAGGCTAGCTTAACCTAGCTCTACACTACTCTACTCTACTCCACTCTACTTTACTATGCTCTACTCTTCTCTACTTTACTTTATTCTACTCTATTCTACTTGACTCTAATCTAGGCTAGCCTTGTCAAACCTTGCTTTATACTACTCTACACAACTCTACTCTACTCTACTTTACTCTACTCTAGCCTAGCTTAGGCTAGCCAAGCCTAACATAGCTCTACTCTACTCTAGCTTAGCTTAACCTAGCCTAGCCTTGCCTATTTTTTCCTAACTTAGCCTAAGCTAACTCTTCTCAACTCTATTCTACACTATCCTGCTAAACTCTGCTTACTCTATTATATTCTACTCTGCTCTTCTCTACTTTGTTCTATTGTACTCTAGCCTAGCCTAACCTAACCTAGTTCTGCTCTACTCTACTCTACTATACTCTACTCCATCCCAGCTTAGCCTAACATAACCTTTCCTAGCTAAACCTATTTGTAATCTACACTACTATACTTTATTCTACTATACTCTACTCTATTCTACTCTACTATACTCCACCTACTCTAACATAGCCTAACCTAGCTATACTCTACTCTACTATACTATGCTATTCTCTACTCTACTCTTGCCTAGCCTTGCCTAACCTAACCTAGCATAGCTTAGCCTAGCCTAGCCTAACCTTGCTCTGCTCAACTCTACTTTGCTCTACACTGCTCTACTATGCTCTACTATACTCTGCTCCTCTTTTCTCTTCTTTATTTTTCTCTACTCTACTATGTTCTATTCAGCTCTACTCTACTCAATTCTACTCTACTCTGCTCTACTCTACTCTATTTTACTATACTCTACTCTACTATAACCTAACCTAGCCTAGCCTAATCTTGTTCTACTCTACTCTACTCTAGTTTAGCCTGGCCTAACCTAGCTCTAGCCTACTCTGCTCTACTCTACTCTATTTTGTCCTGCTTTGCTCTACTCTTCTCTTCTCATCTCATCTCTACTCTACTCTACTCTACTTTACTATACTCTAGTAAACTCTAGCATAGTCGAGCATAGCCTAACCTAACCTAGCTCTGCTCTACTCTGCTCTACTCTACTCGAATCAAGCCAAGCCTAAAATAGCCTAACCTAACCAAGCCTAACCTAGCTCTGCTCTACTATACTCTACTTCTTTCTGCTTTTCTTTACTCTACTTTTATCAGCTCAGTTCTACTATGCTCTCCTTTACTCTACTTTGGCCAAGCCTAGCCTAACTTAGCTCTACTCTGCTCTACTCTACTTTACTCTACTCTGTGCCACTCTAACCTTGCCTAACTTAGCCTAGCCTAACTTAGCTCTACTCTACTCTAGCTTAACCTAACCTAGCTTAACTCTACTCTACTCTACTTTACTCAACTCAAACCTTGCATACCCTAGCCTAACCTAACCTAACACTACTCTACTCTAGTATAGCCTAACCTAGCTCTGCTCTGCTCTATTATGCTTTAATCTTCTTTGCTCTACTCTTCTCTGCTCTACTCTGCTCTGCTTCACTCTACTCTACTCTACTCAACTTCGCTACGCTCTTCTCTACTCTTCTCTACTTTTCTCTAATGTACTTTACACTACTTTAGCCTTGCCTAGCCTAACCTAACCTAACCTAACTCAACTCTACTCTACTCTACTTTACTCTACTCTACTCTACTCTACATTACTCTAATCTAACCTAGCTATACTCTACTCTACTCTACTCTAACCTAGCTTAGCCTAACTTAGCTCTTCTCTGGTCTACTCTCTAATACTCTACTCTGCTTAACTCCACTATGCTCTATTCTACTCTACTATCCTGTTTACCCTAACTATACTCTAGCCTTGCCTAGCCTAACCTAGCTCTACTTTATTCTACTCTCCTTTACTCTTCTCCACTCTACTCCAGCCTAACCTAGCCTCTCCTAACATACCCTAGCTTAGCCTAACCTAACCTTGCTCTACTTTACTCTACTCTACTCTACTCTACTTTACTCTACTCTACTCGACTGCACTCCACTTTACTCTAGTCTACTGTAACCTTGCCTAGTTGAACCAAACAAGCTCTACTCCACACTACTCTACTCTACTCTACTCTACTTTACTCTGGCATATCCTAGCCTAATCTAGCTTAGCCTAGCCTAGCCTAACCAAACCTAGCTATACTCTACTCTACTCTAATCTTCTCTACACTAATCTATTTTTCTCTACTCTTCTCTGCTCTACTCTACTCAACTCTACTTTGCTATACTCTGCTCTCCTCTTTTATCGTCTCCTGTACTCTACTCTACTCTACACTACTCAACTCTACTATAACCTAGCTAATCCTAGCCTAACTTAACCAAGCTTTACTCTACTCTATTGTACTCTACTCCACTCTATTCTTTCTAGCTCTTCTCTACTTTTCTCTGCTCTATTCTACTCTACTCTGCTCTGCTCTATTTTACTCTTCTCTAATCTACTCTACTCTACTCTACCCTACCCTAGACCAGCCTAGCCCAATCTATCAAACCCAAGCCTAGCCTAGCCTAACCAAGCTCTACTATACTCTACTCCACTAAACTCTACTATACTCTACTCTACTCGACTCTACTCTACTCTACTCTAACTTAGCCTAACATTTCCTAGCCTAAGTTGTACTATACTCTACTCTACTTTAGTCTACTTTAGCTTAGCCTAGCCTTGCCTAGCCTAACCTAACTTTGCTTTACTCTACTTTGCCCTTCTATGCTCTACTCTACTCGACTATAGCCTTGCTTAGCATAGCTTAACTTAACTAAGCTCTGCTCTACTCTACACTACTCTGCTCTACTCTTCTCAAGCTTACCCTAACATAGCCTAACCTAACCTGGCTAAGCTTAGGCTAGCCTATCCTAGCTCAACTCAACTCTACTCTACTCTACTATAACCTAGCCTAACTGAGCCTAGCTTAACCTAACATAGCTTTACTTTGCTTTGCTCTACTCTGCTCTACTCTATTCTACTCCAAGTGGCTCTACTCTGCTCTACTTTGCTCTCCTCTTCTCTACTATTACTTTGATCTTCTCTTTTCTACTTTACATTGCTCTGCACTGCTCTACACTGTTCTCCTCTACTCTGCTCTAATCTAGCCTAGCCTCACCAAGCCTTACCTAACAAAGCTCTACTCTACTCCAATCTACTCTGCTCTAGTCTATTAACTCAACCTAACTTAGCCTAACTAAACCAACCCTAGCCTAGCCTAACTTTGCTCTGCTCTTTTCTGCTCTACTCTACTCTATCCTACTTTACTATACTCTAATCCATTATACTCTACTTTACTCTAGCTTAACCTAGCATAGCCTAGCTTAGCCTAACCTAGCTCCACTCCACTCTACTCTACTCTAGCCTTGTCTAGCCTAGCCTAACCTAACCTAGCTCTGATCTGCTCAACTCTACTCTACTCTACTATGCTGTAGTCTAATATGCTTTTCTCAACTCCACTCTTCTCTACTCTACACTATTCTACTTTACTCTATTATACTCTATCCTAGCCTAGCCTAACCTAGCTCTACTATACTCTAGCTTACACTACTCTACTCTACTCTATTATACTCTATCCTAGCCTAGCTTATCCGAGCTCTACTCTATTCTACTCTACTATACATTACTTTACTCTAGGATAGCCCAACTTAGTCTTACATACCCTAGCCTAGCCTAACCTAGCTCTACTCAACCTTACTCTACTCTACTCTGCTCTGCTTTACTCTAGCAAAGCCTAGCCTAACCTAGCCTACCTTAGCTCTACTCTAGTCTACTCTACTCTATTCTACTCTACTCTATTCTAGCCTAGCATAACCTAGCCTAATCAAGATCTACTCTTCTCTACTCTGCTTTGCTTTGCTCTACACTGCTCTACTCTACTCTATTCTACTATACTTTGCACTACTCTACTCTTCTACTCTACTCTACTCTACTCTGCTTTGCTCTTCTTTGCTCTACTCTACTCTACTCTATTATGCTCTGCTCTACTCTATTCCACTTTACTCTACTCTACTCTACACTACTCCACTCTACTCCAGTCAACTCTACTCCACTCTACTCTACTCTACTCCACTCCACTCTAGCCAAGCCTATCTTAGTCAAGCCTAACCTTGCTCGACTCTACTTTACTCCACTTTACTCTAGCCTAGCCTAACCTAGCTTAGCCAAGCCTATCTTAGCCTAGCCTAGCCTAAACCTAACGCTACTCAACTATACTCTACTCTACTCTACTTTGTTTTACTCTTCTCTACTCTACTCCAGTCTAACCAAGCCTACCTTTACCTAACCAAGCTTTACCTTATTGTACTCCACTCTACTTTACTCTAGACTTTCCTTGCCAAGCCTAACTTTGCTTAGCATAATCTTGCTCTACTCAACTCAGCTCTACTCTACTCTGCTCAACTTTACTCCACTCTACTCTACTCTGCTCTACTCTACTCTGCTCTGCTTTATACCCTTGCCTAGCCTCCTTAGCCTAGCCTAACCTAGCTCTACTCTACTCTACTCCACTCTACTCTACTCTACTTTAGCCTACCCCAACCTAGCGTAAAACAACCTAGCCTTATCTAGCCTAGCTTAGCCTAGCCTAACCAAGCCTAGCTTAACCTAACCTAGCCTAACTTAGCTATATTCTTTTATACTCTTCTCTACTCTACTCTGCTTTGCTCTGCTCTACCCTGATCTGCTATACTCTACTCTACTCTTCTCTATGCTACTCTTCTCTACTTTACTCTACTTCTCTACTTTAGCCTACCTTAGCTTAGCCTACCTTAGCTTAGCCTAACCTAGCTCTACTCTACCTTACTCAACTCTACTCTACTCTAGCATAGTCTAGCCTACTTTAGCCTGTCCTAGCCTAGCCTAACTTAACCAAGCTAAACCTAGCTCTACTCTAATTTACTCTACCATACACTACTCTTCTTTACTCTACTCTACTCTGCTATACTCTACTCTAGCCTAGCATAGGCTAGCCTACCCTACCCTACCCTACCTTAGCCTAACCAAGCCTAACCTTGCTCTACTCTACTTTATTCTACTGTACTCTACTCTAACTTAGCCTAGCCTATCATATCCTAACCTAGCTTAACTCTACTCTATTATACTCTACTCTAACATAGCCTAACCTAGCTCTACTTTGGTATGCTCTACTCTGCTCGATTCTACTATGCTCTACTCTACTCTACTCTTCTCTATTCTACTCAACTCTACTCTACCCTCTCTGCTCTACTCTACTCTGCTCTACTTTGGCCTTCTCTTTTCTACTTTGCTTTGCTCTGCTCTGGTCCACTTCTATCTACTCTACTAGACTCTACTCTAGCTTAACCTAGCCTAACTTGGCCTAATCGAGCTCTACTTTACTCTACTCTACTCTACCCTACTCTACTCTACTCTACTCTACACTAGCCTAACCTACCTAAGCCTATCACAGCCTAATCTAACCTAACGTAACCTAGCTCTACTCTACTCCACTCTATTATACTCTACTCTACTCTAACCTCACCTAAGTAGCTTAGCCTAACCTAGCTTTACTCTACTTTATTATACTCTACTCTAGCATAGCCTAGCCAATCTGAGCCTAACCTAGCTCTGCTCTACCCAGCTCTGTTATGCTCTGGTCTGCTATGCTATGCTCTATTCTGCTATGCTTTGCTTTACTCTATACGACTCTATTGTACTCTAGCCTAGCCCAACCTTGCCTAGCCTAACCTAGCTCAATTATACTTTATTGTGTTCTACATTACTCTAATCTACTATATTCTACGATACTCTAGCCTAGCCAAGCCTAGCCTAGCCCAGCCTAGCTTAACATAGCATAGCCTCGACCAACCTAACCTATCTCTACTTTGCTCAACTATGCTCTAACTTAGCCTAGCCTTGCCTAACCTAACCTTGCTCTACTCTAACCTAGCTTAGCTTAACATAGTTCATCTCTACTCTGCTCAACCCTATTCTACTCTTTTCTATAATGTTATACTCTTCTCAACTCTGCTCTGCTCTACCCTGTTCTACTCTTCCTTATTCTCTCCTACTGTACTCTAGCCTTGTAAAGCCAAAACTAGCTCTACTCCACTCTACTCTACTATTCTCTACTCTACTATACTTTAGTTAGCTCTACATTAGTCTAGTCTACTCAAATCTAGCCAAGCCCAACCAAACAAGCTCTACTCTACTTTACTCTACTCTACTTCTATTTTACTCTATTCTAGCCTAGCCTAGCCTAACCTAGCATAGCATAACCTAACCTAGCTATTCCCTGCTCTGCTCTACTATTCTCTAATATACTCTATTTTTGTCTACTCTACGATGCTCTGCTCTACTCTCCTCTTCTATCCATTCCTTTACTCTTCCCAGCTTTACTCTACTATACTCTACACTACTCTACTCCACTCTAAACTAGTTTAACATAACATAGCTAGTCTAACCTATCTTTACTCTTCTCTACTTTACTCTACTCTACTCCACTCTAGCCTTGCTTAACCTAGCCTAGCCTAACCTAATCTTGCTTTGCTCTACTCTGCTCTTTTCTTCTCCATTTTTCTCTACTACACTTTGCTCTACTCTGCTCTACTTTGCTCTATTCTTTTCTACCCTACTCTACTTTACAATACTTTACTCTACCCTAGCCCAACTTAGCATAATTTATCCTACCCAAGCACAGCTTAGCATAACCTAGCTCTTCTCTACTCTACTCAATTATACTCCACTATATTTTACTCTACTCTACTTGAACCTAGCCTATCCTTGCCTGGCCTAACTTTTCTCTACTCTACTCTACTATAGTCTACTCTAGCTTAGCCTTACCTAGCAGAGCATAACATAGCTTTACTCTGCTCTGATGTGCTCTATTCTACTCTGTTATGCTTTATTAAACTTTCTTGTACTCTTACTCTATTCTATTCTACTCTGTTATAGCCTAGCATAGCCTAGCCTAGCCTAACCTAACCTAGCTCTACTTTACTCTACACTATTCTGCTCTACTCTTCTCTAGCTTTGCCTAACTTAGCCTAACCTAGCTTAGCTGAGCCTAGCTGAGCCTAACCTAGCTTAAATCAACACTACTCTCCCAAATATACTATACTATACTTGACTCTACGATACTCCACTCTACTATACTCAATTATAGTCTACTCTACTCTTCTATAACCTATGCAAACTGAGCCTAACATAGCCTAGCTTAGCTTAAAATAGCTCTACTTTGATTTGCTCTACTCTACACTACTCTACTCTTTTTTTTCTCTACTTTGCTCTAGTCTGCTCTGCTCTACTTTGATCTTCTCTATCTGCTTAGGTTTGCTCTACTTTACTCCATTCTAGCCTAGCCTAACAAAGCTCTACTTTACTACACTCTACTCTACTCTAGCCTAATCTAACCAAGCCTTACTTTACGTAAGTTGGCCCAGTATAGCCTAACTTAGCTCTACTCTGTTCTGCTCTACTCTACTATACTCTACTATACTCCACTTTACTATACTCCACTCTACTATACTCTACTCTACTCTAACCTAATCTAGCTAAGCCTAACCTAGCTCTTCTCCACCCTACTCTACTCTAGCCTAGCCTAGCCTAACTTAGCTCTATAATCCACTACTCTGCTCAACTCTACTCTACTATGCTCTACACTTTTATGCTTTACTCTACTCTACTCTACTCTATTATACTCTACTCTACTCTATTATGCTTTATCCTAGCCTAGCCTAACCTAGCTTTACTCTTTAGCCTAGTCTTCCCAAGCTTAGCCAACTCTAGCCTCGCCTAGTATAGCCCAGCCTAACCTTGCTCACTCAACTTTACTATACTCTACTCTACTCTACTTTACTCTACTCTCTCATAGCCTAGCCTACCCTAGACTAGCCTAGCCTAACCTCATATTACTCTACTCTACTCAACTCCACTATACTCTAATCTTGCCTAACCTAGCCTAACATATCCTAAGTAAGCTCTACTCTACTCTGTTCTACTCTGCTCTACTCTACACTCCTTTACTCTGCTCTTCTGTTCTAATCTGCTTTACTTTGCTCTACTTTGATTTGCTCTGTCTGCTCTCCTCTCTTCTACTCTACTCAACAATGCTATGCTATGCTCTACTCTATTCTACTATACTTTTCTCTACTCTACTTTACACTACTCTACTCTACTCTACTTTACTCAATGTTGCTCTACTCTATTCTACTCTACTCTACTCTACTCTACTCTAGCTTAGTCTATCCTAACTAAGCCTAACCTAGCTCTAGTCTACTTTACTCTACTCTAGCCTAGCCTAGCCTAGCTTAGCCTTACCTATCATAGCCTACCCTATCCTAACCTAGCTCTGCTTTACTCTACTCTACTATACTTTACTTTACTCTATTCAACTCCAGTCTAACCTAGCCTACCCAAGCCTAACCAAGATCTACTTTACTCTACTCTAGCTTAGCCTTGCATAGCCTAGCTAAGCTTAGCCTAACCTAGCTCTGCTCAGTTCAACTCTGCTCTGCTATTCTCTACTTTGCTCCACCCTACTCTGCTCTACTCTGCTCTGCTCTACTCTACTCTACTCTGTACTCTAGCTTAGCCTTACATAACCTAGCTCTACTCTATTCTACCCTACTCTACATTACTTTATCCTAGCTAAGCCTACCCTATGATAACATAGCCTAGCCTAACCAAGCCTAACCTAACCTAGCCTAGGCTAACCTATCATAGCCTAAATTAGCTAAGGCTAACTTAGGTCTATTCTTCTCAACCCTATTTTACTCTACTATACTCTACTCTATTCTAATCTACTCTACTCAACTCTGCTTTGCTCTTCTCTACTCTACTCTATGCTACTCTACTCTACCTTAGGCTAGCCTAGCTTTCCCTAACCCAACTCTTCTTTGCACTTCTCTGGCCTGCTCTGGTCTACTCTGCTCTGCTTTACCCTATTCTATTATGTTCAACTCTACTTTACTCATCTATATTCTACTCTATTCTACTCTGCTCTTCTTTGCTCTACTCTACTCTGCTCTGCTCTACTATACTCTAACCTAGCCTAGCCTAAGCTAGCTCTACTCTACTCTACTGTATTTTACTCTATTATACTCTACTCTAGCCTAGCCTAGCCCAACCTTAATCTTTTCTACTCAACTCTACTCTACACTACTCTACTCTGTTTCGTACTATATTTCTCTACTCTACTTTTCTTTCCTCTACTTTTCTTTCCTCTACTTTTCTTTCCCTTACTCTACTATGCTCTTCTCTGTTCTACCCTTGTTTGCTTTGCTCTACTCTGCTCTACTCTACTGTACACTCTCTACCCTTCTTTACTCTTGTCTACTCTACTATGCTCTACTCAGCTCAGCTCTGCTCTGCTCGCCTCTCTACTCCTCTTCTCTCCCCTCGTCTCCTCTCCTCTTATCTTTGCTACTCTTCTCTACTCTACTCTACTCTACTTTACTCTACTCTACTCTACACTACTTTACTCTTCTCTATTCTTCTCTACTCTACTCTATTCTACTCTACTCCACTCTACCCTACTCTATGGTACACTGGCATAGCCTAGCTTAGCATGATCTAGATCTACTCCACTCTACTCTACTCTACTCTACCATACTCTATTCTTCTCTACTCTACTATACTCTACTCTAGCTTAGACTAGCTTAGCCTAGCCTACCCTTGCCTAATGTAGCTCCGCTCTGCTTTGCACTACTTTACCCTATTCTACTATCTTCTACATTGCCCTACTCTACTCTGCTCTTCTGCTCTGCTCTACTCTATTCTGCTCTACTCTCCTCTCCTCTCCTCCCTTCTCCCCTCCTCTACTCTACTCTACTCTACTATGCTCTATTCTAATCTACTCTACTCTACTCTACTATGCTCTCTTCTACTCTACTCTATCATATTCTACACTACTCTACTCTACTTTACTCTACTCTACCCTACTCGACTATAGTCCAGTCTAGCCAAGCCTAGCATGCCCTAGCCTTGCCTAACCTAGCTCAATTATACTCTACTCTACTCAACTCTAGTCTAACCTAGCCTAACTTAGCTTAGCCCAACCTAGCTCTACTTTACCCTACTTTACACTACTCTATTCTACACTACTCTTCTCTACTCCACTTTACTCTACTTTAACCTAGCTTAGCCTAGCAAATCATAGCCCAACCTAGCTCCACTTTACTCTACTCTACTCTGTTATGCTAGCCTCTACTCTACTCTTTTACTCTACTCAAAACTACTCTACTCTAACATAACTTAGCCTAACCTAACCAAGCTCTACTCTATTGTACTCTACTCTACTCTAGCCTACCCTTGTTTAGCTTAGCCTAGCCAAGCAAAGCCAACCTAGCTTCACTTTACTCTACTCTACTATGCTATCCTCTACTCTACTCTTCTTTGTTCTGCTCTACTCTTCTTTGCCAATTTTGTTTTGCTGTACTCTTCTCTAATCTATACTCTAGTGTAACTTATCATAACCTTGTCTAACCTAGCTCTACTGTACTCTACTCTACTCTACTCTACTTTACTCTAGCTTAGCCTAGTCAACCATAGCCTAACCTAGTCGAGCTTAGCTTAGCATAACTTAGCTCTACTCGACTCTACTCTACTTTAATTTACCCTACTCTACTCCACTCTACTCTACTCTAATCAACTCTACTCTACACTACACTTCTCCAACAAAGACTAACCTAGCACTTCTCTACTCTACTATAATCGAGCCTTGCCTAGCCTAGTCGATCCTAACCTAGCACTACTCTACTCTACTCCACTTTGGTCTGCTCTGCTCTGCTATACTCTTCTCTACTCTACTCTACTCTATTCTACGTGAGCTTAACCTTGGATAAGCTTAGCCTTGGCTAAGCTTAGCCAAGGCTAGCCTAGCCTAACCTAGCTATACACTGCTCTACACTACTCTACTTTACTCTTCTCTACTCTACTCTACTCTACTCTACTTTATTCTACTCTAGCCTAGCCTGGCGTGACCTATCTTTAATATATTTTACTTTAATATACTCTACTATACTCTACTCTAACTTAGTTGAGCCTTTCTTATCTTAACCTAGCTTTATTCTTCTCTACTCTGCTCTACCTTACTCTACTCTACTTTACTCTACTCTACTTTACTCTATTATACTCTTCTCTAGCCTAGCCTAGCCAATCCTAACCTTCACTAACCAAGCTCTACTTTACTTTATTTTGTTCTACTCTACTCTACTCTGCTATACTTTTCTCTGCTCTGCTCTGCTCTATGCTGCTCTGTTTTACTCTACTCTACTCTTGCCTAGCCTTGTCATGCCTAACTTAACCTAACATAGCTCTACTCTACTCAACTCTACTCTAAGCTACTCTACTCCACTCTACTCTAATCTTTTCTACTCTTCTCTAACCTTGCCTAACCTAGCCTAGCCTGATCTAGCTCTTCTCTACTCCATTATAGACTAGCCATGCCTAACCTAGCTTTACTCTACTCCTCTATTCTGCTCTGCTCTACTTTGCTCTACTCTTCTCTGCTCTACTCTGATCTACTCTTGTCTACTCTACTCTACTCTACTCGAGCCGAGCATAACCTAGGCTAGCCTAACTTAGCTCTAGTCTACTCTACTCTACTTTGGTTTGCTCTACTCTTCTCTACTTTACTCTACTCTTCCTAACTCTAGCCTAGCCTAGCCTAACCTTACCAAGCGTAGCCTTGCCATGCCTAACCTAGCTCTACTCTACTTCACTCTACCATACTCAAAAGTACTCTACTCTTCTCTACTCTACTATACTCTACTCTAACCTAGCCTACTCTAGCCTAACCTAACCTACCTCTATTCTTCTCTACTTTATACTCTACTTTACTCTACTCTAACCTAGCCTAGCCTACCCTAACGTGGAATAACTTAGCTCTGCTCTACACTGCTCTAGTTTGCTCTACTCTATTCTGCTCTGCTCAACTCTACACTAATCTACTCCACTTTACTTTACCCTAACCTAACCTAGCCTAGCCTTGCCAAACTTAACCTAGCTCTACACTACTCTAGCATAACCTAACTTTACTTAGCCTAGATTAACTTAGCTTTACTCTACTATATTCTAATATACTATACTCCACTCTACTCTACTCTACTCTACTCTACTCTATTCTACTCTACTCTACTCTACTCTAATCTGCTCGACTCTTCTCTAACCTGGCCTAGCCTAACCTTGCCTAGCTTAGCTTAGCCTAACCAAGCTTTCTTCGACTCTGTAGTACTCTACTCTACTCTACTCAGTTCTGCTCTGCTCTGCTCTACTCTACTCTACTGTACTATACTCTTCTTTTCGCTCCTCTTCTATGCACTTCATTACTCTAGTTTACTTTCTCTTCTCTTCTTTACTCCATGCCACTCTACTCTTGCCTACCCTAGCTTAATCGAGCTCTACTATACTCTACTCTAGCCTAGCCTGGCCTATCCCAGCCAAACCTAGCTCTACTCTACCATATTGTACTCTACTCTACTCTACTAGACTCTACTCTACTCTACTCTACTCTAGTCTAACCTTGCCTAGCATAGTCTAGCCTAATCTAGGCTAATCCAGCTCTACTCTAATCTAGCCTAACCTAGCCTAGCCTCACTTAGCCTGGCCTAACCTAGCTTGTCTATGCTCTACTCTACTATACTATACTCTACCTTATTTTGTTATACTATACTCTTCTCTGCTCTGCTCTTCTCTACTCTGCTCTACTCTACTCTACTTTACTCTATTCTACTCTAACCTTGTATAGTCTACCCCTAGCCTATCATAGCCAAACTTAGCTCTACTCTACTTAACCCTACTCTACTTTACTCCAATCTACTCTAGCTTAACCTAGCCTACTCTAGCCTAGCCTAGACTAACCTAGCTCTACTCTACTCCACTTTATGCTACTCTACTTTACTCTACTCTAATGGAGCCTAGCCTAGCCTAACCTAACATAGCTTTACTCTATTTTACTCTACTATACTCGACTCTACTCTACTCTACTCTAGCCTACTTAGCCTAACCTAAGTCTACTCTAATCTATTCTAGTATAGCTTAACCTAACCAAGATTAGCCTGGCATAGCCTAACCTAGCTCTGCTCTACTTTGCTCTACTCTGCTTTGTTCTACTCTACAAAGCTCTGCTACTCTTTTCTCGGCTCTACATTTCTTTACTCTGCTCTTCTTTACTATACTTTTCTCTACTCAACTTTGCTTTTGTCCCCTTTACATTACTCCACTCTACTCTTCTCTACTTTACTTTACTTTACTCTACTCTACTCTACTCTACTTTGCTCTTCTCCTCTACTCTACTCTAGCCTTGCCTAGCCTATCCTAGCCTAACCTACCTATACTCTACTTTACTCTACTCTAGCCTATCCTACCTTAGCCTACCTTACTCTACTCTATTATACTCTACTCCACTCTACTCTACTCCAGTCTAACCTAGCCTAACCTAGCCTAGCCAAACCTAGCTCTACTCTACCCTACTTTACATTACTCTACTCTACAATACTTTACTCTACTCTACTCTACTCTACTCTAACCTAGCTTAGCCAAGCCAAGCATAGCCCAACCTAGCTCCACTTTACTCTACTCTACTCTGCTATGCTATCCTCTCCTCTACTCTTTTACTCTACTCAAAACTACTCTACTCTAACATAACCTCGCCTAGCCTAACCAAGCTCTACTCTACTCTAGCCTACCCTTGTTTTACTCAGGCTA
The DNA here is from genome assembly GCA_023846275.1 of Vanilla planifolia. Classification (NCBI taxonomy): domain Eukaryota; kingdom Viridiplantae; phylum Streptophyta; class Magnoliopsida; order Asparagales; family Orchidaceae; genus Vanilla; species Vanilla planifolia. The sequence continues at coordinate 210,385 of JAIUJO010000709.1, forward strand.
GCCAAGCATAGCCCAACGTAGCTCCACTTTACTCTACTATACTTTGCTATGCTATCCTCTACTCTACTCTTCTTTGTTCTGCTCTACCCTTCTTTACTCTTTTTTATTTTGCTCTACTCTTCTCTACTCTATACCCTAGTGTAACTTACCATAAACTTGTCTAACTTAGCTCTACACTACTTTAGTCTAGCCTAGCCTAGGCAACCATAGCATAGCCTAGCCGAGCTTAGCTTAGCATAACTTAGCTTTACTCTACTCTACTCTACTCTACTCTACTTTATTCTACTCTACTCCATTCTAATCTACTCTACTCTACTCAACTCTACACTACTCTTCTCTAACCAAGCCTAACCTAACACTTATCTACTCTACTATAATCGAGCCTTGCCTAGCCTAGTAGATACTAACCTAGCACTACTCTGCTCTACTCTACTTTGCTCTACTCTTCTCTGTTATACTCTTCTCTACTCTGCTCTACTCGACTCTACGCGAGCTTAGCCTAAGCTAGCCTAGCCTAACCTAGCTCTACACTGCCTTACACTACTCTACTTTACACTTCTCTACTTTATTCTACACTAATCTACTCTACTCTTCTCTAGCCTAGCCTGGCCTAACCTAGCTTTAATATACTTTACTTTAATGTACTCTACTATACTCTTCTCAACTTTACTCTACTCTAACTTAGTTGAGCCTTTCCAATCTTAACCTAGCTTTGTTCTTCTCTACTATACTCTACTCTACTTTACTCTATTTTATCCTATTATACTCTCCTCTAGCCTAGCCTAGCCAATCTTAACCTTGACTAACCAAGCTCTACTCTACTCTATTTTGTTCTACTCTGCTCTACTCTGTTCTGCTCTACTCTATTCTACTTTTCTCTACTCTATTCTTCTCTGCTCTGCTCTACTCTATTTTGCTATACTCTACTCTTCTCAGCTCTACTCTTCTCTCCTCTGCTCTACTCTGCTCTACTTTACTCTACTCTGCTCTAGCCTTGTATAGCTTATCCCTAGCCTATCATAGCCAAACCTAACTCTACTCTACTTAACCCTAATCTACTTTACTCTACACTACTCTAGCCTAACCTAGCTTACTCTAGCATAGCCAAGCCTAACCTAACTGGATTCTACTCCACTCTATGCTACTCTACTCTACTGTAATCTACTCTAACCTAGCCTAGCAAAGTTAAGCCTAGCCTACCCTAACCTAATATAGCTCTACACTATTTTACTCTACTCTACTTAACTCAACTCTACTCTAGTCTAGCCTACTTAGCCTAACCTTGGTCTACTCTAATCTATTCTACTATAACCTAACATAACCAAGATTAGCCTGGCATAACCTAACCTAGCTCTACTCAGCTTTGCTCTACTCTACTTTATTCTACTCTACAAAGCTCTACTCCTCTTTGCTCAGCTCTGCATTTCTCTACTCTGCTCTTCTCTACTCTATTTTACTCTACTCTATTTTGCTTTTGTCCCCTTTACTTTACTCTATTCTGCTCTGCTCAACATTACTCTACTCTACTTTACTCTACTCTACTATATTATGCTCTTCTCTACTCTACTCTACTCTACTCTAGCCTTTCCTAGCTTATCCTAGCCTAACCTACCTCTACTCTTCTCTACTCTATTCTACTATACTCTACTCTAGCCTATCCTACCCTAACCTACCTTACTCTACTCTATTATATTCTACTTAATTTTACTCTACTCTACTCTACCCTACTTTACACTACTCTACTCTACACTACTCTACTCTACTCTACTCTACTCTAAACTAGCTTAGTTGACCCTAACCTAACCTAGCTCTACTCTACTATAGTTTAGACTTCCTTAGCCTAGCCTAGCCAAGCCTAATCAAGCCCTACTCTACTCTACTATGCTCTACTCTTCTCTATTCTACTCTACTCTACTCTTCTCTACTCTACTCTACTCTTCTGTTTTTTACTCGATTTTTCTTTGCTCTACTCTACTCTATTTTACTCCACTCTAACTATGCTTAGCCTAACATAGCTTGACCTTACTCCACTTAACTCCACCCTAGCCTTACTTAGCCTAACCTTGTTCGACTTTGCTCTGTTCTGCTCTACTCTACTCTGCTCTGCTATGATCTACTCTGCTCTACTCCCCTCTACTCTGCTCTACTCTACTTTGTTATGATCCATACTACTCTACTCTACTCTACTCTAATATTATGTTGCTCAACCTAGCTATACTTTACTCTATAGTATTCCACTCTACTCTTCTCTACTCTACTCTACTTTACTTTAGCCTAACATAGCATTTTCAAGCCTTCCCTAGCCTAGCCAAACCAAGCCTAGCCTAACCAAGCTATACTCTACTATACTCGACTAAAACCTAGTCGAGCCCAACCTCGCTCTACTCTACTCTGCTCTAGCCTAGCCTAGCCTAACCTAGCTTTACTCTACTCTACTCTACCTCGCTTTACTTTGCTTTGCTTTGATCTTCTCTACTGTGCTCCACTTTGCTCTGTTCTACTCAGCTCTATTATGCTCTTCTCTGCTCTGCTGTACTCTCTTCTTCTCTACTCTACTCTACTCTACTTTACTCTACTCTACTCTAGCCTAGTTTAGCATAGCCTAGCCTAACTTAGCTCTATTCTACTCTACTTTACACTGATCTACTATACTCTGCTCTACTCAATTCTACTTTAGCCTAGGCTAGCCTACCCTAGCCTAATCTAGCCTAAGCTAGCTCTATTCTACTATTTGCAAATTTACTCTACTCTATTCTACTTTACTATACTCTACTCTAATCTACTCTACCCTTGCATAGTTTAGTATAACCTAGCCTAGCCAAACTTAGCTCTACTTTATTCTATTCTGTACAAATCTACTATACTCTATTTTACTCTATTCTAGCTTAGGCTAACCTAGCTTAGCCTACCTTAGGATAGTCTAGCCTAAGCTTGCTCTACTCTGCTATGCTCTACCCTATTCTATACAAATCTACTCTACCTTACTCTACTTTATTCTTCTCTAACTTAGCCTAGGCAGGTTGAGCTGAACTTAGCTTTACTCTACTCTGCTCTACTCTACTCAAGCCTAGCCAAGCCTTGTAAAACCTAGCTTTACTCTACTTTACTGTACTCTGCTTTACTCTATCTTGCTTTTCCCAACTCTACTCTACTCAACTATACTCTAGCCAAGCCTAGCTTAATCTTGCTCTACTCTACTATATTATACTTTACTATAATCTACTCTACTATACTCTTCTCTACTCTACTCTAGCCTAGCATATCCTAGCCAAGACAAACCTAGCTATACTTTACTCTACTCTACTCTACTACACTCTACTCTACTCTGCCCTACTCCTCTCTACCCTACCCTACTCTACTATACTCTAACCTTACCTTGCCTAGCCTAGCAAAGTCAAGCCTAGCTCTACTCTACTCTACTATGCTTTGCTCTACTCTACTCTACTTTATTCTAGTCTACTCTACTCTGTGCTGCTCTTCTCTACTCAGCTCTGCTCTACTCTCCTTTGTTCTATTCAACTATGCTCTACTATACTATACTCTAGCCTAGCCTAGCCTAATTGAGCTCTACACTACTCTACTTTATTCTACTCTACTCTTCTCTAGCTTAGCTTAGCTTTGCCTACCCAAACTTAATCTATCCTATCAAAGCTCTCCTCAACTCTACTCTACTCTACTCTAATACATTATGCTATACTCTACTACACTCTACTCTACTATGTTCTATTCTACCTAAACCTCGATTACCCTAGCCTAGCCTAAGCTTGCTCTAGTCTACTCTACTATAGCCTGGCTTAGCCAAGCATAACTCTTCTTTGTTATGCTCTACTCTACCCTCCTCTACTATACTCTACTGTGCTCTACTATGTTCTGCTCTATTTTTCCCTACTCTACTTTACTCTGCTCTACTCTGCACTAACTTAGCATAGCTAGCTTAGCCTAACCTAGCCTAGGCTAACCTTGTTCTACTCTACTCTTACTCTATTCTTTTTTACTCTAGCCTAACTTAGTTTACCATGACTTAGCTTAGCCTAACCTAGCTCTAATGTACACTACTCTACTCTCCTTTAGCAAAGCACAACAAGCCTACCCTAGCTTAGGCTAGCCTAGTCTAACCTAACTCTACTCTACTTTACTCTACTATACTCTACTCTAACTTTTCCTACCTAAGCTATCCTAAACTTGCTTTACTCTACTCTACTATACTCATCTCTACTCTACTCTACCTTATTATATTCTACTCTACTCTATCCTACTCTATTCTATTCTACTCTAACATAGCCATCCCTAGCCTAGCCAAGCTAGCTTAGCCCAACAAAATCTAGCTTTACTCTACTCTACTATACCCTTCTCTACTCTACTCTTCTCTACTATACTCTACTCTAGCCTAGCCTGGCCTAGCCTATTCTTGCCTACCTTAGCCAAGCCTACCCAAGCCCAACCTAAGTCAACTCTACTTTACTCTACTCTACTCTACTATAACTTAGCCTTCCTAGCTTATCTTAAGATGGCTCTACTCAATTATACTCTATTCCACTCTCTTCTACCCTACTCTACTCTAGCCTAGCTTAGCCTAGACTAACTTAACTCTACTCTGGTCTAATCAACTTTACTCTGCTCTATTCTATTCCATTATGCTCAACTTTGCTCTGATCTACTCTACTCTATCCTTCTCTACCTTGCTCTAGTCCACTCTGCTCTGCTCTACTTTACTCTGGCCTAGCCTAGCCCAACCTAGCTCTATTCTACTATACTCTACTCTATTTTACTCTACTCTACTCTAGCCTAGCTTATTCTTGCCTAAAATATCGTAGCTTTGGTCTACTTTGCTCTACTCTACTCTACTCTGCTCTACTCTTTTATACTCTACTCTAGCCTAGCCTAGCCTAACCAAGCTATACTTTACTCTACTCTAGTTTAGTTTACCCTAGCTTATCTTAGCTTAGCTAAGCTTAGCCTAACCTAGCTCCACTCTACTCTACTCTATTCTACACCACTCTACCCTAGTCTAGTCTACTTTACTCTAACCTAGCCTAGCCTAGCTTTACTCAACTCTACTCTAGTCTAGCTTAGGCTAGCTTTTCCTAGCCTAACCTAGCTTTCCTCTACTCTACTCTACTCCATTCTAGTTGTTCCTATTATACTTACTCTATTCTACTTTTCTTTACTCTAAACTACTCTGCTCTACTCTACTCTACTCTTTCTACTTTGCTTTGGCATCCTTTGTCGACCTCTACACTTTCTGCTCTACTTTGCTCTACTCTGCTCCTTCTACTCTTTCTACACTACTCTGCTCTTCTTTACTCTACTCTACTTTTTCTACTTTGCTCTGCTCAACTCTACTCCACTCTACTCTACTCTACTCTTCTCTACCCTACTCTAACTTACCCTAGCTTACCCTAGCTTAGGTTAGCCTAACCTAGCCTAACCTATCTCTTCTCTACTCTACTTTGCTCTAATATGCTCTACTATGCTCTATTGTACTCTACTCTGCTCTACTATACTCTACTATGGCCTAGCATTGCCAAGCCGAACCTAACCTTGCTTTACTCTACTCTAGCCTTCCCAAGCCGAGTCTAGCTTATGCTAGCATAGCCTAACCTACTTTACTCTCCTCTACTATACTCTACTCTACTCAAATCTAGTCAACTTTACTCTAGCCTAGCCTAGCCTAACTTAACTTGGCCTAGCCTAGCCTAAACTACCTCTACTTTGCTCTGATTTACTCTACTCTAGTCTATTCTAACCTAACTTTGCCAAGCTTGACCTAACCAAGCTCTACCCTACTTTACTCAAGCCTAGCTTAGCCTAGCTTAGCACAACCTAACTTGGCTCTGCTCTGCTCTATTTTGCTTTATTTTTACTCTACTCTTCTCATCTCTTCTGAACTCTTTTCTATTATACTCTACTCATCTCTACTCTGATCTACTCAACTGTGCTCTACTCTACTAAATGTGCTACTATACTCTACTCTACCTTGCTCTACTATATGCTAGCTTAGCCAAGCCTGACCTAGCTCTACTCTACTCTACACTACTCTAGCCCAGCCTAGCTTATCCTAGCCAACCATACCTTAGCTTAACCTAGCCTAGCCTAACCCTAACCTAGCTCTACTCTACTCTACTCTACCCTACTCGACTTAACCTAGCCTAGACTAGGCTAATCTTGCTCTACCCTACTCTACTCCACTATACTTTACTTAACTCTAGCCCAACCTAGCCTACCTAACCTAGCACTACTCTACTCTACTCTGCTCTCCTCTACTATGCTCTATAATACTTTTCCCTTCTCTGCTCTATTATCCCCTCCTCTCTTCTCCTCTACTCTACTCTTCTCTACTCTGCTCTACTCTACTCTACTCTCCTCTACTCTATTCCACTATACTTTACTCAACTCTACTCTACCATTGCCTAGCCTAGCTTACCCCAACCAAACCAAGCTCTACACAACTCTACTCTACCTTACTCTATTCTACTCTACTCTACTCTAGCGTAACTTAGCCTACCCCTTCCCTATTGTTGCCTAGCTTAGCTTAGCCTAACCTTGCTCTACTCTAGTTTACTCTACCATACTCTACTCAAACTTAACTAGCCTATCCTAACCTAACTCTACTCTACTTCACTCTATTCTACTCGGCTCTACTCTATCCTTGCCTAGCCTAGCATAGACTAGCCTAACCTAGCTCTGCTCTGGTCTACTCTACTCTACTTTACAATGCTATACTATGCTCTGCTCTACTTTACCATGCTCTGCTCTACTCTACTCTACTATGCTCTACTGTACTCTAGCCCAGCCTAACCTAATAAAGCTCTACACTACTCTGCTCTACTATACTCTACTCTACTCTAACCTATCATAGCCTAACCTAGCTTAATGTTGCTATGCTCTACTTTACTCTGCTTCACTCTACTTTTCTCCTCTACTCTACTCTCCTTTACACTCTTATTCCCTTCTCTACTCTACTCTGGTATACTCTGCTCTACTCTACTCTACTCCTCTCTACTCTGCTCTACTCTACTCTACTCTACACTGTTATACTTTTCTCTTCTCTCCTCTCTTCTCCTCTCTTCTAGTCTCCTCCCCTCCCATCACCTCTCCCCTACATCACTGTACTGTACACTGCTCTACTCAGCTCTACTATACTCTACTCTTTTCTACTCTACTCTACTCTGCTCTACTATATTCTACTCTACTCGACTCTACTCCACTATACTCTAACATAGCCTAGCCTAATCTAGCTTTACTCTGCTCTACTCTACAATAATCTACCTTAGCTTAGCATAGCCTCTCTTAGCCTTCCCTAGCCTAACCTAGCTCCACTATATTCTACTCTACTACACTCACCTCTACTCTACTCTACTCTGCTATACTCAACTCTACTCCATTTTACAGAACTAAACTCTACTCAGCTCTACTCTACTCTACTCTACTAGAGCCTAGCCTACTCTTGCTTAACTTAGCTCTACTCTACTCTACTCTGCTCTACTCTAGCCTAGCTTAGCCTAGCATATCCGAGCCTAGCCTAGCCTTTTTTAACCTAGCTTTACTCTACTATATAGTACTCTGCTCTACTCTACACTACTCAACTCTACTCTACTCTACTCTACTCTAACAAAGCCCAGCCTAGCATAACGAAGCTCTACACTACTCTACTTTACTCTATCATAGCCTAGCCATGCCCAGCCTAGACTAGCTTAACTTACCCCTCCACTACTCTACTCTACTCTGTTATGCTATGCTCTATTCTACTCTTCTCTACTCTACTTTACTCTACTCTAGTCTGCTCTACTCTACTTTTCTATGCTCCATACTCTAGCTTAGCAAAGCTTAGCCTAGCCTAACCAAGCCTTTCCTAACCTAGCCTAGCCTAGCCAAGCCTAGCTAGCCTAACCTAGCTCTACTATGCTCTACTCTACTCTACTCTACTCTACTCTACTCTGCTCTGCTCTACTCCACTCTAGTCTACTATGCTCTACTCTACTTTGCTTATTTCTTCTCTGCTCTACTCTACTCTAGTCTACTCTACTCTAATCTACCTTAGCCTAGTCTTGCCTAACCTAGCCTAACCTAGCTATACTCTGCACTATTCTACTCCACTCTACTCTACTCATGCCTAGCCTAGCCTTACCTAGCCTAGCACTACTCTACTTTACTGTACTCTACTCTGCTCTACTCTATTTTACTCAACTCTTGCCTAGCCTAGCATAGCCAGCCTAACCTAGCTCTACTCTACTTTATTCTAGTTTTCTCTTGTTTGCTTTTCTCTCCTTGGCTTTGTACAACTTTGTGCTGCTCTGTACTACTGGTCTGTGCTTTGCTCTACTCTAAGTAGCTCTACTCTGCTCTGCTCTTCTCCACTAATCTCTACTTTACTCGTCTCTACTTAATTATACCATACTCTACTCTACTTTACTCTACTCTACTCTACTCTAACCTAGCTTAGCCTTGCGTAACCTTTCCTAGCTTAACCTAACTCTATACTACTCCACTCTACTCCATTATACGAGCCTAGCCTTGTGTAGCCTACCCTAACCTAACCTAGCTCAACTGTACTCTACTCTACTCCACTCCACTTCACTCTAGCCTAGCCTAGCCTAATCTAGCTGCACTCTGCTCTACTATTTTTTATCATGCTCTATTATTCTACACTCTACTCTACTCAACTCTACTCTACTCTACTTTATTCTACTCTACTGTACTCTAACCTAGCTTAGCCTAGCCTAACCTAACTTAGCTCTACTTTACTCTACTCTACTCTACTACTCTACTCTAGTTTGGACTAGCCTAGCCTAGCCTAGGCTAACCTAACCTTGTACAGTTCTACTCTACTCTACTCTAACCTAGCCTAACCTTGCTCTAGTCTGCTTTGCCCTTCTCTACTCCACTCTACTCTACTTTACTCTGCTCTGCTCTGCTCTACTCCCCTCTCCTTCCCTCTCCTCTCCTCTCGTTTAATATACTCTATTCTACTCTACACTACTTTACTCTACTTTATAACACTCTACTCTACTCTACTATACTTTACTATACTCTCATATACTCTACTTCACTCCACTCTACTCTATTCTACTCTAACCTAGCTTAGTAGAGCCAAGCTGAGCCTAACCTAGCTCTACTCTACTAAACTCTAGTATACTTTAGCCTAGCCTAGCCTAGCTTAACCTAGCTTTGCTCTGCTCTACTCTACTCTACTCTACTCTATTCTACTCTACTCCACTCTTCACTTCTCTACTTTGCTCTACTCTACTCTACTCTACTCTACTTTACTTTAGCTTAAGCTAGCTCTAGTTTACTCTTCTCTACTGTATTATACTTTGCTTTACTGTACTCTACTCTACTCTACTATAGCCTTGCCTAGCTTAACCTAGCATAGCCAAGCCTAACCTAGCTATACTCTACTCTACTCTACTCTACACTAGCTAAGCTTAGCTAGCCTTGCCTATCGTAGGCTTCCTAACTAGCTCTATTCTACATTATTCTACTATACTCTACTCTATCCAAGCCTAGCCTAATCTAGCTCTACTCCACTTTGCTCTACTCTACTCCACTCTACTCTACTCCTCTCCATTTTTCCCTTCTCAACCCTACTTTGCTTTGCTATTTTCTCTGCTTTACTCTGCTATGCTCTACACTGCTCATCACTACTTTACTCTACTTTTCTCTACTCTATCCTACTCTACTTTGCTCTTCTTTACTTTACTTTAGTCTAGCCAAGGTTAGCCTAGCCTAACCTAACTCTGCATCTCTCTTCTCTGCTCTATTCTGCTTTGCTTTGCTCTATTATGCTCATCTCTTGTCTATTCTACTCTGGTCTGCCCTACTCTACTCTACTCTCCTTTGCTTTACTCTGCTCTACTCTGCTCTACTCTACTCTCCTCTGCTCTACTTTACTCTACTCTATTCTACTCTACTATACCATACTCTTGCTTACCCAAGTCGAACCAAGCCCTACTCTACTCTTCTCTAGACTAGCGTAGCCAAGCCTATCCTGTCTTGCCCTAGCCAAGCCTAACCTAGCTCTACTCTGCTCTACTCTACTTCTTTACTCTACTATACTCTACTTTATCCTAGACTAGCCTAAATTTGCCTAACCAAGCTCTACTCTACTCTACTTTGCTTTGCTCTTCTCTACTCTACACTAACCTATTCTACTCTACTTTGCTATGTATTTCTCTATTATGCTCTTTAACTCTGCTCTGTCATACTCTGCTTTGCTCTGCTCTGTTATGCTCTTCTCTTTTCTCCTCTTCTCAATTATACTCTACTATGCTCTGCTTTACTTTGCTCTATTTTACTCTACTCTATTATTTCTACTCTACTTTACTCTAGCCTAGCTTACCCTAGCCTAACCAAACTCTACTCTACTCTAACCTATCCTAGCCTAGCCTAGCCCACCCTATTCTAGCCTAGCCTAACCAAGCTCTACTCTATTATACTCTATTATACTCTACTCTAACCTAGTTTTATCTAGCTTTGTAAAGCTTTACTAGACTCTATTTTACTCTACTCTACTCTACTTTACTTGACTCTATTCTACTGTATTTGACCCTACTCTACTCTACTCTGCTCTAGCCTTGTCTAACATAGCCTACTCTAGCTAGCCTTGCTTAACTTAGCTCTACATTACTCTACTCTGCTTTGTTTTGCTTTGCTCTACTTTGCTCTACTATACTCTGCTCTACTCTTCTTTACTCTTCTCCACTCTGCTCTACTCTACTCTATACTACCCTATTCTACTCTACTCCACTTTAGTCTACTCTAGCCTAGTTTAGCTTAGCCTAGCCTAATCGATCTCTACTATACTCTACTCTACTCTACCATAGCCTAGCCTAGCCTAACTTAGATTAGCCTAGCCTAACCTAGCTGCACTCTACTCTACCCTACCCTACTCTTCTCTACTCTATTTTGTTATGCTTTACTCTACCCAACTCTTCTCTGCTCTTCTCTGTTATAGTCTACTTTACAGTGCTCTACTGCATTCTAGCCTCACTAGCCCAACCTAGCTCTACTCTACCCTACTTTATTCTACTTTACGCTAGCCTAGCCTAACCTAGTTCTATGATTGTTTACTCTAATCTACTCTACTCTATTCTACTTTACTCTACTTTACACTACTCCATTCTACTTTAATCTACTCTAACATATCCTTGCCAAGCCTAGCCTAGCCTAACTTAGCTTTAATCTACTCTAATCTACTCAGCTCTAACCTAACCTTGCTTTGCTCTACTCTACTCTTCTCTGCTTTGCCTCGCTCTACTCTATTCTATTCTACTCTACTCTACTCTGATCTATGCTATTCTCCTCTTCTCTACTATATGGTACTCTACTCTACTCTACTCTAGCCTAGGCAAACTTAGCCTAGCCTGGCTTAGCCTTGGCTAGCCTAGCCTAACTTAGCTCTACTATACTATACTATATTATACCCAATTATTGTCTTCTTTACTCTACTCTACCCTAACTTAGCCCAGCCTATCTTAGCCTAGCATTGCTCAGCCTAACCTAGCTCTACTCTACTATGCTCTACTCTACTATACTCTTCTCTATTATACTCTACTCTGCTCTACTCTACTCTGCTTTACTCCACTCTGCTCTACTCTTCTCAGCCCTACTCTTTTCTACTCTACTCTAGGCTAGCCTAACCTAACCTAGCTTTACTCTACTCTATTATAATCTCATTTACTCTACCCTACTCTACTCTACTCAACTATACTCTCACCTAGCCTAGCCTGACTTATCCTAACCTTACTTTGCTCTACTCTACTCTACTCAACTCTACTCTACTCTACTCTATTCCACTCTAGTCTAGCTTAGCTTATCTTAGCTTAACCTAACTTTGCTCTACTCTTCTTCACTCTGCTATTCTCTGCTCTACATTGCTCTCCTAAACTCTACTCTACTATGCTCTACTATGCTCTACTATGATCTACTCTGCTCTACTCTACTTTACTCTATTCTACTCTGGTCAGCCATGCTCTATTCTTCTCTGCTCTACTCTACTCTGTTCTACTCTCCTCTACTTTCCTCTCCTCTCCTCTCCTTTCCTCTCCTCTCATGTCCTCTCCTCTCTTTTAGTCTATCGTACTCTACTCTACTCTAATCTACTCTACTCTACTTTAGCATAACCAAGTTTAGCTTAGTCTAGTCTAGCCTAATCTAGTTCTACTCTGCTCTGCTCAACTCGACTCTAGCCCAGCTTAACCTAGCAAGACTAGCCTACCTTAACCTAGCCTAGCCTAGCCTTACTTATCTCCACTCTACTCTGCTCTTCTCTACTATACTCTGCTTTACTCTACTCAGCTCTGCTCTACTCTGCTCAGCTATACTTTGCTCTACTCTTTTCTTCTCTACTCTACTATACTCTGTTATGCTATTCTCTACTCTGCTTTACTCTGCTCTACTCAACTCTACTATAATCTGCTTTGCTCTACTCTTCTCTTCTCTACTGTACAATGTTCTGCTTTTCTCTACTCTACTTTACTCTACTCTACTCTAACCTGCACTACTCGAACCAAGTTTACCCTAGCCTAGCCTAAACACTCTCTACTCTACTCTACTTTACTCTACTCCACTCTACTCTGCTCTCGCTTAGCCTAGCCTAACCTAGTGTTACTCTACTCTACTCTGCTCTTCTCTGTTCTACTCTATTATGTTTAGCTCTGCTCTACACTACTCTACTCTACTTTACTCTACTCTACTCTACTCTGTTGTTCATTACTCTACTCTACTCTACTCCACTCTACTCTACATTACTCTACTTTAGCCTAGCCTATCCTAGCCTAGCCTAGCCTAACTTAGCCTATCGAAACCTAGCTTTACTCTACTCTATTATACCATATTATACGATACCATTCTCTACTCTACTCTTTTCTAACCTAGCCTAACCTTGTATAGCTTAGCTTAACCTAGCTCTACTATGCTTTGTTCTGTTCTTCATTACTTTGCTCAGTTCTACTATACTTTTCTCTACTCTACTCTGCTTTGCTCTACTCTACTCTGCTCATCTCTGCTCTGCTTTACTCTACTCTACTCTACTTTACTCCACTCTACTCTGCTCTTGTGTACACTGCTTCGTTCTACTTTATTATGCTCTCCTCTATTCTGTTATGTTTTCCTTTAGTCTTCTCTGCATTGTGCTACTTGCACTACTCTACTCTGTTCTACTTTGCTCTACTCTACTTAACTCTGTTATGCTCTACTATGATATGCTCTACTCTATTCTTCTCTACTCTACTTAACTCTACTCTACTCTAATCTACTCAACTCTAGCCTACCTTAGTCTAGCCTAGCCTAACAAAACTCTCCTCTTCTCTAATCTTTTCAACTCTACTCTACTCTACTCTAACCTAGCTAAGCTTAACCAAGCTCTACTCTACTTTGCACTACACTACTCTACACTACTTTACTCTACTCTACTCTAATCTAGTCTAACCTGGCCTAGCTTAGCCTAACCTTGTTCTACTTTGCTTTGCTCTGCTCTTGTCGACTCTACTCTGCTCTTCTCTACTCTTCTCTATTTTTCTCTACTCTACTTTAATATTCTCTACTATGATCTGCTTTGCACTACTCTACTCTACTCTACTCTATCTAACCTAGCCTAGCCTTGCCTAACCCAGCCTAACCAAGCTCTACTCTACTCTAGCCTAGCCTTGCCAAGGTTAGCCTATCCTAGCCTAGCCTTGCCTAACCTAGCTCTACTCCACTCTACTCTACACTACTCTAACTTATCCTAGCCTAACATCGCCTAACCTAACTCTATTATATTGTACACTACTCTTACCTATCTTAGCCTATCTAGCCTAGCCCTACCTAACCTAACATAGCTTAGGCTAACCTAACTCTACTCAGCTTTACTCTAAACTACTCTACTATACCCTATTAAGCTCTAATCTGCTCTGCTCTACTTAACTCAGCTCTGCTCTGCTCTATTGTACTATATTATACTCTAGTTTAGCCTAGCCTAACCTAGCTCTACTCTACTCTACTGTACTCTACACTACTCTAGCATAGCTTAGCCTATCTTAGCTTAGCCTAACCTAGCCTAGCTACATTCTACTCTACCTTACACTATAGTCTACTCTACTATAGCCTAGCTTTGCCAAGTCTAGCTCTACTATACTCTGCTCTACCTTTCTCTGCAATGCTTTCCACTGCTATGCTTTACCCCACTCTATTCTACTCTGCTCTGCTCGACTTTGTTCCACTCTATTCAACTCTAGCCTAACCTGCCCTAAACTAACCTAGCACTACTTTACTCTACTCTACTCTAGCCTAGCCTAGCCTAGCAAAACATAGCTCTACTCTCCTTTACTCTACTTTACTCTTCTCTAATATTCTCCACTCTACTCTACTATACTCTAAGTTAGCCTAGCCTAACCTAATCTAACCTAACTCTACTCTATTTTACCCAACTATACTCTATTATACTCTACTATAGCTTAGCTTAACTTAGCTCTACTCTGCTCTACTCTACTATGATCTGCTCTGTTTTGCTCTACTTTTCTCTACTCTACTTTACTAATCTCTACTTTGCCTACTCCACTCAACTCTACTATACTCTTGCCTAACCTAGCCAAACCTAGCTCTGCTCTACTATACTCTACTCTACTCTACTCCACTCTAGCCTAGCTTAGCCTAGCATAACTTAACAAAACTTTTCTCTACTCTACTCTTCTGTACTCTACTCCACTCTGTACTACTCTACCCAGCTCTGCTCTAATCTACTCTATCTCTACTATGCTTATCTCTACTCTACTCTGCTCTACTCTTCTCTATTCTACTTTACTCTAGCCAAGTTTAGCCTAACCTAGCCTAGACTAGCATAACCTAGCTCTACTCTACCCTGCTCTACTCAACTCTACTTTACTATACTCAAGCCTTGCCTAGCTAGCCTTGCTAAGCCTAGCCTAACCGAACTCCACTCTACTCTACTCTACTTTAATCTACTCTACTTTACTCTACTATACACTAAATTAGCCTAAACTAACTCTACTCTACTCTACTCTACCCTGCTCTAGTCTACTCTACTATACTCTACTATACTCTACTATACTCTAGCTTAGCCTATTTTAGACTAGCATAGCCTAGCCTATCCAAGCTCTACTCGACTCTACTCTGCTTGGCTCTACTATAATCTATTATTCTCTACTCTTCACTACTCTAATCTACTATACTCTAGCCTAGCCTAGCCTAACCTATCTCTTCTCTACACTACTCAACTCTACTCTACTCTAACCTAGCCTAACCTACACTTGCCTAGCCTAGCTTAACTATGCTCTACTTTTCCTTACAATGCTCCATTCTACTCTACTCTAACCTTGCCTAGCTTAGCCTAACCTTACCTTGCTATCCATAACTCTGCTTTACTCTACTCTACTCTACTTTAGCTTATTCTACCCTAGCATAACCTTGTTGTATTATACTTTAGTATACTCTACTTTGTTCTGCTCTTGATAGCTTTGCTCCACTTTGCTCTACTCAGCTTAGCTATGCTCTGCTCTACTCTACTCTACTCTACTATGCTTTCTCTTCTCTACACTATTCTACACTACTCTAATTTAGCTTAGCCTAGCCCAGCCTAGCCTAACCTAACATAACTCTACTCTTCTCTACTCTACTCTAGTCTACTTAACTATACACTAGCTTGGTCTAGCCTATCCTAGCTTAGCCTCACCTAGCCTAGCCTTACTTAGCTCTACTCTACTCTAATCTACTCTAGTCTACTCTATTATACTCTACACTACTCAACTCTACTTTGCTAAACTCTACTCTACTCTACTCTACAATACTCTACTATACTCTTTCTACTCTACTCTACCCTACTCTACTTTACTCTACTCTACTCTACTCAACTCTACTTTACTCAACTTCATCCTAACCAAGCCTAGCTTAACTTAGCTCTGCTCTACTCTTCTCTACTCTATATTGCTCTACTCTACTCTACTCTACCCTACTCTGCTTTATTCTACTATATTCTGCTCTGCTCCACTCTACTCTGCTTTACTCTCTTTTACTCTGCTTTGCTCTACTCTACTTTACTCTACTCTTCTCTACTCTACTCTAGTATGTTCTACTCTACTATACCCTAGCCTAGCCTAGCCTTACCTAACCTAACCTTTTTATACTCTACTCTACTCAACTCTAGTCCTACCATACTTAACCTAACCTTACTCTACTCTGCTCTACTTTACTCTGCTCTATCATACATAGCCTAGCCTAGACTGTCTTAACCTTACCTAACCTAGCTCTACTCTACTTTACTCTACTCTACTCTACTATAATCTACTATACTATACACAGTTATACTCTACCCTAACTTAGCATAGCCTAACCAAACTTAGCTCTACTCTACTCTATTATTCCATACTCTACTCTATGTTACTCCACCCTACTCTAGCCTAGCCTAGTTTAGCTGAGCCTAACTTAGCTATGCTTTGCACTAGTCTACTCTGCTCTGCTCTATTCTCCTCTACTCTGCTCTACTCTTCTCTATTCTACTCTACTCTACTCATCTCCATTCTACTATTCTCTAGCATAGCATTGTGTAGCCTAATTAAGCTCTACTATACTCTGCTACACTCTATAATGCTCTACTCTAGCCTAGCCTGGTCTACCCTTGCTTACCCTAGCATAACTTAGTCTAACTCAACTCTATTCTACTCTTCTCTGTCCTACTCTACTCTGCTCTACTCTATAATACTCTGTTCTGCTTTGCTCTACTCTAGTTTACTCTACTCCTTTCTTTTCTGCTCTACTATACTCTTATCTACTGTACTCATTTATACTCTAGCCTAGCCTAGCCTCGACAAACCTAAATCAACTCTACTCTATTCGACTCTAATCTAGCCTAGCCTTGCTTAACATAGCCAAGACTCTCTTAGCCAAGCCTAACCTAAGCTAGCTCTACTCTACTCTGCTCTACTCTACTTTACTCCACTCTCCTCTCTTCTACTCTAGTCTACTCTTCTCTACTATACTCTATCCCAACCTAGCCTAGCCTAGCCAAGCTTAGCTCAACTCTACTCTACTCTAACCTAGCCTAACCTAGCTCTACTCTACTCTATTATGCTTTTCTCTAATCTTCTTTACTCTTCTCTACTCCACTCTACTCTACTCAGCTCTACTCCACTCTATTATACTCTACTCTACTCTACTCTACTCTTCTCTACTATAATAGACTCTAAACTAGTTTAGCCTTGCCTAACTAAGCTCTACTCTACTCTACTCTACTCTAACTTCATTTAGCCTAACCTAGCTCTACTCTACTCTGCTTTGCTCTCATTTTCTCTACTCTCATATGCTCTACTCTACTCTCCTTAGCTCCCCTCTACTCTGCTCTACTCTACCCTACCCTACTTTACTACATTCAACTATACTTTGCTCTACTCTACTCTACTCTACACTACTCCACTCTAGCCTAACCTAGCTTATCCTAACCTTGCTCTACTCTACTCTACAAAACTCTAGCTTATCTTAGTCTTGCTTAACCTAGTTATGCTCAGCTTTATTCTACTCTACTCTACACTTCTCATCTTTACCTCATCTACTTTACTCTACTCTACTACTCTACTCTACTCTACTCTACTTTAGTATAGCCTTGCCCAGCCTAGCCTAACAAAGCCTAACCAAGAAAAGCTTAGCCTAGCTTAATCTAAACTTGCTCTACTCTACTCAACTCTATGCTACTGTAGTCTAGCCTAACCTAGCTTTATTCTACTTTACACTACTCAACTCTCTTATACCCTACATTGCTCTACTCAGCTCTACTTTTATCTACTCTATTCTTAACCACTCTATCTGCTTTGCTCTACTCTTCTCTTCTCTGCTCTACTCTACTCTCCTCTACTCAACTCTATTATACTCTACTCTACTTTAACCTAACTTAGCCAAACCAAGTCTAACCTAGCTCTACTTTGCTTTACTCTACTATACTTTAGCCTTACCTAGCCTAGCTAGCCTAACCTAACCTAACCTTGCTCTACTCTTCTCTACTCTCCTATACTCTACCCTACTCTACTTTATGCTATTCTGCTCTAACCTCACCTAGCTTTGCCTAGCCTAACTTTGCTCTACTCTACTCTACTCTATCCAAGCATAACATAGCCTTTCCTAGTCTCACATAACCTAGTTATTCTTTGCTCTGCTCTGCTATACTCTGCTCCACTTTGCTCTACTCTGTGTTGCTCCACTCTACTCATCTCTACTGTACTCTGCTCTACTCTACTCTGCTCTGCTCTACTCTATTTTTCTCTAATCTACTCTACTCTGCTCTGCTCTACTATACTCTACTCTACTATGCTCTAGTTGGCTTTACTCCAGCCTACTCTATCCTTGTTTAGCTTAGTCTAATCTAGCATAGCCTAACCAAGCTCTACTCTTCTCTATTCTACTCTACTTTACTTTATTGTAACCTAGCCAAACCTAACTTAGCTCTGCTCTACAATATACTCTACTCTACTCTACTCAACTTTTCTTCTCTCTACTCTGCTCTGCTTTGCTCTATTATTTCTACTCTGCTATACTCTATTCTACTCGGTTATACTCTACTCTACCCTACTCTACTCTACTCTAACCTAGCCTAGCCTAACCTAACCTAGCTCTACTCTACACTACTCTACTCGACTCTACTTTGCTCTGCTCTACTCTTCTTTGTTTTGCTCTACTCTACTCTATCGTTCTCTACTCTATTATACTCTACTCTACTCTACTTTACTCTACTCTAGTTTAGCCTTGCCTAGCATAGCTTAGCCTAACCAAGCTCTACTCTTCTCTATTATACTCTACTTTACTCTAATCTACTCTAGCATAGCCTTGCCTAGCCAACTCTAGCCAACCTAGCCTAGCATATGCTAGCTTTACTCTACTATACTCTACTCTACTCTACTCTAATGTAGCCAAGCCAAACCTCACCAAACATAGCTCTACTTTACTCTACTCGAGCCTAGTTTAGCCTAGCTCAGGCTAGCCTTGCCTCGCCTAACCTAGCTTAACCTAACCTAACTTAGCTCAACTCATCATTGCACTGCTCTACTCTGCTCTGATCTACGAAGCTCTACTATGCTCTACTCTACTCTGCTTAATTGTACTCTAGCTTAGCCCAGCTTAACTTAACCTAGCTCTACTCTACTTTACTCTACTCTACTCCACTCTACTATACTCTACTCTAACCTACTTGAGCCTAACCATGCCTAGCTTTGCCTATCCTAGCTTTGCTCTACTCTGCTTTACTCCTCTCTACTCTACAATGCTCTACTCTACTTCAATTTTCTCTACTCTATTATACTCAAATATCCTCTACTCTACTCTACTTTGCTCTGCTCTACTCTTCTCTGCTCTACTATACTCTACTCTACTCTTCGTTGCTCTACTCTACTCTGCTCTACTCTACTCTAGTCTATTCTAGCTTTGTTTACTCTAGCTTAGCTAATCCTAACCTAGCATTACTTTACTTTACGTTACTCTACTCTTCTTTACTTTGGCTTAGCCTAGCTTGGCCTAGCCTTCCCTAGCATTGCCTAACCTAGCTCTACTCTACTTTACTCTTCCCTACTCTAATATGTTCTACTCTACTCTAAATTAGCCTACCTAGCTTAACCTAATCTAGCCCTACTCTACTGTACTATACTCAATTCTACTCTACTCTCACCTAGCATAGATTAACCTAGCTATGCTCTTCTCTTCTTTGCTCGAGTCTTTTATACTCTGCTCTGTAATGCTCTACCTTGCCCTGCTCTATTATACTATTCTCTAATCTACTGTACACTAGTCTAGCCTAGCCTAACCTAGCTTAGCTCTACTATACTCTGCTGTACTCTACTCAACTCTATCCTAGCTCAACCTAGCCTACCTTATCTAACCTAGCTTTTCTCTACTCTACTCTACTTGCTCTACTCTGCTTCGTTGTACTTTTCTTTACTTTGCTCTGCTCTCTTCTATTTTGTTATGCTCTTTTCTACTTTATTGAGGTCTACTCTTCTTTACTCTGCTCTACTCTACTCTACCCTACTCTTTTCTACTCTACTCTAATTTGTTCTGCTCTGCTCAGCTCATCTCTACACTACTCTACTCTATTCTACTATTCTTTGCTCAGCTCTACTCTCCTCTTCTCTCCTCACCTCTCTATTTCTCTCTTCTCCTCTCCTCTCCTCTATTCTACTCTACTCTACTATATTATTCTCTACTCTACTCTATTCTACTCTACTCTATTCTACTTTACTCTATTATACTCTACCCTACTACACCCTACTCTACTATACTCTACACTACACTACTCTACTGTACTCTATTATACTCTACTCTTCTCCACTACTCCACTCTATTCTACCCTAACCTAACAAAACCTAGCCTTACCGAATCTAGCTCTACTCTACTCTATTCTACTAAGCTTTGCTTTACTCTAGCCTAGCCTGTCTTAGCCTAGCCCATTTGAGCTCTACTATACTCTACTCTACTCCACTCTACTCTACTCTAACATAACCTAGCCTTGCATAAAATAACCTAGCTCTGCTCTACTCTGCTCTGCTATGCTCTACTCTATACTTCTTAGCTCTACACTACTATACTCTACATTGCTCTTCTCAGCACTTCTGCTTTGTATTACTTTTCATTGCTTTGCTCTACTCTTCTCTACTCTACTCTCCTCTCCTCTACTCTACTCTACTCTACTCTACTCTTATCTACTCTACTCCACTCTACTCTACTTTACTTTACTCCACTCTACCATACTCTACTCTAGCCTAACCTAGCTTAGGCTAGCCAAACATAGCTCTGCTCTACTATACTCTAGCTTACCCTATCCTACACTAGCCACCCCAGCCTAGCCTAGCCTTGTCTAACCTAGCCTAACCTAGCTCCACTATACTATACTCTACTCTACTCTACTATTCAATATTGTGTTCTACTCTACTATACTCGTGCCTAGCTTTGGTAAGCATAACCAAGCTCTCCTTTACTCTACTCTACTCTTTCCTAGCCTTCGCTAGCCTATCCTAGCCTAGACTAGCCTAGCCTAACCAAGCTTTGCTCTACTCTACTCTACTCTGCTCTGCTCTACTATACTCTATTCTACTCTGCTATGCTCTACTCTTCTCTGCTTTGCTCTAGTCTTCTCGACTCTATACTCTAGCCTCGCCATACTTAGCCCTTCCTAACCTAGCTCTACTCTACTCCATTCTACTCTACTCAAGTCAAGCCCAGCCTAGCCCACCATAGGATCGCCAAGCCTAGCATAGCATAGCCTAGCTTGGCCTAGCCTTACCTAGCACTACTCTACTTTGCTCTACTATTTTTGGCTCTACTTTACTCTACTCTTACGTAGCCTGGCCTAGCCTAGCTTAACCTAGCATAGCCTATCCTAGCCTATCCTAATGTAACTCTACTCTACTCTACTCTACTCTACTATACTCTACTTTGCTCAGCTCTATTGTACTCTACAATGCTCTACTCTACCCTACTCTACTCTACTCTACTCTACTCTACTCTAGCCTAGCATAGCTTAGAGTAACCTAGTTCTACTCTACTATACTCTATCCTAACCTATCCTAACCAAGCCTAGCCTAGCCTAACTTAGCTTTGCTCTATTCTACTCTACCATACTATAGTATACTCTATTACACTCTACCCTACTATACTCTACTCTAACCTAGCCTAGCCTAACCTACCATAAAATAGCTTAAACTAACCTAGCTCTATTATGCTTTGCTCTGCTCTACTCTTCTCTACTCTGCTCTGCTCTACTTTTCTCTACTCTACTATATTATGCTCTACTCTACTCTACTCTGCTCTTCTCAACCCTACTAAGCTTTACTCTTCTCTACTCTAGTCTACTCTTCTCTATGCCACTCTATTATACTCTAGCCTAGCTTAGCCCAACAAAACTCTACTGTACTCTACTCTATGCTTTTATATTATACTCTACTCTACTCTACCTACTCTACTCTATTGTACTCTATACTCTACTCTATTATACAATTCTCTAACCTAGCCTAGCCTAACTTAGCTCTACACTACTTTGTAATGCTCTACTTGCTCTCCTCTACTCTATAATGCTTTCCTCTACTTTTCTTGGGTTTGCTTAACTCTACTCTACTCTACTAGGCTCTTTACTCTCTTATCATCTCTTCTACTCTTCTCTCCTCTCCTCTACTCTCCTCTCCTCACCTCTCCTCTCCTCTCCTCTCCTCTACTCTACTCTACTCTACTTTACTCTACTCTACTCTACTCTACTCTACTCTACATTATTCTACTCTTTGCTACTCTACTCTACTCTTCTCTATTATATTCTACTCTACTCTCATGAACTCTACTCTACTTTAGCCTTGCCTAGCTTAGCTTAGTCTTGCTCTACTCTACTCTACTTTACTCTAATATACCCTAGCTTTCCCTAGCTTTCCCTAGCCTATCCAATCTTAGCATAACCTAACTTAGCTCTACTCTTCTCCACTCCACTCTACTCTACTCTAGCATAGCCTACCCTAGCCTATCTTAGTTCTACTGTAATGTACTCTACTCTACTCTACTTTGTCAACACGACTCTACTCTATTCTACTCTGCTCTGCTGTATATTACTCTACTCTCCTCTCCTCTCCTCTCCTCTCCTCTCCTCTAATCCACTCTACTCTACTCAACTCAACTCTACTCTACTCTAAACCACACTACTGTACACAACTCGACTCGACTCTACTCTACTCTAGCCTAGCTTAGCCTAGCATAACTTAGCCTAATCTAGCACTACTCTACTCAACTGTACTCTTCTCTAGTCTACCCTATCTTACCCTAGCCTAGCTTAACCTAGCTCTACTCTATTATACTCTTCTCTAATCTACTATACTTTAACCTAGCCTAGCTTAGCCTAACCAAGCTCTACTCTACTCTACTATACTCTACTCTAGGCTATCCTTTCTTAGCCTAACCTAGCTCTACTCTGCTCTACTATTCTTTGCTCTGTTATACTCAACTCTTCTCTGTTCTACTCTACTCTGCTCTACACTACTCTATACTTCAGCCTAGCCTAGCTTAGCCAAGCTTAACCTAGCTATACTCTTCTTTACATTACTCTACTCTACTCTACTCCACTCTACTCTACTCTAGCCTAGCCTAGCAAAGCTAACCTAATATAACATTGCTCTACTCTACTTTAGCATAGCTACTCTTCTCTGTTATGCTCTACTCTACTCTAATCTTCATTGCTCTATTCTATTTTCCTCTACTTTACTTTACTCTACTCATCTCTACTCTACTCTGCTCTACTCTACTCTACTCTACTCTAGTCTAATCTACTCTATTTTATTTTACTCTACTCTACTCTAGCTTAACCAAGCCTAGCCTTACCTAATCGAGTTGTACTCTACTCTACTCTACAATACTACACTCTACTCTAGCCTAATCGAGCCTTGCCTAGCCTAGCCTTCTTAGGATCTACTCTACTCTACACTACTCTACTTTACTCTACACTACTCTACTCTACACTACTCTAGTCTGCTTTGCTCTACCCTTCACTGCTTAGCTATACTCTACTCTGTTAGACTTTGCTCTACTCTGCATTGCTCTACATTACTCTTTTGCTCTACTCTACTCTTCTTTACTTTGCTCTACTCTGCTCTACTTTCCTCTCCTCTCCTTTCCTCTACTCTACTCTACTTTGCTCTACTCTACTCTACACTACTCTACTCTACTCTATTATAGCCTAGCCTATATTATCCTTGCTCAGCCAAACCAAGCTCTACTCTACTCTACAGTGTTATACTCTACTCTACTCTACACTAGCCTACCCTAACCTAACCCAACCTTGCTTAGCCTCAGCTAGCCTATCCTAACCTAGCCCTACTCTATTATACTCTACTTTACTCATGTGTATTATACTCTAACCAAGTTTAGCCTAGCCTAACCAAGCTCTACTCTAATCAACTCTATCCTAGTATTGCCTTGCCTAGCCTAGCCTAGCCTCCTCTAACCTTACACTACTCTACTCTGCTCTACTCTTCTTTATCCTACTCTACTCTGTACTCTAGCCTAGCCTTTCATAACCTTGCAAACCCTTGCTAACTTAGCCCTACTCTACTCTATTCTACTATACTCTGCTTTCCTATAGTGTATCCTAGCCTAGCCTTGCCTAGCTTAGCCTAACCTAACCTAGCTCTACTCTACTCCACTCTATTCTACTTTTCTCTACTTTATTTAGCTTTACCTAACTCTACTCTTACTTAACCTAATTTAGCATAGCCTAACCTAGCCTAAACCTGTGTAGCTTATCCTAACATCATGTACTCTACTCTACTCTAATCTACTCTAATTTACTCTACTCTACTCTTCTCTACACTAATCTGCTCTACTCTACTCTACTCTACTCTACTCTACTATGCACTAGCATAGCCCAATCTAGCCTAACCTAACCTAGCCTAACCTAACTCTACTCTACTCTGCTCTACCTTAGCCTAACTAAGCTTTGCATAACCTAGCCTAACCTGGCCTAGCCTAACCTAGCCTAACCTGGCCTAGCCTAACCTAGCTTTACTCTACTCTACTCTAGCCTAGCATTACCTAACCAAACTCCACTCTACTTTTCTTTACTCTACTCTGCTATAATCTACTCTATTCTGATCAACTCTGCTCTACTCCGCTCTGCTCTACTCTGCTCCACTCTACTCTACTCTAGCCCAGCCTAACCTAGCTCTACTCTACTCTACAATTCTCTACTCTACCCTACTCCACTCTACTCTTCTATACTATAGCTTAGCCTAGTCTACTCTAGCCTAGCCTATCCTAGCTTAGCCTAATCTAACCTAGCTCTACTCTACTCTACTTTACTCATGTTTACTCAAATCTACTCTACTCTGCTTTACACTACCCTAACCTAGCTTATCCTAGCTCTGCTCCACTCTAATTTACTCTATTCTACTCTACTCTACTCTAGCCTAGTTGAGCCTAGCCAAGCCTAACCTAGCTCTTCTTTACTCTACTCTACTTTGATCAACTTTGCTCTGCTCTACTCTAATTTTCTCTACTTTATTGTACTCTACTCTGCTTTGCTCTACTATGCTTTGCTATACTCTTCTCTATTCTACCCTACTCTATTATGCTCTACTCTACTCATGTCTACTATGCTCTACTCCACTCTACTATGCCTTTCTCCACTAGACTCTACTCTAGTCCACTCTACTGTACTCTACTTTCCTCTAACCTAGCTGAGCCTTACTAAGACTAGCTTCACTTAAACTAGCTCTACTCTACTCTACTACACTCTACTCTTCTCTAATATGTTCTACTCTAATTTTTTCTACTCTGTTCTACTCTTCTCTCATTGTCCTACTTTGCTCTACTATTCACTATCCTACTCTAATCTGCTTTACTCTTCTATACTATGCTCTGCTTTGCTCTACTCTACTCTAATGTACATTACTCTTCTCTAATCTACTCTAGCTTAGTTTAGCCTAATGTCACCTAGCATAACATCGCTTTACTACTCTTCGCTTTACTTTACTCTACTACACTTAGGCCAAGCCTAGCCTAGCTTTCTGTAGCATAGCCTAGCCTGATGTAGCTCTACTCTAATTTACTTTACTCTACTATATTATAATATACTCTACTATACTCTACTCTATTCAAACTAAGCCTAGCCTAATCAAACCTAACCTAACTCTACTCTACTTCACTGTACTATATTCAATTCTACTCTATTCTAGCCTTGCTTAACAAAGCTATGCTCTACTCTACTATGACAAGCACTGTTTTGCTCTTCTCTGCTACGTTCGGCTATACTCTGCTCTACTCTACTCTACTCTGCTCTACTATACTAGAGCCTAGCCTAACATAACCTAGCTCTTCTCTACTTTACTATACTCTATTCTACTCTAGCTTAGCTTAGCCTAGCTTTTCTCTACTCTACTCTACTCTTCTCTGCTCTACTCTACTTTTCTATACTTTTCTCCATTCTACTCTGCTCTCCTCTACTCTATTATGCTCTTCTCTACTCTACTCTAGCCTACTCCGCTTTGCTTTACTCTACTCTACTTTACTCTGCTCTTCTTTATTCTACTCTACTTTTCTCTACTCAACTCTACTCTCATCTATTATGCTCTGATTAGCTCTGCTTTGCTCTTCTCTCCTCTCCTATCCTCTCTTATCCTATACTCTACTCTACTGTACTCTACTTTACTCTACTTTGCTCTACTCTACTATACTCGACTCTACTCAACTCTAATCTACTCTACTATATTCTACTCTACTCTAGCCTAACCAAGCCCAACCTTACCTAATCTAGCTCTACTTTTATATACTATACTTCACACTAGCCTTACCAAGCCTTGCCCAACCTAACCAAGCCTTGTCTTCCTAAGCTCTACTCTACTCTACCCTACTCTACTTTACTCTATTCTACTAAAACCTAGCCTAGCATAGAATAACCTAGCTTTGCTCTACTCTACTCTGCTTTGATCTACTCTTCACTACTCTACTCTACTTTGCTCTGCTCTGTATAGCTCTACATTGCTCTTCTACTCTTCTCTACTATTCATTTCTTTGCTCTTCTTTGCTCTCCTCTCCTCTCCTTTCCTCTACTCTACTCTACTTTACTTTGCTCTATTCTATACTACTCTACTCTACTCTACTCTACTCTATGCTAGCCTACCTTAGCCAAACTCAACTTAGCCAAGCCTCAAATAGCCTAGCTTAACCTAGCACTACTCTACTATAGTCTACTCAATTGTACTCTAACCTTGCTTAGCCTAGCCTAACCAAGCTCTACCCAACTCTACTCTACTCTAGCCTAGTCTTTCAAAGCCTAGCCTATCCGAGTCTAACCTTGCTATACTCTTCTTAACTTTTCTCTGTTATGCTCTTCTCTACTCTTCTCTGCTCTAGTCTTCCCCAATCTACTCTGCTATGCTCTACTCTGTCCCACTCAACTCTGTACTCTAGCCTAGCTTTGCATAGCCTTGCCTAAGTTAGCCCTACTCTACTATACTCTACTCTACTCTACTTCTCTAAAGCTTAGCCTAGCCTAAACAAGCTCTACTTTACTCAACTCTACTCTACTTCTCTCTACTCTATTTGGCTCTACTTTACTATACTCTTACCTATCCTAGCCTAGCCTAGCCTAACTTTGTGTAACGTGGCTTATCTTAACTTAACTCTACTCTGCTCTACTATGCTCTACTCTGATCCGCTCTACTCTACTCTACTCTACTCTGCTTTGCTCTAATCTGCTTTGCTCTGATCTACTCTACTCTACTATACTCGAGCAAAGCTAAGCCTAGCTTAACCTAAAATAGATTAACTTAACTCTACTCTACTCTACTTTAGCCTAGCTTAACTTAGCATTACCTATCCTTGCCTAACCTAGCTCTACTCTACAATACTCTACTCTATTATATTACACTCTACTCTAATCTACTTTTCTCTACTCTACCCAACTCAACTCTACTCTACTCTTCACTAACTTATTTTTTCCTAGCCTAGCCTAGCATAGCTTAAACTAACATAGCTCTACTATGCCTTCTCTGCTCTACTCTACTTTGCTCTACTTTTCTCTGCTTCACTCTACTATTCTCTACTCTACTCTACTCTACTCTTCTCTACTCTACTCTTCTCTTCTCTACTCAAACTTTTCTCTGCTCTGCTCTACTCTACTATAGCCTAGCCTAGCCTGGACAAGCCTAACCTAACCAAGCACTACTCTACTCTACTCTTCTCTGTGCTACTATACTCTACTCTACTCTACTCTAGCCTAGCTTAGCCTAGCCTAACCTAACTTGACTTTACTCTATTATATTATATTATACTCTACTCTACTCTACTCTACTCTACTATACTCTACTCTACTCTACTGTGCTCTACTATACTCTAACTTAGCCTAGCCTCGCCTAGCCTGACCTTGCTTTACTCTACTCTACTCTACTCTACTCTACTACACTCTACTATATTCTAAATATATTTTTAATCTCGCCATACCTAGCCTAAACTAGCACTACTATACTCTACTGTATTCCACTCTAGCCTAATATAGTCTAACCTAACCTAGCCTAACCTAGCCTAGCCAGGCCTAGTCTAAACTACCTTAACCTAGCTCTACTATACTCTACTCTAATCTACTTTACTGTACTCTACTATATTCTACTCTTCTCTACTCTACTTTACTCTATTCTAACCAAGCCTAGCCTAGCCTAGCCAAACCTAGCCCTAATCTACACTACTCTAGCCTAGAAAAACTTAGCCTAGCCTAACCGAGCCTAGCTCTGCTTCTCTCTGCTATCCTATACACTACTCTGCTCTACTCTAATCCTCTTTGCTCTATTCTGTTCTACTATTCTCTACTCTTCTCTACTTTACTCTACTCTACTCAACTCTATGCTATTATACACTATCCTAGTTTAGCCTAACTTAGCTCTACTCTACTCTTCTCTAGGCTAGCTTGGCCAAGTTAAGCTTACCCTAACATTGCCTAGTCTATGCTAACTCTACTCTACTCTATTCTAGCCTAGCCCAACATAGCTCTACTCTACTTTACTCTTCTCTACTGTACTCTACTCTACTCCACCACACTCTACTCTAATCTAGCCTAGCTTACCCTACCCTAGCCCAGTCTAGCATAACCTAGCTGTACTCTGCTCTGCTCTACAGTATCTATTCTACTCTATTCTTATCGATCCTATCCTAGATTAGCCTAGCATATCCTAACCTAGCTCTACTCTACTCTATTCTTCTCTTTACTACTCTGCTTTATTTTTTTTTGCTCTATAATTCTTTGCTTTAATGTACTCTACTTTACTCTAATCTACTCTACTCTACTCTGCTCTACTCTACTCTACTCTAAACAAGCTTAGCCTAGCCTTACCTAACCAAGCCTAGCCTAACCTAACTTAGCATAACTTAGCTCTACTCTGCTCTACTTTGCTCAACTTTGTTCTACTCTACCCTACTATGATCTACTCTACTCTGCTCTACTTTGCTCTAGTCTGCTTTGCTATGCTCTTCTCTATTCTGTTCCACTCTACTTTATACTACTCTAAACAAGCTTAGATTACCTAACTTAGTCTGGCCTAACCTAGTTCTACTCTACTATAGTCAACTTTACTCTACTCTACTTTACTTTTGCTTAGCCAAACTTAGCCTAGCCTAACCTAGCTTAGCCCAACCAAACCTAGCTCCACTCTACTCTACTCTACTCTACCTCACTCTATTCTACTCTACTCTACTCTACTCTACTCTATTCTACTCTAGCCTAGCTTAGCCTATCATAACCTAGCCTAGCATTTCCTAACCTTGCTCTACTCTACTTTACTCTACTCTACTCTATCTTAGCCTTGCCTAGCCTATCCAAACCTTGCTTTACTCTACTCTTCCCTACTCTACTCTATTCTTCTTGACTCTACTCAATCCTCACCTAGCTTATCCTAACTTGGCCTAGCCAAGGCTAACCTACCTCTGCTCTATTCTACTCTACTCTGCCCTACTCTACTCTACTCTAGCCTAGCCTAACTTAGCCAAGTCTAACCTAGCTCTACTCTACTCTACTGCTCTACTTTGCTCTGCTATGCTTTTCTTTCTCTGCTCTACTTTCTTATACTCTATCATGTTCATCTCTACTCTACTCAGGTCTACTCTACTCTGCTCTTCTCGATGATGCTCCACTCTACTCTGCTCTACTTTACTCTACTCTACTCTGCTATGCTCAACTCTACTCTACTTTCCTCTCCTCACCACTCCTCTCGTCTCCTCTCATCACCTCTCTTCTACTCTACTCTACTCTACTCTTCTCTACTCTACTATATTCTTGTCTGGCCTAGCATAATCTAGCTCTACTCTACTATATTCTACCCTAATCTAGCCTAGCTTATGCTGGCTTACCCTTGCCTAGCTTAGCCCAATGTAACTCTACTCTACTCTACTCTTTTCTAGCCTAGCCTAACCTCACATCGCCTACCTTAACCTAACCTAGCTCTTCTTTATTCTACTATGCTCTGCTCTGCTCTGTATTGCTCTACTCAACATTACTCAATTCTACTCTTCTGCTATGCTCTTCTTTCCTCTCCTCTCCTCAAGTCTACTCTACTCTACTGTGCTCTACTCTATTCAACTCTACTCTACTCTATTATACTCTACTCTACTCTACTTTACTATACTCTACTCTACTATACTATACAATACTCTAGCCTAGCTTAGCATAAACTAGCCTAGTCTCACCTTGCTTTACTCTAATCAACTCTACTCTAGTCTAGCCTCTCTTAGCCTAGCCTTGCCTACCATAGCCTTGCTTAGCCTAGCCTAGCATAGCTCTACTCTACTCTACTATATTCTATTCTATGCTACTCTGCACTACTCTACTCTACTCTACTCAACTATGCTCTACTTAAACATAGCCTAGCATAGATTAACCAAGCTCTACTCTATTCTACTCTAATATACCCTATCATAGCCTAACCTTGCATTGGTTAGCCTAACCTAGTGCTACTATACTTTTCTTTGCTCTATTATGCTATGCTCTACTCTACTACTCTTTGCTCTTCTCTACTCTACCCTACTCTACATAGATCTACTCTTCTCCATCTGTACTCTAGCCTAACCTAGCTTAGCCAAGACTAACTTAGCTCTACTTTACTCTACAGTACTCTACTCTACTCTACTTATCTCTAGCCTAGCTTAGCCTAGCCAACCTTACCCTAGCCTAGCCTAGCTAAGCCTAGCATAACCTAGCTCTATTCTACTTTATTCTACTCTTCTTTACTCTACTCTACTCTACTCTACTCTACTCTACTCTAACCTTGCTTAGCCTAGCCTAGCATAACCTAGCATTGCTCTGCTCTACTCTACTATACTCTACTCTGCTTTACTCTACTGTGCTCCACTCTGCTCTACTTTACTCTGCTCTACTCTACTTGCTTCTACTCTCCTCTACTCTATTCCACTCTACTTAGCTCAACTCTAACCTAACTTAGCCTTGCCTAGCCTAGCCCAGCCTAACCTATCTCTACTCTACTCTACTTTAGTCAACTCTACTCTACTTTTACCAAGTCAAACAAGCCAGGCCTAGCATAGCCCAGCCAACCTTAGCTCTACTTTATGCTATCTACCCTACTCTACTCTATTCTACTCTTCTCTACTCCATTCTACTCTACTCTACCATACTCTACTCTAACCTAGCCTAGCCTATCATAACCTAACCTAGCTCTAATCTACTTTACTCTACTCTACTCTACTCTTCTCTACTCTACTATTCTCTACTCTATCCTAGCTTAGCCTAGCCAACCTAACCTAGCTCTAGTCTACTCTGTTATGCTCTAAATTTCTCTTCTCTACTTTGCTCCCCTCAACTTTGCTCTACTCTGCTCTGTAATGCACTGTTTGTCTCTACTCTACTTTTCTCTTCTCTACTTTGCTCTACTCTATTCTGCTCCACAAATCTCTACACTACTCTACTCTGCTCTACTCTTCTCTACTCTACTATACTCTACTCAAGTCTACTTTACATTACTCTACTCTAACCTAGCCAAACCTTGCTTAACTTAACCTAACTCTACTCTACTCAACCACTCTACCTAGCTTAAATTAGCCTAGCCTAGCCTTTCCTAGTCTAGCCTAACCTAACCTAACTTAGCTCTACTCTACTCTACTCTACACAACTATACTCTACTATACTCTACTCTACTCAAGCCTAGCCTAGCCTAACCTTACCTAGCCCTACACCACTTTGCTTTATTCTACTCTGCTCCACTTCACTCTTCTATACTCTAATCTACTCTACTCTACTCTATTGTACTCTAACCTAGAATAACCTAGCCAAGCTTAACAAACCTAGCCTAACCTAGCTCTACTTTACTACTTTACTCTATCCTAGCATAGCTTAACCTAACTTAACTCAGCTCTACTCTACTCTGTTCTACTCTACTCTAGCTAGCCTAGCCTAACCTAGCTCTATTGTGTTTTGCTTATTTCTACTGTATGCCACTCGGCTTTACTCTACTTTGCTCCACTCTACTATGCTATCCTCTCCTCTACTTTGATCTACTCTCCTCTCCTGTCCTCTACTCTCCTCTCCTCCCTTCTTCTCTCCTGCCCTTTACCACACTCTACTCTACTCTACTCTACTTTAGTTTACTCTACTTTACTATTCTCTTCCCTACTCTACTCTACTCTACTATACTCTACTATACTACACTCAACTCTACTCTACTCTAACCTAGCCTAGTCTAGCTAAGCCTAAGCAAGGGCTACTCTACTCTACTCTATTCGAGCAGGCCTAGCCTAACCTAACTTAGCTATGCTCTACTCTGCTCTGTTCTACTCTACTTTGCTATGCTCTTCTCTGCTCAACTTTACTCTACTCTACTCTACTCTACTCTAGCCTAATTTAGCCTAGCCAATCCTAAACAAGCTCTATTTTACTCTACTCAACTTTAGCCTAGCCTTATTTATCCTACCCAAGCATAGCTTATCCTAACCTAGCCTAGCCTAACCTAGCTCAACTTTACTTTACTCTACTCTACTATACTTTAGACTAGTCTAACCTTACTCTACAATACTCTGCTCCACACTACTCTCCCTTACTCTAGTCCACTCTACTTTTCTCTTCACAACTCTACTCTTCTCTACTCTGCTCTACTTTGCTGTACTTTATTCTACTTTGATTTGCTCTACTCTTCTCTACTCTACACTACTCTACTCTTCTCTACTCTAGCCTATCATAGTCTACCCTAGCCTTACCTAGCTTTACACTACTCTATTCTACTCTACTTTGCTAATCCAGCCTAGCCTAGCATAACCTAACCTCACTAAACTCTACTCTAATCTACACTACTTTACTCTAGTCTTGTTTAGCCTAGCCTAGGAAAAAATAGCTCAACTCTTTTCTACTCTGCTATACTTTACTCAACTTTGCTCTGTTTGATTCTGTCTACTCTACTCTACTCTAGTCTACTCTACCCTAGCCTAGCCTAACATAGATCTACTCTACTCTACTCTAGCCTATCCTTGCCTAGCCTAGGCCATCTTAGCCTAGCCTAGCCTAATATAGCTGTGCTTTATTATACTCTACTCTACTTCACTCTACTCTATTTTACTATAGTTTACTCTATCTTAGCCTTACCTGGCCTAACCAAGTTATACTATACACTACTCTACTCTACTCTACTCTACTCTACTCTAGCCTAGCCTTTCTTAACCTAGCCTAACTTAGCTCAGCCTAACCTTGTTCTACTCTACTCTTCTATGTTTTGCTATGCACTTCCCTTCTCTACTATTCTCTTCTCTACTCTACTCTACTCTGCTCTACTCTACTCTACTATGCTCTATACTCTGGCTTACCCTAGCTTAGCATAACCTAAATTAGCTCTATTTTACTCCACTCTAGCCTAGCACAGCCTATCCTACCATTGCCTTCCCTAGCCTAGCCTAATCAGGCATAGCTTAGCCTAGCCTATCCTAGCCATACTCTACACTAATATACTCTACTCTGCTCTACTCTACTCTGCTCTGCTCTGCTCTACTCTACTCTACTATGCTCTACTATGCTATAGTCTAGTCGAGCCTAACCTAGCTCTACTCTACTTTGCTCTACTCTACTCTTCTCTACTCTATTCTACTCTAATTTAGCCTTCCTTAGCATAGTATAGCCTATTCTAGCTTTATATTACTCTACTCTACTCTACTCTACTACACTCTACTTTTTTCTACTATGCTTTGCTCTTCTCTACAC
Organism: Vanilla planifolia; assembly: GCA_023846275.1. Lineage (NCBI taxonomy): Eukaryota > Viridiplantae > Streptophyta > Magnoliopsida > Asparagales > Orchidaceae > Vanilla > Vanilla planifolia. The sequence continues at coordinate 244,067 of JAIUJO010000709.1, forward strand.
TACTATGCTCTTCTCTACTTCACTCTAGTTTGCTTTGCTCTACTCTGCTCTGTTCTACTATGCTCGACTCTACTCTACTTTGCTCTGCTTAATTGTGCTCAATTATGCTCTGCTCAACTCTGCTCTACTCTCCTCTCCTCTCCTCTACTTTATTATACTCTACTCTACTCTTCTCTACTCTACACTTCTCTATCCTACTCTACTCTACTATATTATATTCTACTCCACTCGACTATACTCTACTATACTCTAGCCTAGCCTAATTTAGCTCTACTATACTCTTCTCTACTATATTCTACTCTAGCTTAGCCTAGCTTACCCTAGCCTAACCTAGTTTTACTCTAATCTACTCTACACTACTTTTGCCTAGCTTAGCCTTGCCTAGCCCACACTAGCCTTACCTAACTCTACTCTATTTGACTCTACTATGTTGTGCTCTTCTATACACTACTTTTCTCTACTCTGCTCTACCCCGTACTACTAAGTTCTACTCTTCTACTCTGCTATGTGCTGCACTGCTCTGCTCTACTCTCCTCTCCTCAAGTCTACTTTAATTTGCTCTGCTCTACTCTACTCTACTCTACTCTGCTCTACCCTACTCTACTCTAGTCGAGCCTAGGCTTCCCTAACCTACCTCAACTCTCCTGTACTCCATTTTACTCTACTATAGTCAAGCCTAGCCTAACCTACCCTTGCCTAGCCTAACCTAACCAAGCTTTACTCTACTATAATATACTCTTCTCTATACTACTCTATTCTGCTCAAATCTCCTCTACTCTAACATAGCCTAGCCTAGCTTAACCATGCTCAACTGTACTCTACTCTACTCTACCATAGCCTAGCCTTGCCTTGCCTAGTTTAGCCTAACCTATCTTTGCTTTACTCTGCTCTACTCTATTATGCCATGCTCTGCTCTTCTCTGTTATACTCTACTCACCCTAATTCACTCTACTCTACTATATCCTTCTCTGCTCTATACTCTTGTCTAGCCTACCTTAGCTTACCCTAACCTATCTTTACATTACTCTACTCTACTCTACTCTGGCCTAACCCAGCCAACCTTATTCTAGCCTAGCCTAGCCTTCGTTATCCAAACTTAGCTCTACCCTACTCTACTCTACTCTACTCTAACTTAGCTTAGCCTAGCCTAAACTAACCTACCTCTACTCCACTCAACTCTACTCCACTCTAAGCGAGCCTAGCCTCGCCTAACCTAACATAGTCCAACTCAATTGTACTCTACTCTACTCTCCTCTTTGTTAGACTAGCTTAGCCTATTCTAGCTCTACGCTACTCTACTCTACTCTACTATGCTCTACTCTACTTTGCTCTACTTTACCTTACTTTGCTATACTTTGATCTACTTTACCTTGCTATACTCTGTCTACTCTACCCTAGCCAAATCTACTCCACCCTAACTTAGCCTAACCTAACTTAGCTCTACTCTACTCTACTTTATTCTACTCTAGCCTAGCCTATCTTACCCTACCCTAGCCCAACTTAGCTTAGCATAACTTAGCAATACTCTACTCTACTCTACCCTACTTTATTCTACTCTATTCTACTCTATTCTACTCTACACTACTCTAGCATAGCCTAGCCTTACCTAGCCTTGCCTAACTTAGCCCTACTCTACTGTACTGTACTCCACTTTTCTCTGCTTTGCTCTACCCTACTCTACTATATTATTCTCAGCCCTGTGCCACTCTGCTTTGCTTTGCACTACTCTACTCTACTCTACTCTACTTTATTATACTCTAGCCCAGCCTAGCCTATTCTAGCTCTACTCTACTCTAATCTACTCTTATTTGCTCTACTCAACTCTATTCTTCTCTAACTTGGCTAAGCCTAGTCTCATAGAACCTAACTCTACTATACTCTGCTCCACTCTACTCTTACCTAGCTTAGCATAGCCTAGAAAACCTTAGCTTAGACAAGCTTAACATAGCTCTACTCTACTCTACTCTATTATGCTCTACTCTAGTCTAATCTACTTTACTCTACTCTACTCTATTGTACTCTAACATAGCCAAACCTAGCTCTAATCTACTCTACTCTACAATGCTCTACTCTACTCTACTCTACTCTACTCTTCTCTACTCTACTCTAGGCTAACTAAGCCTAGCCTATCCATGCTTTATGCTACTCTACTCTACTTTACTCTATTATACTATACTCTACTTTACTAAACTCTACTTTACTCTAACCAAACCTTGCCTAACCTAACCTTACTCTGCTCTACTCTACTCTAGCCTAGCCTTGCCAAGCCAAGCTTGGCCTAGCCTAGCCTACTTTAACCTAACTCTACCCTCTTCTATGTGCTCAGCACTACTCTATTTTGTTCTACCCGACTTTGCTCTTCTCTACTCTGCCATGCTTTGCTCTGCTATGCTATGCTCTGCTCAGCTATGCTTTGCTCTATTCTACTCCATTCTACTCTGCTCTACTCTATCCAAGCCTAGCCTAACCTTGCTCTACTCTACTATACTCAGCTCAGCTCTACTCTACTCTGCTTTGCTTTACTCTACTCTGCACCATTTTTCTCTTCTCTATTCTTCTCTACACTGATCTACTCTACTTTGCTTTGCTCTACTCTACTCTACTCTACTCTACTATACTATACTCTACTCTACTCTAACCTATTTCAGCCTAACCTAACCTAGCCTAACATAGCTGAACTCTGCTTTTCTCTATACTACTCTACCCTACTCTACTTTACTACTCTTGCCTAGCTTAGCTTAACCTAGCTCTACTCTACTGAACTTAACTCTACTATACTCTACTCTACTCCAATCTACTTTACTCCACTCTACTCTACTCTATGTTAACTTAGCCTTACCTGACATAACCTAGCTCTACTCTACTCTACTCTACTCTACTCTACTCTACTCTACTCTACTCTAGCCTAACCTAGCCTAGCCACGCCTAGCCTAGCCTAACCTTATTTTACTCTACTATACCCTACTCTATTCTACTCTACTCTAATCTATTCTACTATATTCTGCTCAACTTCACTCTACTGTACTGTTCTCTACTCTACTCTACACTACTATACTCTTCTCTACTCTACACTAGGATAACCTAACCTAGGATAGCTTAGCCTAGCCTAACCATGCTCTATGCTACTCTACTCTACTCTATTATACTATACTCTTCTTTACTCCACTCTACTATACTCTACTATATTCGAACTTATCCTATCATAGCCTAGGTCAACTTAAGTTAGATTTACTTTGCTCTGTCCTGCTCTACTCTACTCTACTTTGCTCTATTATACTTAGCTTTGCTTTCCTCTACTCTGTTCTACTCTTCTTTGCTTTGCTCTACACTACTCTACTTTACTTTATTTTGTTCTACTCTGGCCTACCCTACTCTACTCCAGCCTAGCCTAGCCTAACTAAGCTCTACTTTACTTTACGATACTCTACTCTAGTCTTCTCTACCCTATTATAGCCTAGCCTAGCCTAATCTTACTCTACTATACTCTTCTCTACTCTACTCAGCTCTACTATACTACACAATATTCTACTCTACTCCACTCTACTCTACCATGCTCTACACTACTTTACTGTAACCTAACCTTGCCTAACCTAATGTGACCTAGCCTTACTCTGCTCTACTCTACTCTAGCCTACCCTCGCCAAGCCAAGCTTGGCCAAGCCTACCCTAGTTTAACCTAACTCAACTCTCTTCTATTTGCTTAGAATTACTCTATTTTGTTGTACTCTACTTTGCTCTTCTCTACTCTATCATGCTTTGTTATACTATGCTCTACTCTACTCTACTATGCTCTACTCTTTCTGCTATGCTCTATTCTACTCCATTCTACTCTACTCTACTCTAACCAAGCCTAGCCTAACCTTGCTCTACTCTACTCTACTCTGCTCAGCATAGCTCTACTCTTCTCTACTTTGCTTTACTCTACTCTGCTCTATTTTTCTCTTCTCTATTCTTCTCTACACTGCTTTACTCTACTTTGCTTTGCTCCACTCTACTCTACTCTACTCCATTATACTCTACTCTACTTTACTCTACTATACTATACTCTACTCTAACTTATTTCAGCCTAGCCTAACCTAATTCAACTTTACTTTACTCTACACTACTCTATCCTACTCTACTCTACTACTCTTGCCTAGCTTAGCTTAACATACCTCTACTCTAATTTACTCAACTCTAATATACTCTATTCTACTCCAATCTACTTTACTCAACTCTACTCTACTCTAAGTTAGCTTAGCCTTGCCTGACATAACTTATCTCTACTCTACTCTGCTCTACTCTACTCTACTCTATTATAGCCTAACCTTATTTTATTCTACTCTACCCTACTTTATTCTACTCTACTCTACTTTGCTCAACATTACTCCACTAAACTATTCTCTACTCTACTCTATGCTACTCTACTCTACTCTACTCTACTCTGCTCTACTCTACTCTACTATACTCTAACTTAGCTTAGGCTAACCTTACATAGCCTAACCTAGCCTTACTCGACACTACTCTGCTCTGCTCTGTTATGCTCTACTCTGCTCTTCTCTATTCTGCTCTATTATGCTCTACTTTACACTGTTCTACTCTTATTTACTAAGTTTTACTCTACTCTACTCTACTCTACTCTATTTTACTTTGCTCTTCTCTACCCCACACTACTCTACTCTACTCTGACCTAGACTAACAAAGCCTAGCCTAGTTTAGCTTTGCCTAACTTAGGCTGACCTAGCTCTATTCTACTTTAATCTGCTCTTCTCTACTCTACTTTACTCTGCTCTGCTCTACACTACTATGCTCTACTCTGCTCTGCTCTGCTCTACTCTTCTTTACAAGAGCCTAAGCTAACCTAGTCTAGCTTAGCCTAGCTCTACTCTACTCTACTCTACTCTAACATAGCATAGGCAAGCTTAGCTTAACCTAACCTTACTCGACTCTATTCTGCTTTATTATGCTCTACTCTACTCTGCTCTTCTCTACTTTGCTCTACTTTACTCTACTCTACTCTACTCTCCTCTACTCTACTCTACTCTTACCTAGCCTAGCCTAACCTAGCATACCTTTGCATAGCATAGGCTAAGCTAGCTTTACTCTACACTACTTTACTATACCTTACTATACTCTAATCTACTCTACTCCTCTAACTGAACCTAGCCAAACCTAGCTCTACTCAACTCTACTATGCTCTATTCTAGAATAGCTTAGCCTAGCCTAACCTAGCTCTTCTCTGCTCTACTCTACTTTGCTCTGCTCTACTGTTCTCTGTTATTCTTTGCTTTGCTCTACTATGCTTTCCTCTACTCTACTCTACTATGTAATACTCTGCTCTACTTTACTCTACTCTACTATGCTCTGCTCTACTCTACTCTGCACCCCTACTCTAATCAAGCTAAACCTAGCATAACCAGTCTAAGTTAGCTTAGCCTAACCTTACTTTACTCAAATCTACTCTAGCCTAGCCTGACCTAGCTCTGCTTTGCTCTACTCTTCTCTATACTACTATACTCTAATTTGTTGTACTCTTCTCTACTCTACTCTTCTTTACTCTACTCTTCTCTACTCACTTTACTCTAGTCTTGTTTAGCCTAGCTTAGCAAAGCCTATCCTAACCTAACTCTATTCCACTCTACTCTACTCCTCTACTCTATTCTACTTTATTAAACTCTAACCTAGCTATCCTACCCTAGCCTAGCTAAGCCTAGCCAATCCTAACCTAACCTGGCTTTAATGTACTTTACTCTAATCTACTCTACTCAAATGTACCCTACTCTACTTTATTCTGCTTTAACTTAGCCTAAATTAGCCTAACCTAACCTAGCCAAGCTTAACCTAACCAAGCTCTACTCTACTCTACTTTACTCTACTCTACCCTACTTTGGCCCAGCTAGCCTAATGTAGCCTAGCCTAGCCTAACCTTACTCTCCTCTACTCATCTCAACTCTGCTTTACTTTTCTTTGCTTTTCTCTGCTTCACTATACTCTACTCTACTCTACTCTGTCATGCTCTGCTCTACTCTACTCTACACTGCTCTACTCTACTCTACTCTACACTATTTTACTCTACTTTAGCCTAGCCAAGCCTAGCATAACTTAGCTCAACTCTACCCTGCTCTATTCTACTCTACTCCACTCTACTCTACTCTAGCCTCGCCTAAACTAGCCTAGCCTAGACTCAGTTAGCCAAACTTAAGCTAGTTGAGCTTTACTCTACTCCATTTTACTCTACTATACTCTAACATACTCTTCTCTAAACTATTATAGCATTACCTAACCTACCTTGGCCTAAGCTAAATTAACTTGGTCTGCTATGCTTTTCTCTACTTTACTCTACTTTGTATTGCTATTCTCTGCTCTACTCTACTCGGCTCTACTCTACTCTATTATACTCTAGCATAGCCTAGACTAGCAAAGCTTAACCTTGATCCACTCCTTGCTACTCAACTCTACTCTACTCTACTCGACTCTAACCTAGCCTAAGCAATCCTAGCCTAGAATAGCCTAACTTAACTCTACTCAACTCTACTCTATTCTACTCCACTATACTCTAGCCTAGGCTAGCCTAATTAGTCTTATCTTACCTAACTTACCTTAACCTATCCTAGAACTACTATGTTCTGCTTTACTCTACTCTACTCTACTCTACTCTACTGTACTCCACTCCACACTACCCTACTCTACTATATTCTACTCTACTCTACTCTAACTTAGCCTAGGCTAGCCAAGCTTACCCAAACCTAGCTCTACTCTACTATGCACTACTCTACTCTACTTTACTATGCTCTACTCGGCTCTACTCTTCTTTACTCTGCTCTGCTCCTGTCTACTTTACTCTATTCTACTTTTCTTTACTCTACTCTACTCTACTCTACTCTATTTTGCTATACTCTTCTTTACTCTACTCTACTATACTCTACTTTAACTTAGGCAAACCTAGCCTAACCAAGCCTAGCTTAGCCTAACTTAGGCTAAACTAGCTCTACTGTGCTTTGCTATCCTCTACTCAACTCTGCTCTACTATACTTCGCTCTACTCTGCTCTGCTCTACTCTACTCTACTCTAGCCTTACTTAGCCTAATCTAGCCTATCCACTCTAACTTAGCCTAGGCTAGCCTGGCTTAGCCTAACGTTGCTCTACTCTGCTCTACTCTACTCTACTCCAGCCATGCCTCATGAAGTCTAACCTGGCTCTGTTGTACTCTACTCTGCTCTAGTCTGCTCTACTCTCCTCAACTCTACTTTACTCTTTAATTTGCTCTACTCTTTCCTTCTCTTCTCTACTCTAATTTAGCCTAGTTTAGCCTATCCTAAGCTAGCTTTACTCTACTCTACTCACTCTACTCTACATAACTATTCTACTATACTCTACACAAACTTAGCCTAAAGTAGCCCTACCCTATTATACTCTCCTCTAATCTGCTCTACTCTACTCTTCTCTTCTCTGCATTACTCTTCTCTAATCTAATCTACTCTACACAACTTCACTCTACTATAGCTTAGCATAACCAACCCTACCCTAATCTAGCATAGCCTAGCCCAATGTAGCTCTACTCTACTCTAATCTACTATACTCTACTCTACTCTACTCTACTTTAGCCTAACCTAGCATACCCTATCCTATCATTGCCTAGCCTACTCTAACCTTGCTCTACTATACTTTACTCTACTCTACTCTGCTCTGCCCTACTCTTCTACACTCTAATCTAGCCTAGCATATCCTACCTCTACTCTACTTTACTCTACTCAAGTCTAGCCTAGCCTAGCCTAATCTAGCTCTACTTTGCTTCTCTCTTCTCCGCTCTACTACACTCTACCCTTCTCTACTCTACTCTAGTTGACTCTACTCCACTCAACTCTACTCTGCTCTACTCTACTCTGGCCTAGCATAATCTGGCCTATCCGATCCTAGCCTTACCAAACCTAGCCTAACCTATCTCAACTATACTCTACTCTACTCTACTCCACTCTACTCTACTCTACTCTACTCTACTCTACTTTACTCTACTCCACTCTACTCTACTCTAACTTAGCCTTGCCTAGCATAGCATAGCTTAGTCTAAATTACCTCTACTCTTCTCTGCTCTACTCTACCCTTCTCTACTCTACTCTCTCTCCTCTACTCTGCTCTACTCTATTTTATGCTACTCAAGCCTAGCCTAGCTTAGCCAAGCTCTATTATACTCTACTCTACTTTACTCTAACCTAGCCTACCTTAACCAAGCCTAACCTAGCATAACTTAGCCTAACCTAGCATAACTTAGCCTAACCTAACTTTACTCTACTCTACTTTACTCTACTCTAACCTAGCCTAGCCTACCATAACCTAGCTCTAATTACTCTACCCTACTTTTGCTTAGCCTAGCATTGCCTAACCTAGCCTAGCCGATCCTAACAAAACCTAGCTTTTCTCTGCTTTTCTCTACTGTACTCTTCTTTACTCTGCTATGCTTTTCTCTACTCTACTCTTCTTTACTCTGCTATGCTTTTCTCTACTCTACTCTATTCTACTCTGTTCTGCTCTACACTGCTCTGCTCTACTCTTCTCTACTCTACTCTCTTCTCCTCTACTCTCCTCTACTCAATGCTACTCTATTCTTTTTTACTCTAACCTAGCCTAGCCTAAACTGGCCTAACCTAACTCTACTCTACTTTACACTACTCTAATCTACACTACTCTATAGCACTCAACTCTTCTCTACTCTAGCCTCGTCTAGCCCAGCCTAACTTAACCTAGCCAAGCCTAGCCTAAACTAGCTCTACTCTACTCTAATCTACAATACTCTACTCTACTATACTCTAACCTAGTGTATCCAATCCTAACCAAGCCTAGCTATACTTTACTCTAGCCTAGCTTAGCTAAGCCTAACCTAGCTCTGGTATGCTTTACTCTATTATTTTCTACTCTACTCTACTCTGCTCTTTATTCTATTTTCTCTACTTTGCTCTTCTCCACTCTACTCTGCTGTGCTCTACTATACTCTGCCATGCTCTGCTCTACTCTGCTCTACTCTACTCTACTCTACTCTTTTGTACTCCAGCTTAGCCTAGCCTAACTAAGCTCTATGCCACTCTAGCCTAGCCTACCCTAAACTAGCTCTACTCTAATCTACTATATACTTCTCTACTCTACTCTACTTTACTCTAACTTAGCTTAGCTTAACCCAACCTAGCTCTACCCCAATTTACTTTACCCTATACTACTCTACTCTACTCAACTCCTAACCTAACCTAGTCTAACATAGCTCAAGTCAACTCTACCATACTCTTCTCTACTCTACTCTATTATCCATTTCTCTACTCTGCTCTGTTTTACTCTTCTCCACTCTATTCTGCTCTAGTCAACTCTACTCTCCTCTCCTCTCCTCTACTTTGCTATGCTCTCCTTTACTCTACTCTGTAATGCTCTCTACTACTCAACTCAACTCAACTCTACTCTACTCTACTATAATCTATTCCAACCTAGCCTACACTATCCTAACCTAGCCTAGCCTAACTTAGCTTTACTATATTTACTCTTCCCTACTTTATTCTACTCTAATCTACTCTACTCTAATCTACTCCACTCTACTCTACCCTAACTTAGCTTAGCCTAGCCTAATCTTGCTCTACTCTACTCTACTCTACTCTACTCTAGACTAGCCTAACATAGGCTAGCCAAGCCTAGGCTGACTTAACTCTACTCTACTCTACTTTACTCTGCTCTGTTATGTTTTACTCTGCTCTGCTCTTTTGGCTCTTTTTTATCTTCTTTACTCTACTATGTTCTACCTTATTCTACTCTACTCTAACCTATCCAAACCTAACCTAACATAGCTCTACTATATTCTACACTACTCTACTCTACTTTATTCTATTCTACTCAAATATAATCTACTCTAACCTAACCTAACCTACCTTACCCTAGCCTAACTTAGCCCAAACTAACCTAGCGCTAGTATACTCAACTCAACTATACTCTACTCTACTCTAAACTACTCAAAGCTACTATACTATATTCTAACTTGGCCTAACCTAGCCAATCCTAACCTAGCTCAGCTTTACCTAACTCTACTCTACTCTTATCTACTCTACCCTACTCTATTCTACTCTACTCTACTCAAGCCTAGCATAGCCTAGCCTAACTAAGTTCTACTCTACTCTACTATGCTCTACTCTGCTCCATTTTTATGTTCTACTCTACACTCCTCTACTCAATTTTTCTCTACTCTACTCTGCTCTATTATACTCTACTCTTCTCTACTCTACTCTACTGTACTCTCCTTTCGTCTCCTCTCCTCTCCTCTCATCTATTCTACTCTACACAACACAACTCTAATCCATTCCATAATAGTCTACTCTAATCTATTTTACTCTACTCTATATTGTTCTACTCTACTTTACTCTACTCTACTCTACTATAGCATCGCCTAACGTAGCCTAATCTAGCTCTACTCTGCTCTACTCTACCCTACTCTACTCTACTCTTCCCTAGCCTAGCATAGTATAGCCTAGCCTAGCCTAACCTACCTCTACTATACTCTACTCTACTCTACACTACTCTACTTTACTCTACTATACTCTATCCTTGCCTAGCTTAGCCTAACCTAGCTTCACTATACTTTACTTTACTCTACTTTATGCTATACTACACTACTCTTCTCTACACTATTTTACTCTGCTATTCTTTCCTCTACTTTGCTCTTCTCTATTCTCCTCAACTCTACTCTATTCTACTCTACTCTCATCGACTCTACTCTACTCTCCTTGACCATACTCTACTTTACTCTACTCTACTCTACTCTACTCTAGCCTAGCCTAACAAAGCTCTACTCTACTATACTCCACTCTACTCTACTTTGGCCTAGCTTAACCTAGCATAGCCTACCCTATCCTAACCAAGCCTTTTTTAGCATGGTCTAACCTTGCTCTACTCTACTCTACTCTTACCTAGCATAGCCTATCCTAACAAAGCTTTACTATACTCTTCTCGACTCTACTCTTCTCGACTCTACTCTAGCCTAGCCTTGACTAGCCTAATTTAGCCTAAGCTCGCTCTACTTTGCTCCACTTTACTCTACTATGCAATGCACTGCTTTGCTCTTTTGTGCTCTACTCAACTTTGCTCTTCACTTCTCTGCTCTGCTCTTTACTCTAGCCTAGCCTAGCCTAGCTTAGCCTAGCCAACCCTAACTCTACTCTACTCAACTCTACTCTACTATTCTCTTCTCTACTCTACTCTACTCTACTTTAATTGAGCCTAGCCTAGCTTAACTTTGCTCTTTTTTCCTCTACACTGCTATACTCTACTCTACTTTACTCATCTCTACTCATCTCTACTCTTCTCTACTCTACACTAATCTACTCTACTCTACTCTAGCCTTGCCTAGCCTAGCTTAGCCCAGCCTAGCCTAACTTAGCTCTACTTTACTCTTGTCTACTCTACTCTATTACACCCTACTTTACTCTTGTCTACTCTACTCTATTACACCCTACTTTACTCTAACTTAGCCTCGCCTATTCTAGCCTAGCCTAGCATAACTTAGCCCAACCTAACCTTGCCCTACCCTTCTCTACTCTACTCTACTTTACTCTATTCTACTCTAACATAGCCAAGCCTAACCTAGCTCTACTCTACTCTACTCTAGCCTAATCTTGCTTAGCCTAACCTAGATTAGCCTAACCTAGCTCTACTCTACTCTGCTTTACTCTACTCTTCTCTACTCTACTCTACTCTACATTCTTATTCTATTCTCTGCTCTTCTCTACTTTACTATGCTCTGCTTTAATCTTCATTGCCCTGCTCTACTCTTCTCTATTATTCTCTACTTTGCTATGCTCTGCTCTACTTTGCTCTTCTCTACTCTACACTACTCTACTTCGCTAAACGCTACTTTGCTTTGCTCTACTCTACTCAACTCTGCTATACTCTTCTCTATTCTACTCCACTATTCTCGACTCTACCCTACTCTATTCTACTCTACCCTAACCTAGTTTAGCATAACCTGACTAGCTTAACCTAGTTTTGCTCTACTCTACAATAATCTAATCTACTACTCTACCCTAGCCTCGCCTGACCTAGCCTAACCTAACCTAGCTCAGCTCTACTCTACTCTACTCTAACCAAGCATAGCCTAGTCTAACTTTGCTCTCCTCCACTATAGCCTAGCCTTACCTAGCTTAGGCAAGCCTAACTAGCTCTATTCTACTCTACTCTACTCTGTTCTACTCTGCTTTACTCTCCTCCACTCTACTCTACTCTACTCTATCCAAGTTTAGCTAGCCTTACCTAGCCTAGCCTAACCAAGCTCTAGAATACTCTGTACTACTCGACTCTAACAAGCCTAACCAAACTTAGCTCTGCTTTGCTTTTCTCTACTTTGCTCTATTCTTCTCTACTCAACTCTGCTATGCTCTCTTCTGCTCTACTCTACTCTACTCTACTGTGCTCTGCTCAATCATCTCTACTCTACTCTAATCTACTCTACTTTACTCCAACCTAGCTTAGCCTAGCCTAGCCTAACCTAACTCTGCTCTACTCTACTCTACTCGACTCGACTCGACTCAACTCTTGCCTAACTTAACCTAGCCAAGCCTAGCCTAACCTAACCTAGCTCTACTCTACTCTACTCTACTCTGCTCTTCTTTGCTATACTCTGCTCTACTCTACTCTACTCTGCTTTGCTCTACTCTACTCTACATTAGCCAAGCTTAGCCTAGTTTAGCCTAACTTATTCTAGCTCTTCTCTACTCTACTTTACTCTACTCTACTCTACTCGACTCGACTCTACTCTACTTTACTCTGCTCTAACCTAGACTAGCTTTGCCTAACTTAGCTCTACTCTACTCTGCTTAGCTATGCTTTGCTTTGCTATACTCCACTCTGCTCCACTCTACTGGTCTCTACTCTTCATGACTTCACTCTACTCTGCTCTACTCTACTCTAGCCCTGCCTATCCTAGTTGAATCAGCTCTACTCTACTTTAGCAAGCCTTGCTTAGCCTATGCCTGCCAAGCAAAGCTAGCCTAGCTTAACCAAGCTCTATTCTGCTCCACTCTACTCTATTTTAGTCTACTCTACTCTACTATACTCTATATTTACCTAACCTAGCATAGCATAACCTAGCTCTACTCTTCTTTACTCTACTCTACTCTACTTTATTCTATTCTACTCTACTCTAACATAGCCTTGCCAAGCCTAGCCCAATGAGCCAAACCTAGCGGTGCTATGCTCTACTCTTCTTTACTCTGCTATGCTCTGCTCTACTTTGCTCTGCTTTATTCTACTCTTCTTTGCTCTACTCTACTATACTCTAATTTACTCTACTCTAGCCTAAACTCATCTAGCTTAACCTAACCAAGCTCTACTCTACTCTACTCTACTCTTCTCTACTCGACTCTACTCTACTCTACTCTACCTTACTCCACTCCAGCCTAGCCTAGCATAAGTTAGCTCTACTCAGCTCTTCTCTGCTCTGCTTGGCTTTACTATGCTCCTCTCTTTTATACTCTATTCTACTCTACTCTAGCCTAGGCTTGCCTAGCCTAACCTAACCTAACCTTGCTCTACTCTAATCTACTCTATCCTAGCCTAATCTTGCTCAGCTCTACTCTACTCTATCTTAGCTTAACTTAGCCTTACCTAGTCTGGCCTAAAAAAGCCTAGCCTAACCAACCTCTACTCTACTCTACTCTATTATATTATACTAAACTCTAACCTACTCTGCTCTACTTTACTTTACTCTACTCCACTATACTCTACTCTACAGCATCCTTCTCTTCACTACATTGCTTAATAATACTCTATGCTTGCCTTTACTCTGTTCTACTCTACTTTATTCCTCTCTACTCTACTCTACTACAATCTTCTTTACTCTACTCTCCTCTACTCTACTCTAGTCTAACCTAGCATAACCTAACCTAACCGAGCTCTACTCTATTCTACTCTATTAGCCTAACCTAGCTTAGATTAGCTTAACCTAGCTCTACTCCACTATGCTCTACTCTATTCTACTCTACTCTCCTCTATTCTACTCTATTATATTCTACTCTACTCTAGCTTAGTTTAGCCTAGCCTAACCTAACCTAACTCTACTTTACTCTATTCTGCTCTACTCTACTCTACTCTACTCTACTCCACTCTAGCCTACCCTAGGCTAACCTAACCTAGCCAAGCTTAGCCCAACCTATTCGAGCTCTACTCTACTCTACTCTATTCCACTATACTGCACTCTACTCTACTCTACTCTAACCTAAAATAGCCTAACCAAGCTCTGCTATACTCTTCTCTATTATACTATACTCTACTCTACTCTACACTACTTTGTTCTACTTTACTTTACTCTACTCTACTCTACTCTGATCTACTTTACTCTACTCTACTCTCACCTAGCCTAGCTTAGTCTAGCCTAATCTAGCTCTACTCTACTCTATTCTACTCTAGCCTAGCCTAGACTAGCCTCACTATTTTTAGCCTAACCTATCTCTGCTCTACTTTTCTTTATTCTACTCTACTAAACTCTGCTTTTCTCTACTCTTCTTTACTCACCTCTACTCTATGCTTCTTTGTGCTACTGTACTTTGCTCTGGTCTACTTTACTTTGCTCTACTCTACTATATTCTGCTCTACACTACTCTATTATGCTCTGTTATACTCTACTCTTCTTTATTCTTTGCTGCTATCCTCTCCTCTCCTCTTCTCTCCTCTACTCTTCTCTCCTCTCCTCTTCTCTACTCTACTCTACTCTACTCTACTCCACTCTACTCTACTGTTCTCTACTCTATTCTTTTATACTCTACTATTATCTATGCTAGTCTACTCTAGCCTAGCCTAGCTTAGCCTGATCTCACTCTACTCTAATCTACTATACTCTACTCTACAACACTCTAGCCTAGTATACCTTAACCTAGGCTACCCTAGCCTAACCTAGCTCCACTCTACTCTACTCTTCTCTAGCCTAGGGTAGCCTAATCTAGCCTAGCCTTAGCTAGCCTAGCCTAGCTTAGCCTAACCTGACTCTACTCAGCTCTACTCTATACTGCTCTACTATACTTTATTCTGTTTTGCTCTACCATACTCTGCTCTAACCTAACTTAGCCTAGCTTAGCTTAGCCTTGTTTAACCTTGGTCTACTTTACTCTACTCTGTACTACCCTACTCTACTCTCCTCTCCTCTGCTCTACTCTAGTCTACTCCACTATACTCTACTCTACTCTAATCTATTCTACTCTAACCTAGCCTAGCCTAACCTAGCCTAGCGTAGCCTCGCATAGCTTAGCACAACGAAACCTAGGTCTACTCTGCTCTACTACATTCTACTCTAGCTTAACATAGCCTAGCAAGCCTACCTTAGCCTAACCTAGCTTTACTCTACTTTACTATACTATACTCTACTCTAACTTAGTCTAGCCTAGCCTATCCTAACTTAGCTCTACTCCACTCTTCTCTATTCTATTCGACTTAACTCCTGCCTAATCTAGCCTAGCCTAACCTCGTTCTACTCTAGTCTACTCTACTCTTCTCTACACTACTCTTTTTTGCTATGCTCTACTCTGTTCTACTCTTATCTAATTTGCTCTGCTCTTCTTTACTTTACTCTACTCTACTCTACTTGAGCTTAGCCTAGCCTAACCTAGCTCTACCCTACTCTACTCTTCTCTACTCTACTCTACTCAACTCTACTCTTGTCTAGTCTAGCTTAGCCTAGCCTAGCCTAGCATAGCCTAAACTAGCTTTACTCTACTTAACTCTATTATACTCTATTATACTCTACCTTACTCAACTCTACTCTACTCTAACCTAACCTAGCTTAGCCTAGCCTAACCTAACTCTATTCTTCTTTGCTCTACTCTACTCTACCCTAGTTTAACCTATCCTAGTCTAACTTAACCTTGACGAACGTAGCTCTACTCTACTTTTCTTTGCTTTACGCTTCTCTGCTTTCCTCTACTCTGGTCTACATTGCTCTACTATGCTTTAATCTACACTACTCTACTTTGTTCTGCTCTACTCTACTCTACTCTAGCCTTGCCTAAACTAACCTAACCTAACTCTACTTTATTCTACTCTATTCTGCTTTACTTTACTCTACTCTACTTGAGCCTTGTCTAACCTAGCCTTGCCAAGTCTAGCCTAGCCTAGCCTAACCTAGTTCTACTCTACTCTACTATACTTTACTCTATTTTACTCTACTCTACTCTACTCAGTTCTATTCTACTCTACCCTTATTTTCTCTGCTCTACTCTTCTCTACTCAACTTTGGTCATCTCTGCTCTGCTCTACTCTACTCTACTATTGTCTACTTTACTCTGCTCTACTCAACTCTACTCTGATCACCTCCACTCTACTCTTCTCTAGCCTAACCTAGCCTAACCTAGCCTAACCAAGCCCTACTATACTCTACTATACTCTAGGCTAGCCTAATCAAGACTAACCTAGCCTAGCCTAGCCAACCCTAACATAGCTCTAGTCTAGTCTATTACACTCTGTTCTACTCTACTAGACTTTACCCTACTCTACTATACTCTACTCTACTCTCATCTAACCTAGCCTAACCTAGCATAGCTTAACCTAGCTCTACTCTACTCTAGCCTAGCCTAGCCTCGCCTTACCTAGCCTAGCCTAACCTCGTTCTACTCTTCTCTACTTCACTCTGCTATACTCTGATATATTTTGCTCTACTCTACTTTGCTCTACTCTACCTTGCTCTACTTTACTCTACTCTATTCTACTCTTTTATACTCTAACCTAGCACAGCCTAATCTAGCTCTACTCTACTCTACTCTACACTTACCTATCCAAGCCTAACGTAGCCTAACGTAGCTTAGCTAGGTGTAGCCTAGCCTAGCCCATCATAGCCTTACTCTACTCAACTCTATTTTTCTTTATCTAGCCCAGCCTAACCTTGCTCTACTCTACCCTATTATACTCAACTTTACTTTAAGCTAGCATAGCTGTTATACCCGGTAAAATTTTATGTATTTGATCTTTAATAAATTAATTGTGGCTTGGATGATTTCGAATCGACAGTAGGATGAGCCAGGAACTCAATTGTAGGCTATTGGAATTTCTGAAATCTTTTGGGAATTTTTCGGAGCACCGAGGAATTTTTAATTAATTTTCCCTATTTAATTGGATTTATTAGATTTTTAGAAATTCGAAAATCTAATTAAATTAAACCGGAAATCGTTTTTTTTATCGCGCGTGAACCGGACCGGAACGGTTCAGCGGAGGCGGAGGCGGTTCGCCGGGTGAGTTTGCGTGTGCGTTCTAATAAGCGGATCGGACGGTCGAGATCGGCGGGTGAGATCGAACCGGCTGATCGGGTGCTTACCGTGTCGATAGCGTGTCGACAGCGCGTATTGTGTGCTTACCGTGTGGATAGCGTGTCGACAGCGCGTATCGGGTGCTCACGTGTCGAAAACGTGTCGAACGCGTAACGGGTTCACCGTGTCGGCCCGGGGTATAAAAACCCTCGCGAAGCAGCGAATAGGGTTTTCGTTCGACGGCGATAGTGAGGAAATTCCCGGCGTACGGCGCGTGATTCCGGCGGCCTGGCAAGGGGCTTTTTGTGCCCGGAGATTCACGAGACCGAGGAGAGTCGATTGAGACCAAATTCGTTCGGCGAGGAGCTGCGGCGAACTGCGGACGAGCTTCACCGTCGCCGGCGTCTTCGAGGTAGGAATTTCAGATATTTAAATTAGATAATTAGCAAATTGAAGCATGTATTAGTTTGCAAATCTCTATCTAAGCATGCGAATGTGATTTTTGAAGCTAATTGTACAAATTATCGAAAATTGCATGTTAGGGTTTTCGGGACGTTAATTTGTTTCGCCGAAATTGGAAAATTACCAAGCATGAGGATTTAAATATGCCACTTTATTCATGTTAATATGATTGTATAATGCTAGAACTATAATTTCGTGAATTGTCAACATGAGGATTAGACGAAACTGCTCGGCGGAAAACTTGATTTAAACCTTAGGAAATTAGCGACATTATTGGAACATTAGGATAGTACGAACATGTTCTCCTTGTTCGCAGTCGCCGGAAATCGACGGAATGATCGTATTGGTCGGCTATTGCGGCGGCTAGGGTTTCGCGGACGACGGGCGAAGGAAGGAGACGAATTAAGGATTAATTAGGGATTAGTTGAATTATTAAGAGAATAATAATAATATTAATCATTAATATTATATATAAGCGTCGGCTGAATTTCGGATTAATAACTGACCGGCGGGGTTTGGTTCAGCATGAAAGCCCGAACCGGTGGCAAGATGCGATTCAGGGGATTCGGCGCGGTATAGTGAATAGCAAAATTTTAAATTCGGGGAATTATTCCGAATTTTGGAAAAAAATGGATAAAATGCAAAATTTGATATTTCAAATTTAGGAAAAATTCGATAATTGAGTTTTAGGAATTATTTACATTTAGAAAATTCAAGGAAAATCAGAAAACTTGGAAATGAGAAATTTCGAAAATTCTAGAGATCAGTGGGTAAAGAACAAATTTCCTGAAGTGGGGAAAAATGTTATCACTGATGACAGTACAGCTGGAAACAGTCAGACAAAGGTATGGTACACGGATGCTACCAGAACAGTCAGTAATTGACAATTGTGTTGCTTTGATGGCAACGGCATGGATTGAGTCAGTTTATTCAGTATTGGCATATTTCATGGATTGGCATATTGGACCGGACTACTATAGACCCTATATGATGTTTTAGGGTAGTTGTGGTAGGTAACTGTGCGGTTCGGACTTAGCTTCCACAGTATACATGTAGACTGGTATACGCCTTGTTGTACCTGGACACATGTTGCCGAATCTTGGAGTTAGAGATTGGCAATGACTGTAGGGGCGTGAGCTTCTATGGAAGTTGTTGGTAGAGGACTCCTTGGGACGGTGGCTGAGTCAATCTCTCCTGGTCCATGTGTGTAGGCCTGCGCGCCTGAGGGTGGCAGGGGTGTCTCGCAGTGGCTAGCCAAGTGTGTAGGCCTGCGCGCCTTAGGGTGGCAGGGGTGTCTCACGTTGGCTAGAGATTATGTGACTGGATCTGTCTGTAGTCTCCAGGAGATTGATTGACGAGAGACACTGCGGTGTCGGGTGCTTAGGCGCCATACGTGTTTCGAGATGGGCGTTCCCACTGGCACGTTGCCTGGTAGCCCAGAGGAGAGCTACTCTGGTGTGACTGGGGTGGCTGTGGTTGGTCGGAGTCTGGGACTGAGAGTGCCTATCCACCGTACATTATTATGCTGTATTCCTGTATTTTTGCTATTATCCTTCTCTTGCATGTGAGTTTTACTAGCTGACTTTCCTACTGGGCGTAGCTCATTCCTGTATTATATATTTTCAGTGGCTCGGCAGACTTGACGCTACCGGATTAGGTGGGATCGTGGTCAGCAGGCTTGTGAAGGATTTCTGATTGGTGATTGTCTGAGATATTCTGGTTAGTTGATTGTTGCTGTTGGATGTTTCAGTGAGACTGTTATTCTCATATGTTACATATAATTTGAGGGTAATTCGGAATTATGTATCTGGATGAACAATACTACACTTGTGGACTTGTATCTTATTCTTGTAATGTAGTTCCATTTACTGTCTTATCTTATTGTCTTGGAGTATGGTGAGTGGAGTGCTACATTTATCTGTGGATGTTATATATCTTTCTGTTTGATGGTGAGGTCATTACATGACTATGGAACTTAACCGTGGGGGTTCAGACTTCTATTAGATCGGTTCTCCTACCGGTGTGGGTAAGGAGTATTTGGTCTAGTAGGAGTAACATTGCGCGAGTCCATCTGTTAACTCAGGAGTCATGAACCTGACTTGACGGTGTACCCGGGAGATGGGATCCACATTGTTAAGGAAAGTAGGTGTGTAATGATGTGTTATATCCTATGTTTTCGTAGGCTGCTCAGGTTGGTATGGGACGATCTGAGCTGTCTATATAAAAAAAAAAAAAAAAAAAAAATGTATGCCAAAAATCAGCCTAGGAAAA
This sequence comes from Vanilla planifolia, assembly GCA_023846275.1. Classification (NCBI taxonomy): domain Eukaryota; kingdom Viridiplantae; phylum Streptophyta; class Magnoliopsida; order Asparagales; family Orchidaceae; genus Vanilla; species Vanilla planifolia. The sequence continues at coordinate 264,029 of JAIUJO010000709.1, forward strand.
AATGGGGTGTAACAGTAGTGGTATCAGAGCCCTAGGTGAGGATAACGGGGCTAGACGTGTATAGGGGTTCAACCCAAGGTGGGGAGAACTGTTGATTCTTTTGTATACTATAGTAGTCCATATGCCAATTGCCAAATGACTACTCTAATGCCAGATTAATTGTTTTTGACAGTATGGCTGGTACCAGGAGAATTTCCGCTCGTGGAGCAGCTAGAGGCAGACCGGTATCTACTACTCCTACCCCGGAGACGATCCCAGCATTGCCAGTTGAGCCAGCCGTGGATCGTTGGATCGATGCCTTCATGCGGTTGCGTCCGCGGAGCTTCAGTGGGTCGGCTGACCCAGCGGTGGCAGATGACTGGATGGCTCATATGCTTGAGCTATTTGATGCCTTGGGATGTCCATTCGGCAGGAGGGTAGTGCTTGCTGCTCTAGTGTTGGAGGGAGAGGCTGCTACCTGGTGGAGAGGCCAGCGGCGCGCTATGTTTGGGGAGGCCCAGAACAGTGAGATAGCATGGGATGACTTTGTTGAGGCATTCAGGGAGTGCTACATTCCGGCCTCTGCCATGGCTCAGTTCAGGAGGGAACTTATACACCTCAGGCAGGGCCAGATGTCAGTGAACGATTACTTATCGAGGTTCACTTATCTGGCGAGGTACGCCGTAGAGCTGGTGCCTTCTGAGGAACGCAGATGTGAGATGTTCCTGGAGGGACTTCGTCCTATGCTGCAGCGCCAGCTAGTTGTGAGTCGGTTTGCCAGGTTTCGTGACTTGGTGGAGGCTGCGAGATCCGTTGAGCTTATTGATATCCGGATGGAGGCCCAGAGAGAGACTCATAACAAGAGGAAGGAATTCAGAAATATCCAACAAAACAAAAAGGGCAAGAGACACAGAGATCACAGTGGTACTCAGGAGGTCGTGGTCCGGCCACGACCTATTTCTGAGAGACTAGTGCAGCAGACAGGTACCCGGACTGGGGGGATTATCTGCTACCATTGTCGACAGCCCGGACACAAGAAGTGCGACTGCCCAGAGTTGAAGAAACAGAGGATCACGGGACCGGTTGGTTCATCTGGGGGACAGCCCAGGGTATTTACACTGACTCGGCAGCAGGCTTCTGAGTCACCAGAAGTGATCACAGGTATGCTTCATTTTGGCAACGTGCAGTGCATGACTTTGTTTGATACTGGTGCATCTCATTCTTTTGTTGCTGAGAGGATCTGGAATCAGATATCAGGATCCAAGGGTTACTTGAAGGAACCCTTACTGGTTAGACTTCCTGATGGGAAAGAGATTCCCACTGTTCAGAAGATTGACGGATCTATTCTGATTAGTGGACACGAATTCGTGACAGAGTTGATATGTGTGCCACTAGCAGAGTTCGACATCATTTTGGGGATGGATTGGTTGTGCCACCATGCAGTGGTTCTGGATTGTTGGGAGAAGAAGGTCAGGATCAGAGTGCCTGGTTCGGGGGATGTGATATACTTTGGTCTGAACAGGCAGATTCCCCTGATCTCAGTTCTTCAGGCTGGAAGGTTAGTAAGGGTTGTACTGGTTGGTTGGCCTATGTGACCGATAGCCAAGCCACCACTACCCCTATGTCAGATATTCCAGTGGTGAGAGACTTTCCTATGGTTTTTCTAGAGGAGTTGCCTGGATTTCCACCAGCTAGGGAAGTGGAGTTTTCAATTGATTTGGAGGCAGGAGTAGCTCCTATTGCTAGAGCTCCTTACAGGATGGCTCCAGCCGAGCTAGCAGAGTTGAAGACTCAGTTACAGGACTTATTAGACAAGGGACTCATACGCCCCAGTTGTTCACCTTGGGGTGCCCCTGTCTTATTTGTCAAGAAGAAAGATGGTAGTATGAGGCTGTGTGTGGATTATAGGGAATTGAATAAGGTTACTATTCGTAACCGATACCCTTTACCACGCATCGATGATTTGCTGGATCAACTTCAGGGAGCAACTGTGTTCTCCAAGATTGACTTACGCTCGGGTTATCACCAGATCCGGATTAGAGATTCTGATGTACCCAAGACAGCATTCCGTACTAGATACGGACATTACGAGTTCACAGTGTTGCCTTTTGGATTGACTAATGCTCCAGCAGTATTTATGAACCTGATGCATCGAGTTTTTCATGCCTTTCTGGATCGGTTTGTGATCATCTTTATAGATGATATATTGATTTATTCCAGAGATAGGGATACTCATGCAGATCAGTTGAGGACTGTGCTTACAGTGTTGCGGGAGAATGAGCTGTATGCAAAATTCTCCAAGTGTTCTTTTTGGCTGGACTCAGTAGCATTCTTAGGACACATTGTCAGTGCGGAGGGCGTGGCTGTTGATCCTAGCAAGATACGAGCTATTATTGATTGGAAACGGCCATCTTCTGTCACTGAGATCCGGAGTTTCCTTGGTTTGGCTGGATACTATAGGAAATTTGTTCCTCACTTTTCTAGACTGGCTGCTCCACTAACCCAGTTGACCCGGAAGGGAAAATCTTTTGAGTGGACAGAGAGTTGTGAGAACAGTTTCCTAGAGCTGAAGCAGAGGCTTAGCACCGCTCCAGTATTGATGTTACCCACACAGGAGAAGCCGTATCAGATGTACACTGATGCTTCACATATAGGCTTGGGAGCCGTACTGATGCAGGATAACAGAGTTATAGCATATGCTTCGAGGCAACTGAAGGATCATGAGAAGAATTATCCCACTCATGATTTGGAGTTAGCTGCTGTCATTTTTGCCTTGAAGATATGGAGACATTATTTGTACGGAGTTCCTGTAGATTGCTTCTCTGACCACAAGAGTCTTAAGTATCTGTTCACTCAGAAGGAACTGAACTTGAGGCAGAGGAGGTGGTTGGAACTGATAAAGGATTACGAGCTGACAATAAACTACTGCGAGGGGAAGGCTAATCCAGTGGCTGATGCCTTGAGCAGACACGCAGTTGTGCATAATATGTTAGTCTGTGACTCTATACCAGACTTGGATTGGAATGTTGAAAGATGTCAGGAACAGTTGTCTATTCAGAGACTGGTTCACAGACTCAGCTCATTGACTATTCGGGCTGACTGGTTATCTGAGATGCGTGACCTTCAGCTTTGTGATGAAGAGCTGAAGGAGAAGATTGAGTTGGCATCGCAGGGATTGGGAGGAGACTTTGCTCTCAGAGACGACATTTTGACCTTCAGGGGTCGCTGGTGTGTACCATCACATCAGGAGTTCAGGGAGAGGATCCTTCGGGAGGCTCACTATGGAACCTTGGCTATGCACCCTGGAGAAGTCAAGATGTACAGGAATTTGAGGAGTGTTTTCTGGTGGAGAGGTTTGAAGACAGATGTTGCTGCCTTTGTTAGGAAATGCCTTACATGTCAGCAAGTTAAGGCCGAACACCAGAGACCTGGAGGATTGTTACAGAGATTGCCGATTCCGGAGTGGAAATGGGATGACATCACTATGGACTTTGTGACTGGTCTTCCTCGTACCAGACAAGGTTTTGATGCTATTTGGGTCATCGTAGATCGATTGACCAAGTCAGCCCATTTCTTATCCATTAAGAAGACGGATTCAGCGGCACAGTTGGCAGAGATATATATTCAGCAGATTGTCAGATTGCATGGGATTCCCCGTTCTATTATTTCTGACAGAGACGCCAAATTCACATCACAGTTTTGGAAGAGCTTACACACTGCCATGGGTACACAGTTAAAGTTCAGTACTGCTTATCATCCTCAGACGGATGGACAGTCTGAGCGGACTATTCGGACCTTGGAGGATTTGCTACGCTTGAGCGTACAAACTTACTCAACAGATTGGACTAGACGATTACCCTTGGTAGAGTTTGTGTACAATAACAGCTTCCAGGCATCGATTGGTATGGCACCTTACGAGGCGTTGTATGGGCGTAGGTGCAGATCTCCTCTTTGTTGGGAGGAGGGTGATTCCAGGAGAGTGTGGGGACCCCAGATTGTAGAGGAGACCACAGCGGAAGTCAAGTTATTGCAGGACAGATTACGTACTGTGCAAGATCGCCAGAAGAAATATTATGATCCTAAGCACAAGGCTGTTGAGTTTTCTGTGGGAGATAGGGTATTCCTGAAGGTCAGTCCTATGCGGGGTCTATTCAGGTTTGGAAAGCCTTCTAAGCTTCGACCTCGTTACATTGGACCCTATCCTATTCTGGAGAGGATCGGTGAAGTGGCTTACAGGTTGGCACTTCCTGAGCATCTGACTGAGATTCACAATGTGTTCCATGTTTCGAATCTCAAGAAATATGTGCCAGATCCTTCTCATTGCATCAGTGATGATCTTCCTGGTTTACAAGTGGCACCAGATTCTTCTTATGTGGAACTACCAGTTCGCATCCTCGAGGAGAGCAGCAGACAGCTGAGGAACAGGTCGTTTCCTATGGTCAAGGTTCTGTGGAATAGACATGACGAAAGGGAGGCAACCTGGGAGCTAGAGCAGGATGTTGCTGAAAAATGGCCGGAACTTCTTGCTGAATTTCGAGGGCGAAATTCCTGATAAGGTGGGGAGATTGTTATACCCGGTAAAATTTTATGTATTTGATCTTTAATAAATTAATTGTGGCTTGGATGATTTCGAATCGACAGTAGGATGAGCCAGGAACTCAATTGTAGGCTATTGGAATTTCTGAAATCTTTTGGGAATTTTTCGGAGCACCGAGGAATTTTTAATTAATTTTCCCTATTTAATTGGATTTATTAGATTTTTAGAAATTCGAAAATCTAATTAAATTAAACCGGAAATCGTTTTTTTTATCGCGCGTGAACCGGACCGGAACGGTTCAGCGGAGGCGGAGGCGGTTCGCCGGGTGAGTTTGCGTGTGCGTTCTAATAAGCGGATCGGACGGTCGAGATCGGCGGGTGAGATCGAACCGGCTGATCGGGTGCTTACCGTGTCGATAGCGTGTCGACAGCGCGTATTGTGTGCTTACCGTGTGGATAGCGTGTCGACAGCGCGTATCGGGTGCTCACGTGTCGAAAACGTGTCGAACGCGTAACGGGTTCACCGTGTCGGCCCGGGGTATAAAAACCCTCGCGAAGCAGCGAATAGGGTTTTCGTTCGACGGCGATAGTGAGGAAATTCCCGGCGTACGGCGCGTGATTCCGGCGGCCTGGCAAGGGGCTTTTTGTGCCCGGAGATTCACGAGACCGAGGAGAGTCGATTGAGACCAAATTCGTTCGGCGAGGAGCTGCGGCGAACTGCGGACGAGCTTCACCGTCGCCGGCGTCTTCGAGGTAGGAATTTCAGATATTTAAATTAGATAATTAGCAAATTGAAGCATGTATTAGTTTGCAAATCTCTATCTAAGCATGCGAATGTGATTTTTGAAGCTAATTGTACAAATTATCGAAAATTGCATGTTAGGGTTTTCGGGACGTTAATTTGTTTCGCCGAAATTGGAAAATTACCAAGCATGAGGATTTAAATATGCCACTTTATTCATGTTAATATGATTGTATAATGCTAGAACTATAATTTCGTGAATTGTCAACATGAGGATTAGACGAAACTGCTCGGCGGAAAACTTGATTTAAACCTTAGGAAATTAGCGACATTATTGGAACATTAGGATAGTACGAACATGTTCTCCTTGTTCGCAGTCGCCGGAAATCGACGGAATGATCGTATTGGTCGGCTATTGCGGCGGCTAGGGTTTCGCGGACGACGGGCGAAGGAAGGAGACGAATTAAGGATTAATTAGGGATTAGTTGAATTATTAAGAGAATAATAATAATATTAATCATTAATATTATATATAAGCGTCGGCTGAATTTCGGATTAATAACTGACCGGCGGGGTTTGGTTCAGCATGAAAGCCCGAACCGGTGGCAAGATGCGATTCAGGGGATTCGGCGCGGTATAGTGAATAGCAAAATTTTAAATTCGGGGAATTATTCCGAATTTTGGAAAAAAATGGATAAAATGCAAAATTTGATATTTCAAATTTAGGAAAAATTCGATAATTGAGTTTTAGGAATTATTTACATTTAGAAAATTCAAGGAAAATCAGAAAACTTGGAAATGAGAAATTTCGAAAATTCTAGAGATCAGTGGGTAAAGAACAAATTTCCTGAAGTGGGGAAAAATGTTATCACTGATGACAGTACAGCTGGAAACAGTCAGACAAAGGTATGGTACACGGATGCTACCAGAACAGTCAGTAATTGACAATTGTGTTGCTTTGATGGCAACGGCATGGATTGAGTCAGTTTATTCAGTATTGGCATATTTCATGGATTGGCATATTGGACCGGACTACTATAGACCCTATATGATGTTTTAGGGTAGTTGTGGTAGGTAACTGTGCGGTTCGGACTTAGCTTCCACAGTATACATGTAGACTGGTATACGCCTTGTTGTACCTGGACACATGTTGCCGAATCTTGGAGTTAGAGATTGGCAATGACTGTAGGGGCGTGAGCTTCTATGGAAGTTGTTGGTAGAGGACTCCTTGGGACGGTGGCTGAGTCAATCTCTCCTGGTCCATGTGTGTAGGCCTGCGCGCCTGAGGGTGGCAGGGGTGTCTCGCAGTGGCTAGCCAAGTGTGTAGGCCTGCGCGCCTTAGGGTGGCAGGGGTGTCTCACGTTGGCTAGAGATTATGTGACTGGATCTGTCTGTAGTCTCCAGGAGATTGATTGACGAGAGACACTGCGGTGTCGGGTGCTTAGGCGCCATACGTGTTTCGAGATGGGCGTTCCCACTGGCACGTTGCCTGGTAGCCCAGAGGAGAGCTACTCTGGTGTGACTGGGGTGGCTGTGGTTGGTCGGAGTCTGGGACTGAGAGTGCCTATCCACCGTACATTATTATGCTGTATTCCTGTATTTTTGCTATTATCCTTCTCTTGCATGTGAGTTTTACTAGCTGACTTTCCTACTGGGCGTAGCTCATTCCTGTATTATATATTTTCAGTGGCTCGGCAGACTTGACGCTACCGGATTAGGTGGGATCGTGGTCAGCAGGCTTGTGAAGGATTTCTGATTGGTGATTGTCTGAGATATTCTGGTTAGTTGATTGTTGCTGTTGGATGTTTCAGTGAGACTGTTATTCTCATATGTTACATATAATTTGAGGGTAATTCGGAATTATGTATCTGGATGAACAATACTACACTTGTGGACTTGTATCTTATTCTTGTAATGTAGTTCCATTTACTGTCTTATCTTATTGTCTTGGAGTATGGTGAGTGGAGTGCTACATTTATCTGTGGATGTTATATATCTTTCTGTTTGATGGTGAGGTCATTACATGACTATGGAACTTAACCGTGGGGGTTCAGACTTCTATTAGATCGGTTCTCCTACCGGTGTGGGTAAGGAGTATTTGGTCTAGTAGGAGTAACATTGCGCGAGTCCATCTGTTAACTCAGGAGTCATGAACCTGACTTGACGGTGTACCCGGGAGATGGGATCCACATTGTTAAGGAAAGTAGGTGTGTAATGATGTGTTATATCCTATGTTTTCGTAGGCTGCTCAGGTTGGTATGGGACGATCTGAGCTGTCTATATAAAAAAAAAAAAAAAAAAAAATGTATGCCAAAAATCAGCCTAGGAAAAAATGGGGTGTAACAATAGCCTAGCCAAGCCTATGCTAGCCTAACCTGGCTTAACTTAGCTCTTCTCTAATTTACTCTACTCTTCTCCAATCTACTCCACCATACTCTACTCTACTCTACTCTACTCTGGCCTAACCTACCCTACCATAGCCAAACATACCTAACGTAGCTCTACTCAACTCTACTCTACTCTACTCTACTCTAACCTAGCCTAGCCTAGATTGGCCTAGCATAGCATAACTAATCTTTACTCTGCTCTACTCTATATTGCTCTACTCTACTCTCTTACTCTGCTCTGTTCTACTTTATTTTGCCCTACTTTGCTCTGCTCTCCTCTCCTCTACTCTGCTCTACTCTGTTCTACTTTACTTTACTCAACTTTACTCAACTTTTCTCTATTATATTCTACACTACTCTGCTCTACTCTAGCCTATCCTCACTTAGCCTAGCCTAATCAAGCTCTACTCTACTCTACTCTACTCGAGCCTAGCCTACTAGCATACCCTAGCTTAGCCTAGAGTAGCCTAACCTAGCTCTACTCTAATCTACTCTACCCTAACATAGCTTAGCCTAACCTATCTTAACCAAGCTCTACTCTAATCTACACTACTCCATGTTATGTTACCCCACTCTACTCTAGCCTCACCTTGCAATGCATAACCTAGCTTTATTCTGGTTTACTCTACTCTGCTATGCTCTACTTTATTCTTCTATGCTATGCTCTACTCCACCCTACTCTACTCTACTTCACTCTAGCCTAATTTATCCTAACCTAACATAGCTTAGCTTAACCAAGCTCCTCTCTGCTCTACTCTACTATACTATACCCTCTGTTAGCATAACCTTTCTCTACTCTACTCTTCCCTACTCTATTATCCTCTACTTTGCTCTACTCTATTCTGCTCTATTCTACTCTACTCAACTCTACTCTACTCTTCCAAATGCCACTCTACTCTAGCCTAGCCTTGCCTACCCTAACCTAGCTCTACTCTACTCTACTTGACTCTAGCTTAGCCTAACCAAGCCTAGCCTAGCCTAACCTAACCTAGCATAACCTAGCTCTGCTCTATGCTGCTCTACTCTACTCCACTTTGTTATACTCTGCTTGATGCTACTCTACTCTGCTTTGCTCTATTCTACTCTACTCTGATATGCTATACTGTACTCTACCTATACAAAACCTTGCCTAGCCTAGCCTAGCCCAACCTGACCTAGCTCTATTCTACACCACTCTTCTCTACTCTACTCTACTGTATCCTAGCCTAGCCTAGCATAGCATAGCCTAGCCTGGCCTAACCTTCCTCTACTCTACTCTACTCGACTATACAATACTCTACTCTACTCTGCTCTACTCTACACTACTCTACTCTAACCTAGCACAGCATAACATAACCTAGCTCCACTCTACTCTACTATGCACTACTCTACTCAACACTGCTAAGCTATACTCTTCTCTACTCTACTCAACACTGCTCAGCTATACTCTTCTCTACTCTACACTTTTCTACTTTACTTTACTCTACTCTTCTATGCTATTCTCTAGTCTACTCCACTCTAGCCTTTCCTAGCCTACCCTATCATAATCGAGCTCTATTATGCATTACTTTCCTCTACTTTACTCTTTCCTAGCATAGCCTAGAAAAGCATAGCACTACACTACCCTACTCTACTCTATTCTACTCTACTATACTCTACTCTAACTAGCTTGGCCTAGCCTCACTTAACCTAGCTCTACTTTACTCTACTCAACTCTACTCATGCCTAACATAGCCTTCCCTAGCTTAGCCTAATCTAACTCTGCTTAACTCTACTCTATAGTTGTCTGCTTTACTCTGCTCTACTCTCTAATGCTCTGGTCTACTCTACTCTACTCTACTATACTCTTGCCTAGCCTAGCCTAACATAGCTCTACTCTTCTCTAATATACTATACTCTACTATACTCTACTCTAGCCTAGCATAGCCTACCTTAGCCTACCCTAGCCTAGCCTTGGCAAACCTAGCTCTACTCTACTCTACTTTACTCTAACCTTGCTGCACTCTACTCTACTCTACTCTAATCTATCTACTCTATGCTACTCTATTGTACTCTAGCCTAGCCTAGCCTAACCTAGCATAGCCTACCCTAGCCAAACCTAGACTAGCCTAGCCTTACTAACCTAACTTAGCTCTACTCTACTCTACTCTACTCTACTCAACTCTACTCTACTTTACTCTACTCTACCCTAACCTACCTTCCTTTACTCTAACCTAACCTGGCCTAGCCTAACCTAACTTAGCTCTATTACACTTTACTCTATCCTAGCCTAACCTTGCTCAACTCTACTCTTCTCTACTCTACTCTTCTCTACTCTGCTCTACTCTACTCTACAATGCTTTGCTCTACTTTGCTCTACTCTACTTTGCTCTGCTCTGCTCTGCTTTAGTATACTCGACTCTGCTCTTCCCTATACTACTCTACTCTATTCTACTCTACTCTACTCTATTCTTCTTTTCTCTAGTCTACTTTGCTTTACTCTACTCTGTTCTACTCTACTCTGCTCTACTCTACTCTACTCCACTTTAGCCTAGTTAGCTTAGCCTAGTCAAGCATAGCATAACCAAGCTCTACTCGAATCTACTATATAATACTCTACTTTACTCTAACCTAGCATATCCTAACATATCTCTACTTTGCTCTGCTCTACTCAGCTCTATTCTGCTTGTCTCTACTCTACTCTACTCTACCTTACTCTACTCTACTCTGCTTTGCTCTGCTCTATTATGCTCTACTTTACTATACTCTACTCTACATTACTCTACTATAGCCTAGCCTAACCTAACCTAGCTCTACTCTACTCTACCTAACTATGCTTGACTCTAGCCAAGCCTAACCAAGCCTAGTCTAGCCTAGCTTTACCTGACCTAGCTCTACTCTGCTCTACTCTTCTTACCTTTAATCTATTTTTTCTGCTCTACTTTGCATTGTTCCACTTTACTCTATTTTAGCTAAGCCTAGCCAAACCTAACCAAGCTCAACTCAACTCTACTCTACTTACTGTACTCTACTTTACTTGAGCCTAGCCTAACCTAGCTTAACCTAGCTCTACTATACTCTCCTCCACTCTACTCTATCCTACTCTACTCTACTCTACTCTACTCTTCTCTACTCTAACTCTACACTAATCTAAACTACTCCAACCTAGCCTAACCTATTCTAGCTTAGCCTAACCTCGCTCAACTCTACTCTACCCTAATCTTCCTGGCTCTGCTCTACTCTTTTGGATTCAACTCTACTATGCTCTATTTTTCTGAACTCTACTCTGCTCTACTAAACTATACCCTAACCTAGCCTTACCTAACGTAACCATCCTAGCCTACCTAGCATAGCCTAACCTAACATAGCTCTACTCTACTCTACCTTACTTAATCCTTGCCTAGCATAGCCTCACCAAACCTATCTATACTCTACTGTACTCTAGCTTAGCTTAGCTTATTCTAGCCTAACCTAGCCTAGACTTGCCTTGCCTTGCTTACCTTAGCCTAACCTAACTCTACTAAACTCAACTTTGCACTGCTCTCCTCTACTCTACTTTGCTCTATTCTACTCTGCTCTTCTAAGCTCTGTCCTGCTCTACTCGTCTCTGCTCTATTGCACGCTAGCCTAGCTAGCCTAACCTAACCTATCTATACTCTACACTACTTTACTCTTAGCCTAGCTTAGTCTAGCCTGCCCTAGCCTAGCATAGCCTACCCTAACTCTGTTCTACTCTACTCTACTCTGCTCTACTCAACTCTAGCATAGCCTAGCCTAACCTTGCTCTACTCTACTAAAAAAGAGCTTAGCCTTGCTTAGCCTAGCCTAACCTAGCTCCGCTCAACTCTACTCTACTCTACTCTACTCTCCTCTACTCTGCTCCATTCTACTCTACTCTATTCTAGCCTAGCCTAGCTAAGCCTAGCATAGCTTAACCTAACCCTACTCTACTTTACTCAACTCAATATTATTCAACTCTATGCCACTCTACTTTACTCTAACCTGGTCTATCCTTCTCTAACTTAGCTTTACTCTACTCTATTCTACTCTACTATACCCAACTCTAGCCTAATCTAGCCTAGCCTATCTCTGCTCGACTATGCTCTACTCTACTCTGCTCTACTCTTCTCTAATCTACTCCAATCTACCCTGCTCTTCTCTGCTCTTCTTCGTTCTACTCAGCTCTGCTATATTCCACTCTACTCTAGCCTAACCTAACTTATCCTAACCTAACCTAGCTCTACTCTACCCAACTGTATTGTACTCTATCCTACTCCACTCTACTTTACTGTACTCTACTCTACTCTAGCTTAGCCAAGCCTACCCTAGACAAGCCTAGTATAGCCTAGCTTAACCAAACCTAACTAGCTCTAATCTACTATACTCTACTCTACTCTAACCTAGCCTAACCTAACCTAGCCTAGCTTAGCTCTACTCTACTTTACTCTACTCTACTCTACATTACTCTACTCTGCTCTACTCTACCCTTACCTAGCCTATCCTATATTTGCTCTACTCTACTCTATATTGCTCTACTCTTTTTAGCTCTTTTTTATTTTTCTCTACTCTACTCTTCTCTCCTCTACTTTGCTCTACTCTACTTAGCTTTGTTCTACTCTACTTTGCTCTGCTTTACTCTTTTTTGCTCCACTTTGCTCTACTCTCCTCTCCTCTCCTCAACTCTTCTTTCTTCTCCTCTCCTCTCCTCTCCTCTTATCTACTCTACTCTACTCTACTCTACTCTATTATACTACACTCTACTCTACTCTATTCCACTCTACTTTACTATGCTCAACTCTACTTAAGCCTAGGATAGCCTAGCCTATCTAGTTCTATTATACTATACTCTATTCTACTCTAGTCTATTGTAGCTTAGTCTAACCTCGCCTAACCTAGCCTAGCCTATCTTATCCTGGCCTTGCCTAGCCCAACCTAACTCTACTAGACTCTACTCTATACTGCTCTACTCTACTCTATTCTACTCTATCCTAGCTTAGCCTAGCCTAACCTAACAAGCTCAGCTCTAATCTACTATGATCTTCTCTGCTTTACTCTACACTAGTCTGCTCCTTTCCTCACCTCTCCTCTCCTCTACTATACTCTACTCTGCCCTACTCAATTCCACTCTACTCTAATCTAATTTACTCTGCTCTACTCTACTCTACTTTACTCTATACTACTCTGCCCTACTCCTCTCTATACTAGCCTAGCCTAACCAAGGTTACCCTAACCTATCCTAGTCTAGCCTTACTGAGCCTAACGTAACTCTACTCTATTATACTCAACTTTACCATACTCCACTCTACTCAACTCTACTTTACTCTACTATACTCAAGTCCACTCTAACATAGCCTAGGCTAGCCTAACCAAGCTCTACCATACTCTACTCTAATCTACTATACTCTACTCTAGCTTAGTCTTGCCTAACCTAGCCTTGCCTAGTATAGCCTGGCCTAGCATAGCCTTGCTTAAGCTATCACTACTCTTCTCTGCTTTGCTATGCTATGCTCTACTCTACACTTCTTTTCTCTACTCTACTATACTCTACACTACACTGCTCTATACTCTAGTCTAGCCTAGCCTAGCCTAACTTAGCTCTACTCTAGTCTAGCATTGCCTAACCTAGCCTTCCCTACCGTAGCCTAGCCTAGCATCACCTAGCTTTTCCTATCCTAACATACCTCTACTATACTCTACTCTACTCTACTTTACCCTAACTTAGCCTAGCCTTGCCTACCTTAACACAATTGTACTCTACTCTACTTATCTCTATTCTGCTATGCTCTGCTCTACCCAAGTTTACTCTACTCTACTTTAGCCTTGCCTTGTGTAGCCTAGTCTTGCCTAGCTTAACCTAGCTCTACTCTACTAAACTCTACTCTAGGCTAGCCTAGCCTAGACTACCCAAGCATAGCCTAGCCTAACTTAGCCAACCTAACCTAGCTCTAATCTACTCTACATAACTCTACTCTACTTTACTCTACTCTACTTTACTCCACTCTACATTACTCTACCTTACTCTAACCTAGCCCAGCCAAGCCTAGCCTAACCTCACTCTACTCTACTCTACTCTACTCGACTTTACTTTACTCTTGCTGAGCCTAGCCTAGCTTAGCCTAACTTAGCTCTACTCTACTCTACTCTACTCCACTCTTGTCTACTCTCCACTGCTCCACTTTTTTATTCTCTGCTCTTCTCTCCTCTATTCTTCTCTTCTCTATTATACACTACTCTACTCTACACTATTTTTGCTCTACTCTACTCTACTCTACTCTTCCATACTCTACTATACTCTACCTCTGCTTTGATTTGCTTTACTCTACTCTACCCTACTCTGCTCTGCTCTACTCTAGCCTAGACTGGCCTAGCTTAACCTAACCCTGTTAAACTTAGCTCTACTCTAATCTACTCTACTACTATACTCTAGCTTAGCTTAACCTAACCCAACCTAGCATCATTCTAGTCAACTTTACTCTACTCTAATCAACTTTACTCTAATTTATGCTAGTCTAACCTAGACAAGTCTCACCTAACACAGATCTGCTCTACTCTACTCTACTCTGCTCTCCTCTCCTCTCCTCTCCACTCCTCTCCTCTACTCTACTCTACTCTTACTCTACTATACTCTACTCCACTCTACTCTAACCTTGCCTAGCAATGCCTAGCCATTCTTGCTCTACTCTATTATACCTTTTCTACTCTAGTCGAGCCTCGCTTAACCTAGCCTAGCCTATCTAACATAACCTAGCTCTATTATACTCCACACTACTCTACTCTTCTTTGCTTTGTTATTCTCTACACTACTCTATCCTACTCTACTCTACTCAACTCTAGCCCAGACTAACCTACCCTAACCTAACCTATCTCTGGTTTATGCTATGCTACTTTTCTCTCCTTGACTCTAGCCTAGCCTAGCTACCTTAGCCTATCCTAACCTTGCTTATCCTAACTTAGCTCTACTTTACTCTACTCTACTCTAATCAACTCAACTCAACTCAACTCAACTCTACTATACTATACTATACTCTAACATAGGCTAACCTAGCTTAACCAAACTTGCTCTACTATACTGTACTGTACTCTACTCTACTCAAGTATAACTTAGCTTAACCTAGCCTACCATAGACTAACCTAGTATAATTTAGCTCTACTCTATTTTACTTTACTCTACTCTACTCTAATCTACTCTACTCAACTCTACTCTAACCCAGCTTAGTCGAGCATAGCATAACAAAGCTCCATTCTTCTGTACTCTACTCTACTATACTCTTCTTTAGCCTAGAATATCCTAGCTCTACTCTTCTTTGCTCTACTCTACTCTACTCTACTTTTTTGTATTATAGCTTAGCCAGAATAACCTTGCTCTACCTTACTCTGCTCTACTCTACCATAGCCTACCCTAGCCTAGCCACCTTGCCAAGCTTAGCCTAGTCTAGCCTAACTTAGCTCTACTCTATTCTACTCCAATCTACTCTACTCTTCTCTAACCTAGCCTAGCCTAGTTTAGCCAAACATAGCATTACTCTACTCAGCTCTGCTCTACTCTACTCTGCTTTACTCTACTCTACTCTACACTACTCTGCTCTACTTAGTTATGCTCTATTCTGCTCTACTCTCTCATTCTACTCTACTCTGCTCTACTCTGCTCTACTCTGGTCTACTCTACTCTGTTTTACTCTACTCTACTCTCCTCTACTCTTCTCTACTCTATAATACTCTACTCTAGCCTTGTTTAGCCAAGCACCTCACTTAACCTGACCTAACTCTACTCCACTCTACTCTGCTTTACTCTACTATACTCTACTCTAGCCTAGCCTTGCTTAGCCAAGCCTACTCTAACCTAGCTTAGTCTAGCTTAACTAGATCTACACTACTTTACTCAACTTTACTCTACTCTAATCTATTATATTCTATTCTACTATACTTGAATTTAGCCTAGCCTAACGTAGCTCTACTTATTCTACTTACTCTACTCTAGCCTAACCTAGCTTAGCCTTTCCTTACCTAGCTCTACTCTTCTCTGCTCTATTGTACTCTGCTCTGCTTTTCTCTACCCTACTCTGCTCTACCCTACTATGTTCTACTCTACTCTACTCTTCTATGCTCTACTCTACTCCAATATACTCTAGCCTATCCTACATTAGCCTTACCAAACCTAGCTCTATTCTACTCTACTCTACTCTACTTTTCCCTAGCCTAACTTAGCTTTACTCTACTATACTCTATTATACTCTACTCTACTCTACTCTACTCTAACCTAGCCTAGCCTAGCCTTTCCTAACCTAGCTCTACTTTAGTTTACTCTATTCTACTCTACTTTGCTCTTCTCTGCATTGCACTTTTTTGCTTTGCTTTCAAATGCTCTATTCTGCTCCACTCTACTCTACTTTACTCTACTCTACTCTATCTACTCTAATATGCTCTACTATACACTACTCTATTCTTCTTTACTCTACTCTACTTTACTTAAAGCCTAGCCTAACCTAGCCTACCCAAGCCCAGCCTAGCCTATGCTAGCTCTACTATGGTGTACTCTACTATATTTTACTATTCCCTACTCTACCCTGTCTTAATCAACCCTAACTTAGCCTAGGCAAACCTAGCTCTATTCTACTCCACTCTGCTCTACTCTACCTTAGCCTAGCCTAGCCTAACCTTGCCTACCCTAACCTAACCTAGCTCTTACTCTACTTTACTCTACTTTAATCAACTCTATTGTACTCTACTCTACTCTACTTTACTCTAACATTGCCTAGCCTACCCTATCTTAGCCTAACCTAGCTTTATCTACTCCATTCTACCCTACTTTACTCTACTCTACTCTACTCTATGCTAGCTTAGTTTAGCCAAACCTAGACTAGCCTAACCTTGCTCTACTCTCCTTAACTATACTCTACTCTACTCTTCTCTTCTTTTCTCTACTCTAATCCACTCAGCTTAACTCTTCTCTACTCTACTACACTCTAGCCTAGTCTAGCCTGACCTTGCTCTACTCTACTCTACTTTACTCTACTCTTCTCTAGCCTAGCCTAGCCTACTTTAACCTAGCTCTACTTTACTCAACTTAGCCTAGCCTAACCTAACCTTGCCTAGCCTAGAAAAACTTGACCTAGCTCTACTTTACACCACTCTACTCTACTCTAGTCTATCCTCGCCTCACCTAGCCTAGCCTAGCATAACCTAATTCTACTTTACTCTACTCTACTCTGAACTATTCTACTCTGCTTTGCTCTACTCTACTCCACTCTACTCTACTCTACTCTACTCGATTGAACTCAAACCTAACCTAGCCTAGCATAGCATAACCAAGCTCTACTCTACTCTACTCTACTATAGCCTAGCCTAACCTTGCTCATCCTAACCTAGCCAGCTTAGCTTAACCTAACATAGCTCTACTCTATTATACTCTCCTCTACTCCACTCTACTCTACTCTACCCTATTCAACTCTACTCTACTCTACACTACTCTAACCTAGTTAAGCCTAACTTAACCTATCTTAGCTCTATTCTGCTCTATCTTAGCCTAGCCTAAACAAGCTCTTCTCTACTCTAGTCTAGTCTACTCTACTATACTCCGCTCAGCTCATCTCTACTCTACTCTGCTCTACTCTATTCTGCTCTGCTCTACTCTACTCTATTTTGCTCTACTCTACTCGTCTCTACTCTGCTCTACTCTACTCTGCTTTACACTGCTCTATTCTACTCTGCTTTACTTTGCTCTTCTCTACTTTGCTCCGTTATACTCTACTCTACTCAACTCCAGCCTAGTTAGCCTTGTCTTGTCTAAACTAGCCAAATCAAGCTCTACTCTACTCTACACTAACCTCTCATAGCCCAACTTGCTCTGCTCATCCCTACTCTACTCTGTCATACTCTACTCAGTTCTTCTCTACACTACTATGCTCTGCTCTGCTCATCTCTACTCTACTCTGCTCTTGTCTGGTCTACTCTTCTCGACTCTACTCTACTCTATCCCAGCCTACCTAGCCTAACCTAACCTAGCTCTACTCAACTCTACTCTACTTTACTCTACTTAGCTTGACCCTATCCTAGCTTAGCCTAACCTAGCCTAGCTTAACCTAGCTCAGCTCTACTCTTCTCTGCTCTACATGCTCTACTTTACTCAACTTTGCTCTGCTTTGCTTTACTCAGCTTTGCTCTGTTCTGCTTTACTCTACTCTACTTTACTCTACTGTAGCCAACCTTAGCCTAGCCTAGCCTAACCTAACCTAGCTCTACTCAACTCTACTCTGCTATACTCTACTCTACTCTACTTGAGCCTAGCCTAATCTTGCTTAGCCTACCATAGCCTAGCATAACTTAACTCAACTATACTCTATTCTACTATACTATACTCTATTCTACTCTACTCCATTATATTCTAACCTAAGCTAAACTAGCCTAGCTTAGCTAAACCTAGCCTTACTCTACTCTGCTTTACTCTTCTTGGCCATCCTCTACTCTACTTTGCTCTTCTCTATTATGCTCTACTCTACTCTATTGTTCTCTACTCTACTCTACTCTGCCATGCTATACTCTATGCTACTCTCCTCTGGCCTCGTCTATCCTTGCCTAACAAAGCTCTACTCCACACTACTCTACTATACTCTAGCCTAGCTTTTCCTAGCCTACCCAAGCCTAGCCTTGCCTAACCTAGCTTTACTCTACTCTACGTTAATCTACTTTACTCTGCTCTACTTTATTCAAACCTAGCTTAGCCTAACCTCACCTAACCTAGCTTTACTCTACTCTACTCTAGCCTAGCCTAGCCTACCTTAGCCTATCCTAGCTATGCTCTGTACTGCTCTACCTTACTCTGCTCTACTCTATTTTGCTCAACTCTACTCTACTCTTCTCTGCTACACTCTATTATGCTCTAACCTAGCCTAGCCCTACCTAACCTAGCTCTACTCCACTCTACTCTTGTCTAACCTATCCTAACCTAGCTCTATTCTACTCAACTCAACACAACTCTACTCTACTCTATGCTACTCTAAGCTAGCTTAACCTAATCCACATCTCCTCTACTATACTTTTCTTTACATTGCTCTATTCTATTCTACTCTACTCTAATATACTCTACTCTACTCTAATCTGCTTTACTCCATTCTACACTACTCTAGCTTAGCCTAACTTAGCTCTACTCAACTCTACACTACTCTGCTCTACTCTACTCTACTCTTCTCTACTCTAGCCAAGCCTAGCCAACCTTAGCCTAGCGTAGCTTCGCCTAACCTAACCTAGCTCTCCCTATTCTACTATACTTTACTCTACTCTACTCTAATATACTCTAACCTAGCTTAGCTAAGCCTAACCTAGCTCTACTCTTCTCTTCTTTACTCTACTTTACTCTAATCTACTCTGCTCTACTCTACTCTACTCTAGTCTACTTTAACCTAGTTGAGCCTAGCCAAGCCTATGCTATCCTAACCTAACTTTGCTCTACTCTTGTATGCTCTGCTCAACTTTAATTTTCTACACTCTACTACACTTTAATCTACTCCACATTACTCTGCTTTGCTCTATGCTACTCGAATTTTCTCTGATCTGCACTACTCTACCCTACTCTACTCTACGCTACTTTGCTATGCTATGCTTTGCTCAACTTTACTCTACTCTACTCTAGCATAGCCAAGCCTAAACTAGCCTAACATAGCTCTACTTTACTCTATTATGCTTTTCTCTACTCTACATGATTTTCTCTAATCTACTGTGCTATTCTCTACTCTACTTTATTATGCTTTGCTCTACTCCACTCTACTCTGCTCTACCCTACTCTAGTCTACTCTATTCTACTCTACTTTTCTTTGCTCTACTCTACTCTACTCTACTTTGGTCTACTTTAGCCTAATTCAGCTTAGCCTAGCCTAGCCTAAATTAGCTCTGCTCTACTTCACTCTTCTATAGTTACTCTACTCAAGCCTAGCCTAGCCATCTCTAGCCCAGCCTAACTTAGCTCTACTATACATTACTCTAGCCTACTATAATATACTATACTCTACTTTACTCTAACTTAGCCTAGCCTAGTCTTACCTAATATAGCTCTACTCTACTTTTTTATAATCTAATCCAATCATCTCTATCCTAACTTAGCCAAGATTAAGCTAGCTCTTCTTTGCTCTGCTCTACTCTACTCAACTATGCTATACTCTACTCTACTCTTCTCTGCTTAACTCTACTATTCTCTACTCTTCTCTACTTTGCTCTATTATACTCTTGCCTAGACTAACCTAGCTCTGCTCTAGTCTACTCTACTCTACTCTCCTCTTGCCTAGCTTAGCCAAGCCTTGCCTAGCCTAACCTAGCTTTTCTCAGATCTACTCCACTCTGCTCTACTCTAGTCAACTTTACTCTACTTTTTCCTACTCAGCTCTGCTCACCTCTACATTGTTATGCTCTTCTTAAATCTAATCTAACCTACAACACTTTGTTCAGCACTACTCTGCTTTTCTCTGCACTTTCCTGCTCTACCTTGCTTTGCTCTGCTCTTCTCTACTCTACTCTAATGTGCTCTACTATACTCTACTTGGCTCTATTATCCTCTCCTCTCCTCACCTCTCCTCTTATCTCTTCTCCACTCCTCACCTCTCCTCTCTTCTCCTCTCCTCTACTTTATTCTACACTACTCTACTCTACTCCACTCTACTCAACTCTAACTCTACTCCTCTTTACTTTAATATACTTTACTCTACTTTAGCTTAGCCTACCCTACATTAGCCTAGCCTAAGCTAACTAAGCTCTACTCTACCCTACTATACTCTAGCATATCATAACCTAACTCTACTCTTTTACTCTTTTCTGTTATGCTTTACTTTACTTTGCACTAGTTTGCTTTGTTGTGCTCTACTCTACATTGCCCAGCTCTACTCTTCTGCTCTGCTATACTCTTCTTAGCTTTGCTCTACTCTGCTCTCCTCTTCTCTCCTCTCATTTACTCTATTCAACATTGCTCTGTTATACTCTACTTTACTCTATTTTACTCTACTCTACTATAGCCTAGCCTAGCCAAACCTAGCTCTACTCTACTCTACTTTACTCTACTCTACTCTAGCCTAACCTAACTTAACCTTGCCTAGCCTAACCTAGCCCTACTCTACTATACTCTACAATAATCTACTCCACTTTATTCTATTCTAACATAGCTTAGCCTAGCCAAACCAAGCTTTACTCAACTCCACTCCACTCTACTATACTCTAGCTAGCCTTGTCTAGCCAAGCTTAGTATAACCTAGCTTAACCTAGCTCTCCTCTACTCAGCTCCACTCTGCTTACTTATGCTCTGTGCTGCTCTATTCTCCTCCACTCTACTCTACTCTGCTCTGCTCTGCTCTTTTTAACTCTACTCTATACTCTCACCAAGCCTAACTAGCTTTACTCTACTCTACTCTACTCTACTACGCCTTACTCTACTCTACTCTTCTCTACTCTACTCTACTCTACTCTTTTCTACTGTACTATACTCTACTCTAACCTTGCCTAGCCTAGACTAGCCTTGCATAATCAAGCTCTACTCTACTCTACTCTTCCTTATGTTAGTCCACTCTACTCTACTCTAGCCTAACTTTGCCAAGCCTTCCTTAGCCTAGCCTAGCCTAACCTAACTCAACTCTAATATGTTATATTATACTCTATTCTACTCTACTCTACTTTACTCTACACTACATTACTCTACTCTCCTCTAACTTAGCCTAACCTAACCTAACTTAACATAGCTCTACTCTACTCTACTCTACTCTACTCTAGCATAGCATTACCTAACATAGCTCTACTCTTCTTTGCTCTTCTCTACCCTACTCAGCTCTACTCTACTATGTTATTCGATACTCTACTCTACTCTCCTCTACTCCACTCTACTCTACCATACACCACTCTAATCTACTCTACTCTAACTTAACCAAGTTTAGTAGAACCAAACCTTGCTTTACTTTACTCTACTCTACTCTTTCTACTCTATACTCTAGCTTAGCCTAGCCTAGCCATGTCTAACCAAGCTTTACTCTTGTATGCTCTGCTCTGCTAAGCTCTACTTTGCTCTGCTCTACTCTTCTCTACTCTACTCTGCTCTGTTCTATTACACTTTACTTGGCTCTACTCTACACTACTCTACTCTCCTCTCCTCTACTCTCATCTACTCTCCTCTCCTCTCCTCTCCTTTCTTTTACTCTATTCTACTCTATTCTACTTTGCTCTACTCCACTAAACTCTTCTCTATTCTACTTTACTTTACTATATTGTACTCTACTCTACTATACTCTACACTACTCTAACCTTGTCTACCCTAGCCTAATTTAGCTATACTCTACTCTACTCTACTCTATTATAATCTACTCTCTACTTTTCCCTACTCTATTATTCTCTGATCTACTCTGCTTTTCTTTGCTCTACTCTGCTCTACTCTACTTTGCATACTCCCCTCTATTGTATTCTACTCTACTCTACTCTACTCTACTCTAGCCTAGCCTAGCATAGTCTGACCTAACGTAGCCTAACCTAGCATAAACTAGCTCTACTCTACCCTACTTTACTCTACTCTAATCAAACCTAGCATAGCTTAACCTAAATTAGTTCTACTCTACTCTACTCTAACCTTGGCTAACCTAGCTTAGCCTAGCTTAAGTTAGCTCTACTTTGCTATACTTTGTACTTTTCTACTCTACTTTGCTCTACTTTGCTCATCTTTTCATTGCTCTACTCTGCTCTACTATGCTCTTCTCTACTCTACTTTATTTTACACTTCTTTGCTCTGCTTAGCTCTACTCTACTCTATTCAGTTCTACTTTACACAAGTCTAGCCAAGCCTAACATAGCTCTACTCTACTCTGCTCTACTCTACCCTGCCCTACTCTACTCTACTCTACTCTGCTCTACTCTACTCTGCTCTACTCTGCCCTGTACCTCACTACTCAATTCTAATTTACTCTACTCTAGCCTAGCCTAATATAACCTAGCTCTGCTCTACTCTACACTACTCTACTTGACTCTAGCCTATCCAAACCAAGTCTAGCCTTACCTAAGAAAACCTAGCCAAGCCTTACCTAGCACTGCTCTGCTCTACCTTACTCTATGATGCTCTTCTCTGCTCTACTGTTTATTGCTCTACTCTAATCAACTCTGCTTTGCTCTTCTCTGCTCTAATCTACATTAGCTAAGCCTAGCCTAGCCTAGTCTAACATACTCTAACTCTACTCTTACCTAGCTTAGCCTCACCTAGCCTAACCGGACCAACCTCTACTCTACTCTACTCCATTCTACTCTACTATACTCTACTCTACGCTACTCTACTCTATTCTACTATACTCTACTCCACTGTACTCTACTGTACTCTACTCTAACCTAGCATAACCTAGCTTAGCTTAGCCTAACCTAGCTCTGCTCTGCTCTACTTTACTCTACTCTGCTCTACTCTACTCTGCTCTGCTCTACTCTTCTCTACTACATAGTTCTCAACTCAACTCTGCTCTTCTTTGCTTTGCTCTACTCTGCTCTACTTTACTGTACTCTACTCCAGTTTACTCGACCCTAATCTACTATGCTCCTATTTACTCTACTTTTCTCTAGCTAGCCTAACCAAGTACTACTCTACTCTACACTACTATACTTGACTCTATTCTCCTATACGCTACCCTACTTAATAATACTTTAGTTTTGCCTTTACTCTACTCTACTCTACCGTACTCCATTATACCCTACTCTACTCTACTTTAATCTATTTTAGTCTACTCTAATCGACTCTACTCTACTATAACCTAACATTGCCTTTCCTAACCTAGATCTACTCTACACTACTCTACTTTACTCTACTCTTTCATACACTAGCTTAGCCTATCCTAGCTCTGCTTTTCTCAGCTCTACTCCACTCTACTCTACTCTGCTCCATTCTACTCTTCTTCGCTCTATTTTTCTCTACTCTAGCCTAGCGTTGCCTAGCCTAGCATAACCTAGCTCTACTCTACTCTACTCTAGCCTTACAAGCCAATCTTAGCCTAGCTTAGCCTAGCCTAGCCTAGCTTTGCTCAACCTAACCTAGCTCTACTCTACTCTAATCTACTCTAACCTAGCCTAATGTAGCACTACTTTACTATACTTTAGTAAAGGTTAGCCTAGCCTAGCCTAATCGAACCCACCTCTACTCTACACTACTCTACTTTGCTCTACTCTAGCTATCCTAATCTAGCTTAGCCTAGGTTAGGCTAACCTTGCTCTACTCTACTCTACTTTATTGTACAATACTCTACTCTACTCTACTCCACTCTAACATAGCCTAACCTCGCCTTGCTTAGCTAAACCTAGCTCTACACTACTCTATTCTACTCTTCTTAACTCATCTCTACTTTGTTCTACTCTACTCTATTCTTCTCTATTTTCCTTTACTATGCTTTGCTCTGCTCTACTTTACTCTACTCTAGCCTAGTCTAGCTTAGCCTAACCTTGCCTAACTGAGCTCTACTCTATTCTATTCTACTAAAATATACTCTACTTTTCTCTAGTCCAACTTAGTTTAGCATAGCTTAGCCTAACCTAGCTCTACTATAGCCTACTCTTCTATACTCTACTCTAACTTAGCTTAGCCTAGCATTGCTTAACCTTACTCTACTCTACTCTACTCTAGCTTAGCTTGGCCTGGCACTACCTAAACCTACCTATTGAAGACTTGCATGGCCTAATTAACTCTATTTAGCTTTGCTCTACACTACTCTACTCTATTATACTCTGCTCTGCTCTACTCTACTCTGCTCTACTATACACAAGCCTAACCAATCCTAACCTAGTATTACTCTACTTTGCCCTACTCTACTGTACTTCACTCTACTATAGCCTAGCCTAGCCTAACCTAACGACACTCTACTCTACCCTAACTTAACCTAGCCTTGCCAAACATAGCTCTACTCTAATATAGTTTACTCTACTATATTCCAATCTACTCTATTCTGCTCTAGCCTAGCCTACCCTAACCTAGCCTTGCATAGCCTTGTTTAACCTAAACTTGCTCTACTCTACTCTATTTTGTTCTGTTTTTCTCTTCCCTATTCTATTCTACTCTGCTCTACTCTTCTCTGCACTACTCTACTCTGCTCTACTTTACTTTGCTCTACTAGCCTCTGCTCTACTTTGCTCTACTCTACTCTACTCTAATCCTACCTAGCCTAACCTAGCTCTACTTTACTCTACTCTACTCTTGTCAAGCTTGGCCTAGCCTAGCCTAACTTAGCTCTGCTCAGCTCTACTCTACTCTACTCTGCTCTGCTCATCGGTACTTTGCTCTGCTCATCGGTACTCTGCTCTGCTCTACTCCTCCTTGCTTCAGTCTGCTTTGCTCTACTCTTCTTTGTTTTATTCAATTGTACTTTTCTCTACTCTACTCTACTCTACTTTACTCTACTCTACACAATTATAGCCTAGCCTAACCTAAACAAGATCTACTTGACTCTACTCTACTCTAGCTACCCTAACCTAGCATAGCCTAAACAAAGCTAGCTTTACTCTACTCAACCCTACTATACTCTACTCTACTCTACTCTACTTTACTTTTACTCTATAATACTCTACTCTATTCTATTGTACTCTACTCAACTATAACCAAGACTAGCCTATCCTAGCCTAGCATAGCTTAGCCTAACTTAGTTTTACTATGCTCCACTTTACTCTACTTTATTTTGCTCTGCATTACTCTGCTATGTTGTATTCTACTCAACACCACTCTACTCTTCTCTGCTTTGCTTTGCTCTACTCTGCTCTACTCTTCTACTCTACTTTGCTTTGCTCTGCACTATTATGCTATACTTTGCTCTGTTCTGCTCTACTCTAATATACTCTTTTCTATCCTACTCAACCCTAACAAAGTTTATGGTAGCCTAGCCTAACCTAGCCTAACCAAGCTCTACTCTACTCTACTCTAATTTACTTTACTCTACTCTACTTTTGCCTAGCCTAGCCTAACCTAGCTATACTCTGCTCTACTAACCTCTACTCTACTCTACCTTACTCTACTCTAATCTACTCTAGCCTAGCCTAACCTAACCTAGCTCTACTCTCCTTTGCTTTACACTGCTCTATTATACTCTACTTTAGCCAAGCTTGGCCTAACCTAGCCTAATATAACCATTCTCTATTATACTCTACTCTACTTTACTCTTTCCTTGCCTAACCTAGTCAAACCTCGCCTAACTTAGTTGTACTCTACTCTACTCTACTCCACTCTAATCTAATCTACTTTAACCTGGCCTAAAATATCCTAGCTTAGCCTAACGTAGCTCTACTATACTTTGCTCTACTCATCTCTACTCAACTCATCTGGGCTCTGCTCTGCTCTACTCTACTCTGCTCTACTATGCTCTACTCTACTATTCTCTATTATGCTCTCCTCAACTCTATTGTAGCCTAACCAAATCAAATCGAGCTCCACTCTACTCTACTCTATTCTAGTCTGCTCTACTCTAGCCCAGCTTATGTTAGCTTAGCTTAGCCTAACATAGCTTTACTCTACTCCACACTACTCTACTTAGCTCTACTCTACTCAACTCTATTCTACTATAGTCTCTTTTGACCTAGCCTAGTCTAGCGTAACCTAGCTCTACTTTACTCTATTAGATTCTACTCAACTTAAACTTAGCATAGCCTAGACTAGCCTAACCTAGCTCTACTCTACTCTATATTACTCTAGCCTAGCCTACTCTAGCTTAGCTTAGCTTAGCCTAACTTAGCTCTACTTTATTATATTCTACTATACTCCACTCTAATCTACTCTATTCTACTATACTCTATTCTAACTTAGCTTAACCTAACCTAGCTCTACTCTACTCTTCTATACTTTACTTTAGCCTAGCCTAGCCTAGCCTAGCTTAACCTAGCCCTGCTCTGCTCTACTTTGATCTACTTTACTTTGCTCTACTCTACTCTACTCTACTCTGCCCTGCCTTGCTCTACTCTTCTCTGCTTTACTTTTCTATGCTCTCTTATGATATGATCTACTATACTCTACTCTACAATGCTCTACTATACTCTATCCTACTCAACTCTACTCAAATCTACTCAACTCTAACCATGTTTAGCCTAGCCTAGCCTAACCTTACTCTACTCTACTCAACTCTATTCTAGCCTAGCCTAACATAACTCTAATCTACTTTACTTTATTCTACTCAACTCTAACTTAGCCTAGCCTAACCTAGCTCTACTCTACTCCACTTTAGTCCACTCGACTCTACTCCAGCCTAGCTTAGACAAGCCTAGCTTAGCATAACTTCACTCAGCTCTACTCTGCTCTGCTCTGTCATGCTCTACTATACTATACTCTACTGTACTCTAGCCTAGTTTATCCTTGCCTAGCTTAGCCTAACCTAGCTCTACTCTACTCTCCTCTATTCTACTCTACTTTACTCTACTCTACTCTACCCTAGTATAGCCTAACCTAGCCTAGCTTAGCTTAACTTTGCTCTAGCCTTCTTTAGTCTACTCCCCTCTACTCTAATCCAATCTACTCTTCTCTGCTCTACTCTAACTTTGCTTAGTCTCGCATAGCTTAACCTAGCTCCACTCTACTCTACTCAAGCCTACCCTAGCTGAAGCTAACTAAACTCTACGT
This sequence comes from Vanilla planifolia, assembly GCA_023846275.1. Taxonomy (NCBI): domain Eukaryota; kingdom Viridiplantae; phylum Streptophyta; class Magnoliopsida; order Asparagales; family Orchidaceae; genus Vanilla; species Vanilla planifolia. Next base: position 291,210 of record JAIUJO010000709.1, read on the forward strand.
TAGTATTCTTTGTTCTACTCTACTCTTCTCTACTCTACTCTTCTCTACTCTTCTCTACTCTACTCTACTTTGCTCTATTGTACTGTTACACCCCATTTTTTCCTAGGCTGATTTTTGGCATATATTTTTTTTTTTTTACATATAGACAGCTCAGATCGTCCCATACCAACCTGAGTAGCCTACGAAAAACATAGGATATAACACATCATTACACACCTACTTTCCTTAACAATGTGGATCCCATCTCCCGGGTACACCGTCAAATCAGGATTCATGACTCCTGAATTAACTGATGAACTCGCGCAATGTTACTCCTACTAGACCCAATACTCCTAACCCATACTGGTAGGAGAATCGATCTAATAGAAGTCTGACCCCTCACGGTTAAGTTCCATAGTCATGTAATGACCTCACCATCAAAAATAAAATACATAACATCCTCAGATAAAATATGGCACTCCACACACTATACTACCAAGGCAATAAAGTAAAACAGTGAATGGAAACTACATCACAAGAATAAGATCCAAGTCCAACAAATACAATATCATCCAACTAGATACATAAGTCAGAATCACCCTCACATATTACATGACATAAGGATAACAGTCTCCCTGAATACATCCAATAGTATCAATCACACTAACCAAAATGTCTCAAAAAATCACAGATCAGATATCCTCCATTAGCCTGCTGACCACGATCCCACCTAATATGGGTGGCGTCAAGACTGTCGAGCCGCTGGAAAAATATAGATAATAAAGGAGTGAGCTACGCCAAGTAGGAAAGACAGCTAGTAAAAACTCACATGCGAGAGAAGGATAATAGCAAGAGTATAGGAATACAGCATAACAATGTAGGGTGGAAAGGCACTCTCAGTCCCAGACTCTGACCAACCACAGTCACCCCAGTCACGCCAGAGTAGCTCTCCTCTGGGCTTCCAGGTAGCATGCCAGTGGGATCGCCCATCTCAAAACATGCATGGCGCTTAGGCAAAGCATGCCAGTGGGATACGCACATCTCGAAACACGCATCATAACGCCTAGCACCCGACACCTCAGCGTCTATATAGCATGCCAGTGGGATTGCCCATCTCAAAACACGCATAGCGCCTAGGCAAAGCATGCCAGTGGGATTGCCCATCTCGAAACACGCATCACAACCTAGCCTGGGGTTCCAGGTAGCATGCCAGTGGGATCGCCCATCTCGAAACATCCATGGCGCCTATCAGTCACATGTATACTGTGGAAACTAAGTCTGAACCGCACAGTTACCTACCACAACTACCCTAAAACATCATATAGGGTCTATAGTAGTCCAGTCCAATATGTCAATCCGTGAAATATGCCAACACTGAGTAAACTGACTCAAACCATGCCATTGCCATCCAAGCAACACAAACTGTACCAAAATTCTGACTATTCTGGTAGCACTTACCCAAGTGTCACACTTCCTTCCAACTAATCCAGCTGCACTGAATTTATGGATAATTTCCAACAGTCAATTTCAACTTGGCTATGTGATTTCCTAAAATCACCTTTTTCTCACTTCAGGAAATTTTTAAATTCCAAAATCAATTTCCGCCCTTTATCCATTCTCCGAAATTCGGAATAAATTTCCGAATAAAATTTAAATTCCACATATATCCTTTTTCCAAAAATTTTGATTAATTTCCGAAATTAAATTTTCCTCCGCGCCGCGCCGTTCGTCCGCGCCGAATCTCCTGAACCGGATCTCGCCACCGGTTCGGGTCTTCGCGCTGAATCGAGAACCCACCGGCCGAATATTTAATCCAAATTTCCAGCCGACGTTTAGCATTTAATTATTAATAAATATTGAATAATTACAATTACTTAATTAACTAGACCGTAATTAATCTAATCCATCTCCTTCCTCCGCCCGGCGCCCGCGAAACCCTAGCCGACGATTCCTCCGGGAAAATTCCGTTTTCCCCGTCGATTTCCGGCGACCGAGATCAAGGAGAAACAAAATCCGATGTTCGTACTATCCTAATGTTTCAATAATGCCACTAATTTCTAAGGTTCAATCAAAATTTCGGCCGAAGTTTCATCTGATCCCCATTTTAACAATCTATGAAATTAAACAAATTTCAGCATTTGATACTATCTTAACATGATTAAAGCACATAATCGAATCAACACATGCTCGGTAAAATTTCTGAATTCGGCGGGTATAATTTTTCGAAAACCCTAAAATGCTAAAATCAATAATTTGCATTAATCAATTTCAAAAACCACAATCCGCATGCTCCGGTAGCTATTTGCAAAATAATCCATATTTTTAATTTGCTAAATAACTAATTTAAATCTGAATTTCCTACCTTTCTTCTCCGGCGACGGTGAAGCTTGCACGCGACCAACCACTGCTCCTCGCCGAACGAAACCGGTACCAATCGATTCTCCTCGGTCCCGCGAACCTCCAGGTACAAAAAGCCCCTTGAAAGGCTGCCGGAAAGTATCGCCGTTCGCCGCGAACACTTCGTCTCCGGCCAACGCTCGAAACCCTAACAGCCGAACAGTTTCGGTTAAATACCCCGCTTAAACCGGTAATAACCCGTTAAGAACCCATTAAGCGCCGGTTGACCTTCTAATAACGCCGCTTAACCCCGATCAGCCGGTTAATCTCCACCGCTGTTCTCGTCCGTCCGATCCGCTTATCAGCGGCTTATCCAACCGCACGTGCAAACGTACTCGGCGAACCGCCCCCGCCTTTGCTGAACCACTCCGGTCCGGTTCACGCACGGTAAAAACCAAATTCCGGTTTAAAAAACTAATGGACTGATTTAAATAGATTTTCGAATTTCCAAAAATCTAATTAAACAGGGAAAATTACTTAAAAATTTTCTCGGTGCTCCGAAAAATCCCCAGAAAATTTTAGAAATTCCAACAGCCTCCAATTGAGCTCCTGGCTCATCCTACTGTCGATCTGAAATCATCTAAGCCACAATTGAATTATTGAAGATTAAACATATAATATTTTACCGGTTATAACATGTACTCTAGCCTAGCCTTGCCTAACCAAGCTCTACTCTACTCTAATATACTCTACTCTACTCTACTCTACTGTAGCTAGCCTAACCTAACAAAGCCTACCCTAGCCTTGCTTAGCCTAACCTAGCACTACTCTACTCTACTCCACTCTAACCCAGCTTTACCTAGCCTAGCCCAACCCAACATTGCTCTACTCTACTCTCTTCTACTCTACTCTACTCTACTCTAGCCTAGCATAGTCTAGCTTAACCTAACCTAACTTAGCTCTACACTTCTCTTCTCTACTCTACTTTTCTCTACTACGATCTACTCTTCCAACTCTACTCTGCTCTACTCTTTTCTTTTGTGCTCTGCTCTACTTTACTCTATATGCTCTACTTTGCATTGTTATGCCTTTCCCTTCTTGCTCTCCTCTACTCTGCTCTAGTCTACTTTACTATACTCCACTCTACTCAACTCTACCAGACTCTAGTCTACCTTACTCTAGCCTAGCCTAGCATAACCTAGCTCTACTCTACTTTACTATACTCTACTCTACTCTAATTTACTCCAATCTACTCTACTCTTCTTTACTCTAACAAAGCCTAGCTTATCCTAGTCTAGCCTAGCTCGACTCCACTCTACTCTTCTCTATCTTAGCTTGAACAAGCCTAACCTAACCTTGCTCTGCTTTCCACTACTCTACTTTGCTCTACTTTTCTATGCTCTGCCCTACTATCCTCTGCTCTACTTTGCTCTACTCTGCTCTGCTCTGCTCCTCTCTACTCTATCATACTCTAACCTACCTTAGCCAAGCCTAGCTAATCAAGCTTTACTCTACTCTACTCTACTCTACTGTACTCTTGCTTAGCATAGCTAAGCCTAGCCTAAACTAGCTTAATCTTGCTAGCATAGCGTAGCCTAACCTAGCTCTACTCTAGTCTACTCTACTCAACTAAACTCTACTCTATCCTACTCAAATGTAGCTTAGCCAAGCCTACATAACTTTACTCTACTCTACTCCACTCTTCTCTACTCTAGCTAGCTTAACCTAGCTTTGCTCTTCTCTATTCTACTTTACTCTACTCTAGTCTAGCCTACCCTTTCTTAGCTTAAATTAGCTTTGCTCTGCTCTACTGTACTCTACTTTAGCCTTACCTAGACTAGCCTAACCTATCTTAGCTCTACTCTACTTTACTCTTCTATACTTTACTCCACTCTACTGTAGCCCAGCTTAACCTAGCTTAGCTTAGACTAACTTAGCTCTACTCTACTTTACCCTAATATATGGCACTCTACTCTACTCTAATCTACACTTCTTTACCCTTCTCCTCCCTAACCAAGCCTTACCTAGCCTTTCCTAGCTTAACTTAGCCTATCCTAGCTCTACTTTGCTCTACTCTACTCTATTTTACTCCACTCTACTCTATTATGCTCTACTAAGCTCTACTCATCTCTACTCTACTCTGCTCTTCTCTACTCTACTCTACTCTTGCCTAGCCTAACCGCCTAATCGAGCTCAACTCTGCTCTATTAAACAATATTCTATTATACACTAATATACTCTACTCTACTATATACTAGCATAGCCTAGCCTTACCAACTATAGCTTGGCCTAGCCTAACCTTACCTAGCTCTACTCTACTCTATTATACTCTATTGTTCTCTACTCTACTCTAAGCTCTCCTAGCATAACTTAGAATAACCTAGCTCTACTCTACTATATTCTACTTTAGCCTAGCTTATCCTAGCCTAACAAGCTTTGCTCTAATGTGCTCTATTCTATTCTACTCTACTTTGCTCTTCTATACTCTGCTCTACTCTATTATACTCTAGTCAACTAACTCTATTGTACTCTAGCCTAGCCCAACCTTACCTAACCAAACCTAGCTCTACTCTACTCTACTCCATACTACCCAACTCTACTCAACTCTATTTTACTCTACCATAGCCTAACGAAGCCTATCCTAAACTAACCTAACCTTGCTCTACTCTACTCTAACCTAGCCTTGCTTAGCCCAACCTAACCAAGCTCTACTCTAGCTTAGCCTAGCCTAACTTAGATCTTTGCTCTGTACAGCTCAGCTCAGGTCAGCTCTATAATACTCTACTCTACATAGCTCTGCTCTACTTTACTCTACTTTACTCTCCTCAATAATACTCTAGCCTAGCCTAGCCTAACCAAGGAGTAATCTATTACACTCTACTTTACACTACTCTACATAACTCAAGCCTAGCCTAGCATTGCCTAACCTACCCTAGCCTCGCTTACCAAATCCTAGCTCTACTCTACTCTACTGTACTCTACTCTGCTCACTCTTCTCTACTGTACTCTACTCTAACCTAGCTTAACCTAACCAAACAAGCTCTACTCTACTTTACTCTGTGCTACTGTACTATACTCTAGCCTAGCCTAGCCTAGCTTAGCTTAATCTAACTTACCTCTACTCAACTCTACTCTGCTCTACTCTTCTGTACTCTACTCTATATTCCTCTACTCTGCTCTACTCTGTTCTACTCGACTCTTCTTTCCTCTCTTTTACTACTCTATTTTACTTTACTGTACTCAACTCTATTGTACACTACTCTACTCTACTCTAACCTAGCCTAGCATAGCCTATCCAAACCTAGCTTTACTCTACTCTACTCTACTCTACTCTACTCGACTCAACTCTACTCTACTCTACTCTACTCTACTCTACTCTACTCTGCTCTATTCTATTCTACTCTATTATAGTATATTCTGGCCTAGCCTAGCCTAGTCTAACCTAACCTAACCTACTACTTTGCTCCGTTCTACTCTACTCTTCTCTGCATTTCTCTACTCTGTACTACTCAATTGTACTATGCTCTCCTAAACTCTTCACTTCTCTCCTCTACTCTATTCTACTCTAGCCTAACCTAGCCCAATCAAGCCTACCCTAGCCAAGCTTAGCCTAACTTAACTATACTCTACTCTACTCCACCATACTTTATTATACTCTACTCTACTCTCTCATACACTAGTTTACTCTACACAAACCTAGCCTATCCTTACCTAGCCTAAGTTACCTCCACTCTACTCGACTATACTCTACAATAGTCTACTCTAGCCTAGCCTAACCTAACCTAGCTCTACTCTACTCTGCTCTACTCTACTTTAATCTTCTCTACTCTAGTCTGCTCTACTCTACTATACTCTAACCTAGCCTAACCTAACCTTGCTTTACTCAACTCTGCACTACTCTACTCTACTCTTCTCTAGCTTAGCCTAACCTAAACTAACTCTACTATACTCTACTAAATTATATTATACTATACTTTACTCTACTATACTCTACTCTACTCTACTCTACTGTATTCTACTCTATTCTACTCTACTCTAACATAGCTAATTTAAGACTAACCTACCCTAGCATAGCTTAACCTAGCTCTACTTTGCTATGCTCTACTCAGCTCTACTCTGCTCTGCTTTATTTTGTGCTACTCTGCTATGCTCTTCTCTACTCCACTATACTCTGGTGTGTTTTGCTTTGCTCTACTCTGCTTTGCTCTACTCTACTCTACTTTACCCTAGCCTAGACTCACCTAGCCTAGCCTAACTGAGTTCTACTCTAATCTACTCTACTCTGCTCTTCTCAACTCTGCTCTACTTTGGCCAAGTTGAGTCATGCCAGCCTTAGCCTAGCTTAACTTCACTCTATTCTACTCTACGCTACTATACAATACTATACCCTACTCTACTAACCTCTACTCTACTCTAACCTTGCCTAGCCTAGCCTAACTTAGCTCTACTCTTCTCTACTCTACTCTATTATATTCTACTCTGCTATGCTCTATGCTATTTGGCCTTACTCTGCTCCACTCTACTCTCCTCTGGTCTACTCTGCTATACCCTACTCTATTGGACTCTAGCCTTACCTAGCCTAACCTAGCCTAGCCTAAAATGGCCCAGCTTAGTAATACCTAAAAATGCTCTACTCTACTCTACTCTACTCTACTCTACTCTACTCCACTCTCCTCTACTCTACTCTTTTCTAACTTAGCCTAAACTAGCTTTTCTCTACCCTACTCTACTTTGCTTTACTCTACTCTACTCTACATTACTTTGCTTTACTCTACTCTACTCTAATCTTGTTGAGCCTAACCTAGCTCTACTCTACTTTACTCTTCTCTACTCTACTCTAATCTACTCTACTCTACTCTACTCTATTCAGCTTAGCTTAGCCTAACCTAGCCTAACCTAACCTCAGTTTGCTCAACTCTGCTCTACTATACACTCCTTTACTCAACTTTGCTCTACTTTTTTGTACTCTACTTAGCTCTCCTCTACTCTACTATGCTCTTCTCTACTCTTCTTTGCTCTACTCTTCTCTACTCTACTCTATTTTGCTCTGCTTTGCTCTACTCTATGCTGCTCTGCTATGCTCTTCTCGGCTCTACTCTCCTCTCTTCTTGTCTTCTCTACTCTACTCTACTCTTCCTTACTCTACTCTTCACTATTCTACTCTACTCTACTCTACTCTATTGAATTGTACTCTATTATACCCAAACCTAGCCTGATCTAGCGCTACTCTAGCCTAAACACAACAAGCTTAGTATAGCATACCTTAGCCAAGCCAAAGCTCGATCTACCCTAATCTACTCTACATTACTCTACTCTACTATAACCTATTGTACTCTACTTTTCTCTACTCTACTCTACTCTACTCTACTCCACTCTACTCTACTCCATGATTTGATAACTTAGCCTAATTTAGCCTAGCCTAACCAAGCTCTTCTCTAATCTATTAAAGTCGAGCCTTTCCTAGCCCAGCCCTACCTAACCTAGCTCTACTATTCTCTACTCTACTCTACTCTACTCTGCTCTACTCTAATTTGCTCTGCTTTACTCTACTCTACTCTACTCTACTCTACTCTGCTCTATACTACTCTACTCTACTTGACCCTAACCAAGCCTAAACTAGCTCTACTCTACTCTACTCCACACTTCTCTTCTCTACTTTATTCTATTCTTCTCATCTCTATTCTAGCTTAGCCTAACCTTACCTAGCCTTGCCAAGCTTAGTCTTGCTTAACTTAGTTCTACCCTACTTTACTCTACTATACTCTTCTATTATTTGCACTACTCTACTTTAACCCAGCCTAGCCTAGCATAACTTAACATAGCTCTATTCTTCTCTACTTTACTCTACTCTACTAAACTCTACACAAGCCTAGCCTAGCCTACCCTAATCTAGACTAATTTTGCTCTGCTCTACTCTGCTTTATGCTGCTCTGTTCTTCTTTACTCTGCTCATCTTTACTCTACTCTACTATGCTTTTCTTTTCTCTTCTCTGCCCTACTCTACTCTGCTCAATTCTATTCTACTCTAGTCGAACCTAGCCTAACCTATCCAAGGTTTACTCTACTCTACCCTACTCTATTGTACTCTATTCAACTTTATGCTACTCTACTCGACTCCACTCTACTCTACTCTATGCTAGCCTAACCTAGATCTTCTCTACTCTACTATAACTTAGCCTATCCTAGCCTAGCGTTGCCTAACCTAACTCTACTCTACAATATTTTTCTCTACTCTGCTTTAATGTACTTTGCTATGCTTTGCTCTACTCTACTCTACTCTGCTCTACTCTACTCTACTCTACTCTACTCTTCTCCACTACACTCTACTCTACTCTACTCTAACCTAGCCTAGCTTAACCCAACCTAACTTACCTTAGTCTAGCCTAACCCTACACTACTTTACTCTATTATACTCTATTATACTCTACTCTACTCTACTCTATTCCAACCAAGCTTAGCCTAGCATAGCTCTATTATTCTTATATACTCTACACTACTATACTTTACTTTAGCCTAGCCTAGCCTACCCTAACCTAGCTTTACTCTATCTTACTTTGCTTTACTCTGCTCTATTATACTTCACCCTACTCTACTCTATCCTAACCTAGCTTAACCTAATCTAGCTCTACTCTACTATATTTTACTCTACTCACCTCTACTCAACTCTACTCTACTCTAGCCTCACTTAGCCTAGCCTAGCCTAACCTAGCATGGCATAGCAAAACAAAGTTCTACTCTACTCTACTCTACTCTACTCTACTCTTCTCTACTCTATTCTACTCTACTATGCTCTGTTGTACTATACTCTGCTCTACACTTCTCCACTTTGCTTTGCTCTGCTCTACTTTGTTATCCTCTACTCTACTCTATACTATGCTACTCTACTCTAGCCTAGCCTAGCTTAATCGAGCTCTACCTACACTCTACTCTACTAGACTTTAGCTAAGTTTATCCTAGATTACCCTAGCCTAGCTTAGCCAAGCTTAGCCTAAAATTGCTCTACTCTACTCTATTGTGCTCTACTCTACTCTACTAAACCCTAATCCACTATGCCCCCCCTAACCTAACCTGGCATAACCTAGCCTAACCTAGCTCTACTTTAACCTAGCCTAGCCTATCCTAACCTAGCTCTACTCTGCTCTCCTGTACTCTATTATGCTCTGCTTTATTTTGCCCTACTCTACTATGCTCAACTCTGCTCTACCTTGCTCTACTATACTCTACTCTACTCAACTCTATTGTACTGTAGCCTTTGCTAGCCTAACCTTTCCTCGCCAACCCAAGCTTAACCTAACTCTAATCTTCTCTACTCTACTCTACTCTACTCTACTCTAATCTACTCTTCTCTACTCAACTTTACTCTACTTTACTCTAACCAAGCCTATCCTAGCCAAGCCCAATCTAGCTCTAATCTACACAACTCTAGCGTAGCCTAACCAAGCTCTACTCTATCTACTCTACTCTACTCTGCTCTGCCCTACTCTTCTCTTCTCTACTCTACTCTACTCTATAATACTCTACTCTAGCCTTGTCTAGCCTTTCCTAGCCCTAGCCTAACCTAACTCTACTCTACTTTACTCTACTCTACTCTACTCTACTCTATTCGACTCTACTCTACTCTACTCTAACATAGCCTAGCCTACCATAGCCTAACCTCTCTATGCTCTACTCTACACTACTCTAGTCTACTCTACTCTACCATAACCAAGCCTAGATTAGGTTAGAATAGCCTAACATCACCTTACTCTATTCCACTCTACTCTGCTTTACTCTGTTATACTCTATACTGCTCTGCTCTACTCTACTCTACTTTACATTTCTCTACTCCACTCTTCTACTCTACTCTGCACTACTATGCTTTACTCTGCTCTACTCTGCTCACCTCCTCTACTCTCCTCTACTCTGCTCTACTCTACTCTGCTCTATTATACTCTACTCTACTCTACTCTACTCTTCTCTAATCTAGCATAGCCTAACCTATCTCTAATCTACTTCACTATACTCTTCTTTACTCTACTCTACTCTAGCTTACCCTAGCTTTATTCTACTATACTCTATTATACTCTACTATACTCTATTATACTCTAATCTACTATACTCCACTTTACTCTAACCTAGCCTTGCTTAGCTTAACCAAGCTCTGCTCTGCACTACTCGACTCTAGTCTACTCTAGCTAGCCTTTCTTAGGCTAGCCTAGCCTAGCTTAGCCTAACCTTTTTCTGCTCTGCTTTGCTCTACTCAGTTATGCTATGCTCTTCTCTGCACTTCTCTTCTCTACTCCACTCTACTTTGCTCTACCTTGCACTACTCTACTCTGCTTTACTCGATACTTTAGCCTAGTCTAAATTAGCCTAACCTAGCATAGCTAACCTTGCTCAACTCTACTACACTCTACACCACTCTACTCTACTCTACTCTACTCTATTCTCCTTTAACCTTACCTAGCCTACCCTAACCTAACCTAGCTCTAATATACTATAGTCTAGCCTTAGACTAACCTAGCCTAATCTAGCTCTACTCTACTCTACTTCGACTAAGTCGAGCCCAGCATAGCCTGACCTAACTTTACTCTACTCTGTTCTACAATCACCTAGCCTAGCCTAACCTTGTTCTTCTCTACTTCATTATAATATGCTCTAATCAACTCTATCATGATTAGCTCTACTCTTTTATGCTCTACTTTACTCAGCTCTACTCTACTATGCTCTACACTAATCTACTCTACTCTACTCCATCCTACCCTAGCCTAGCCTAGCCTAACCTTGCTCAACCTAGCTTTACTTTATTCTACTCTACTCTACTCTATACTACTCTTCTCTGCTCTACTCTACTCTCCTTTGCTTTACTTAGCCTAACCTTGTTTAGCCTACCCTAGCTTAGCCTAACCTAGCCTAACCTAACTTAGCTCTACTATACTCTCCTCTTCTCTATTCTACTCTACTCCACTCGACTCAAACCTAGCCTTGCCAAGCCTAGCCCAACTAGTTCTACTCTACTCTAGGCAGCCAAGCCTAGCCTAGCTTAACCTAGCTCTGCTCTGGTCTTCTTTACTTTGCTCTACTCTGAATTGCTTTATTCTACTCTACCTTACCCTACACTACTTTGCTCTGCTCTACACTACTTTGCTTTGCTCTGCTCTACTATACTCTTCTCTACTATGCTCTACTCCACTCTACTCTACTCTATTCTACTCTACTGTACTCGAGCTTAGTTTAACATAGGCTAGCTTAAATCTATTCTACTATACTCTACACTAACTTACTCTACTCTACTTTGGCCTAGCCTAGCCTAGCTTAACCTTGCTCTACTCTACTCTACTCTACTTTTTTCATATCTACTCTAATCTACTCTACTCAAACTTTGCTTAACCTAGCTTAGCTGAACCTAACTCTGCTCAACTATGCTATACTCTACTTTAGCTTAGCCTAGCTTAACTTTGTAAAGGCTAGCTTTACTCTACTCTGCTTTGCTCTAATTTAATATGCTATGCTTCACTTTGCTTTACTATGCTCCACTCTACTCTGCTCTACTATACTCTATTGTACTCTAGCTTTTCCTAGCCTAACCAAGCTCTACTCTACTCTACTCTTGCATAGCCTAGCCTAGTTTATCCTTGCCTAACATAGCTCTACTCTTCTCTACTCTACTCTACTCTACACTGCTCTAATATGCTCTTCTCTACTCTACTCTTCTATACTTTTCTCACCTAAGCTCTACTCTATTCTACTCTACTTTTCTCTAGCCTAGATTAACCTAGCCTAACTGAGCTCTTCTCTACTTTACTTACTCGAGCTTAGCCTTTCCTAGCCTACCCTAGCTAGCCTATGCTAGCCTAACCTAGCTCTAGTCTACTCTATTGTACTCTACTTTGCTCTACTAGTCTCTGCTCTACTCTACTCTAACTTTGCCTAGCTTAGCCTCAGATAACCTAGATCTACTCTACCCTACTCTACTCTAGTCTTGCTTAGCTGAGCCTTGCCTAGCCTCACCTAGCCTAGCCTAACCTTACTCTTCTCTACTCTACTCTGCTATGTTTTGCAATATTTTGCTCTACTCTGCTCTTCTTTGCTCTGTTATACTCCACTCTACTCTACTCTACACGACACACTTGTACTCTAGCCTTGCCTAGCCTAGCCTATCAATACTCTACTATACTTTTCAATAATCTACTCCACTCTAGAATACCAGAGCCTAGCCTAACCTAGCATAGCCATGCCTAGCTTAGCCTAACTAGCTCTTCTCTATTCTACTTTACTCTACTCTATTATACTCTTCTTTACTCTACTTTACTCCAACCAAGCCTAGCCTAGCCAAGGCCAACCAAGCTCTAATCTACATTACTCTAGCAAAGCTTAACCTAGCTTAGCCTAGCCTATGCTAGCACTATTCTAGTCTGCACTACTCTGCTCTTCTCTACTTTACTCTACTTTTCTTTACTCTGCTCTACTGCACTCTACTCTACTTTAATGTACTATATCCTTTCCTAGCCTAACCTAGCTCTACTCTACTTTACTCTAACCTAGCTTAACTTAGCTTTAATCTGTGCTACTCTACCCTACTTCACTCTACAATACTCTAGCTTAGCCTAGTCTAGCCTAGACTACCCTAGTGTAGCCTAGCCTAACCTAGCTCTACTCCACTCTACTCTACTCTACACTACTCTACTCTACTCAACTATACTCTACTCTAGCTTAGCCTAGCCTTGCTATGCTCTGCTCGATTATGTTCTACTTTGTTTTTCTCTTCTCTACTATGCTCCACTCTACTCTACTCTACTCTTTTCTACTCTACTCTACTCTATTCTACTCTACTCTACTCTATCCTCTAACCAAACTTACCTTAGCCTTACCTAACCTAGCTCTACTCTACTCTACTCTAGCCTAGCCCAGCCTAGCCTATCATAGCCAAGCTTAGCCTAGCCTTGCTTCGCCTCGCCTAGCTAAGCTCTACTCTACTATGCTCCACTCTAATTGGCTTTACTATACTCTACTCTAACCTAGCTGAGCCTAGCCTTGCCTAACTTTGCCTCGCATAACTTAGCTATACTCTTCACTGCTCTACTCTACTCTACTCTACTATAATCAACTCTACTCTACTCTGCTCTACTCTACTTTACTCTTCTCTACTTTGCTATACACTACTCTACTTTGCTCTGGCCTAGCCTAGCTTAGCCAAATCTAACTCTACTCTATTCTACTCTACTCTAGCATAGCCTTGCTTACCCTAGCCTATCCTAGGCTAGCCTAGCTTAGCACAACAAAACTTACCTCTACTCTACCCTTCTCTACTCTACTCTACTCTATTATACTCTACCCTACCCTACTCTAGCCTAGCATAGCCTAAACTAGCCTAGCCTATGCTAGCCTGTCTTAGCTTAACCTAGCCTAGCCTAACCTAGCTATACTCTACTTTACTATACTCTACTCTAACTTAGCCTATCCTAGCCAATCCTAACTTAGCTCGACTCTACTCTGCTATACTCTACTCTACTCTACTCTACTCTATTATACTCCACTCTACTCTGGCCTAGCATAGGTAGCCAAACCTAGCTCTACACTATCTACTCTGCTCTTTTATTCTATGCTCTACTATACTATACTCTTCTCTACTCTACTCTACTCTGCTCTAATCTTTGCTCGACACTACTCTACTCTACTCTACTCTACTACACTTGAGCCAAGCCTAGCCAAAATTAGCTCTACTCTACTCTAGCCTAGCCTAGCTTATCCTAGCCTATCCTAGCCTAACCTAGCACTACTATATTCTACTATTCTCTACTCTACTCTACTATACTCTACTCTATACTAGCTCAGCTTGGCATAAACTAGCCTATCCTAGCTCTATTCTACTCTACTATACTCTGCTCTACTATACTCTACTCTCCTCTACTCTTCTTTTGTTTACTCCTCTTTGCTCTCCTCTACTCTGTTATGCTCTTCTCTACTCTGCTCTTGTCTGCTCTACTCTACTCTACTTGGCTCTACTTTGCTCTACTCCACTCTGCTCTGCTCTCCCATACTCTACTCTTCTATACTTTTCTATGCTCTTCTTGGCTCTCCTTTGCCCTCCACTCCTCTCGTCTTTTATACTCTACTCTACCCTACTCTACTCTAATCTACTCTACTCTATTCTACTTTACTCTTCTCTATCCTAGTTTACTCTTCTCTGTTCTCCTCTACTCTACTCTACTCTACTCTACTCTACACTAGCCTGACCCTATCTTACTCTACTCTTCCATACTCTACTCTACTCTCCTCAAGCCTAGCCTAGCTAGCCAAGCTTAGCTAATCATAGCCAAACCTAGCCTAACCTTGCTCTACTCTACTCTGTATAACTCTACTATACTCCACTCTTCTCTAGCATAACCTAGCTTAGCCTAGACTATTCTAACCAAACCTAGCTCTATCCTGCTCTATTTTGCTCTGCTCTGCTCTAATCTGCATTACTCTACTCTGCTCCACTCTGTACTACTCTATATAATTCGTCTTTACTCTTCTTCTCTGCTCTGCTCTCCTCTCCTCTACTCTAGTCTTCTTTTCTATACTCTACTATACTCTACTCTACTCTGATCTACTCTACTCTACTTTTGCATAGCCTAGCCCAACCTAACTTAACTATACTCTATTATACTATACTTTATTCTACTCTATTCTAGCCTAAACAAACCTAGTCTACTCTAACTTAGCCTAGCCTAGCCTAACCAAGCTCTACTATACTCTACTCTACTCTACTCTACTCTACATGACTCTATTCTACTCTAACATAGCCCAACCTTGCCTAACCAAGCTCTACTCCATTCTACTCTACATTACTTTAGCTTATCCAAGCATAGCCTAGCATAACCTAGCTCTAGTCTACTTTGCTCTGCTCTTCTATGCTATGTCTACTCTACACTTTTATGCTCTGCTCTGCTCTACTGTACTCTTCTTTGCTCTACTCTTCTTTACGATGTACTCTAATGTAGCCTAACGTAGATCTACTCTATACTACTCCTCTACTCTTCTTTACTCTAGCATAGTCAACCAGAGCCTAGCCTAACCTAGTTTAGCCTAGCCTAATCATGCTCTACTATACTCTACTCTACTTTGCGCTACTCTACTCTACTCTATTTTACTCCACTTTACTTTACTCTACTACACTCATCCCTAACGTAACCTTACCTGGCCTAGCCTAACCTAGCTCTTCTCTACTCTACTCTAGCCTAGCCTTGCTTAAGCTAGCACTACTCTGTTTTACTCTACTCTGCTCTTCTTTGCTCTTCTTTACTCTACTTTACTCTGCTCTGGTCTATTATACTCTACTTTACTCTATTCTAATCTTTACTCTTACCTAGCCTAACCTAGCTCTACTCTACTCTACTCTACTCCAGCCTTGCCTAACGTAGCCAACCATAACCTCGCCTAGCATTGCCTTGCCTAGCTTAGCCTTGCCTAACCTAACTCTACTCTACTCTAATCTACTCTACTCTACTCAACTCTGCTCTACTCTACTCTAACATAACCAAGCCTAACCTAGCCTAACCTAGCCAAAGTTTGCTCTACTCTGCTCTTCTTTGCCCTACACTACTCTTCTCTACTCTGATCTACTCTAATCTATGCTACTCTACTCTACTCTGCTCTGCTCTTCTCCTCTCTACTCTACTCCACTTTACTCAACTCTAGCCTAGCCTAGCTTTGCCTAACCTAGCTTACCCTAACCTTGCTCTACTCTACTGTACTCTTGACTACTCTACTCTATTTTACTCTACTCTTGTCTAGCCTAGTCAACCCTTGCTTAGCCTAGCTTAGGCCAACCAAACCTAGCTCTAATCTACTCTACTCTACTCAACCATTCTCTATTCTACTCTGCTCTAGCTTAGCCCAACCTAACTTAACCCAACCAAACCAAGTTCTAATCTACTCTACCCTACTTTACTCTATTGTACTCTAGCTTATCCTAACTCTATACCACTCTGCTCTAATTTACTCTTGCTTAGCCTTGCCTAGCTTACGATAGCTTAACCTAGCCTAACCAAGGCTAGCCTAGCCTAGCCTTGCGTAGCCAAACATATCTCTACTCTACTCCACTCTACAACGCTACTCTATTCTACCCTTCTCTACTCTACTCTACACAACTCTAACCAAGCATAGCCTTGCCAAGACGAACCTAGTTCTAATCTATACTACTCTACCTAGCCTAACCAAGCTCTACTCTACTCTACTATGCTTTGCTTTGCTCTACTCTACTCTGCTCTGCTCTGCTTTACTCTACACTACACTACTCTACTCCACTTTAGGCTAGCCTAGCCTAGCAAGCCTAGCTCTACTCTACTCAACTCTACTCTACATTAGCCAAGCCTTGCCTAGCCTATCTTACACTAGCTTAACCTAGCTCTGCTCTACTTTACTCTGCTCTACTCTACTATGCTCTACTCTGCTCTACTCTATTCTACTCTGCTCTATTCTTTTTTGCTTTACTCTGCTCTTCTCTACTCTACTCTTCTCTACTATTGCCTAACCTAGCCTAAGCTAGCCCTACTCTACTTTACTTTACTCTATTGTACTCTACTTTATTCTACTCTACTATAACCTAGCCTTGCCTAGCCTTGCTTAGCCTAACCAAACCTTGCTCTACTCTACTCTACTCTACCCTATTCGACTCTGCTCTACTCTGCTTTACTCTAATTTACTCTACTCTACTCTACTCTTCTTTACTCCACTCTACTTTACACTACTCTAATTACTTTACTCTGCTCTACTCTGCTCTACTACTCTAGCCTATCTTAACTTAGCCTAGCTTAGCTCAGCCTAATGTAACCTAGCTCAGCCTAACCTAGCCTAGGTTAGCCTGACCTAACCTAGCTTAGGTCTACTCTCCTTTACTCTACTCTAGCCTAACTTAGCCTAACCTAGCTCTACTCTACTCTTCTTTACTTATCTCTACTTTGTTCTGCTCTACTCTTCTCTACACTTCTATAATCTACTCAAGCCTAGTTTAACATAGCCTAGCCTAGCCTAACCTAGATCTACTCTACTTTACTCTACTCTACTCTAGCCTCACCAAGCCTAACCTAGCCTAACCTAACCTTGCTCTACTCTTCTCCTCTCAGCCTTGCTTTGCTCTACTCTTCTCTACTCTTCTATGCTCTACTCTTCTCTACACTTCTTTGCTCTTCTCTACTCTACTCTACTCGACTATACTGTAGTCGAGCCAGATTAAGCTCTACTGTACTCTACTCTAAACAACTCTACACTACTCTAGCCTAGCCTAACATACCTATCCTAACCTAGCGTAGTATAGCCTAACTTAGCTCTACTCTACTCTACTCTTTAATAATATATTGTACTCTACTCCACTATACTCTACTCTAATATACTCTACTCTACTCTACTCTAACCAACACTAGCCTAGCCTAGCATAGCATAATCTAGCTCGACTCTACTTTGCTATGCTCTACTCTTCTTCACTCTATTCTACTCATCTTTGCTCTGCTCTACTCTACTCTACTCTACTTTACACTATTCTACTATACTTTTGCGTAGACTAGCCTAGCCAAACTGAGCTCTACTCTTCTCTATTATACTCTACTCTACTCTACTTTAGCCTAGCGTAGCCTAGCCTAACCTAGCTCTACTATGCTCTTCTTTACTCTAGTCTAGCCTAACCTAGATCTACATTACTTTACTCTACTCTACTCTAGCCTAACCTAGCATAACTTAGCCTACACTAGCCTTGCCTAACTTAGCCTAGCCTAGCCTAACCTAGCACTACTCTTCTCTTCTCTACCCCACTTTGCTCTACTCTGCTCGGATTTGCTCTACCCTACTCTACTCCGTTCTATTCTAGTCTACTCTACACCACTTTACTCTAATCGACTTAGCCTAGTATTACCTAGCCTACCATAGCCTAGCCTTTCCTAGCTTTGTCGAACCTAGCTCTACTCTACTCTACTCTACTCTAATACATTACACTCTTCTCTACTATACAATACCCTACTTTACTCTAACCTTGCCTAGTTTAGCTTAGCTTAGGCTAGCCTAGCTCTAGTCTACTCTACTCTTCTCTACTATGCTTTACTTTGCTTTGCTCTGCTCTAATCTACACTACTCTGCTCTACTCTATTCTACTATACTTTGGCCCAGTATTGCCTAACCTAGCCTAGCTTAGCCTAATCGAGCACTACTCTACTCTTCTTTGCTCTACCCTACTCTACACCACTATACTCAACTCTAGCCTACAGTAGCCTAGCCACCCAAGCCTAGCCAAGCTTAGCCAAACCTAGATCTACTCTACTCTACTCTACTCTACTCTAACCTAGCCTAACCTAATCTAGGCTAACCGAGCTCTACTTTACTCTTGTCTACTCTTTCCTAGCCAAGCCTAGCCTATCCTAGCCTATACTAGTTTTTCTCTTCTCTGCTCTGCTTTGCTCTACTTTACCCTACTTTACTTTGCTCTACTCCGTTGTGCTTTACTCTACTCTGCTCTGCTCTCATCTTCTCTACTCTTTCTGCTCTACTCTGCTCTCTTTTGCTCTCCTTTGTTCAACTCTTCTCTACTCTAATCTATTATACTCTTACATTGCTTAGCCTAGCCAAGCTTAGCCTAGCTCTTTTATAATCTACTCTACTCTACTGTACTCTACTCAACTCTCCTCTACTCTAGCTTAGCCTAGCTTATCCTAAAAAAGCTCTACTATACTGTACTCTATCCTACCTTATTCTACTCTAATCTACTCTAACCTAACATAGCCTAGCCTAACCTAACTTTGCTCTACTCTACTCTACTCTAAGCTAGCTTTTCCAAGCTTATCCTAACCTAACCTAGCCCAACTCTACTCTACTCTACTCTATTATTCTCTACTTTACTTTACTATGCTCATCTCTTCTCAACTCTACTCTACTATGCTCTGCTCTACTCTACTCTATTCTACTCTACTCTACTATACTATGCTCTACTCTACTATACTTCACTCTACTATACTCCAGCTTAGCCAAGCCTAACCTAGCTTTACTTCACTCTACTTTACTCTACTCTAGCCTAACCTAGCCTAGCCTACCATAGCCTAGCATAGCTTAGCTAAGCCTACCTTAACGTAGCTCTACTCTACTCTACTCTACTTAACTTAGCCTGGCCTAGCCTATCCTTGCTCTACCCTACTCCCCTCTACTATGCTTTACTTTAGTCTACTCTACTCTACTCTACTCAACTCTACCCTAGCTAACCTCCACTCTGCTCTGCCCTACTCTGATATGCTTTTCTCTTCTCTACTCTGGCCTATTCTACTCTGCTCTACTATACTCTACTCCAATCTGCTCTCCTCTCCTCTCCCTTACTCTATCCTACCCTACTTTACTCTTCTCTTCTATACTCTCTTGTACTCTACTCTACACAACTTTACTCAATTCTACTCTACTCTACTCTACTCTACTCTAGCCTAGCTGAGCCTAACCTACCCTAGCCTAACCTAACTTGGCTCAACTATATTATTCTCTACTCTAATCTAATCTACTCTACTCTACTCTAACCTAGCTTAGCCTAGCCTAACCTAGCTCTACTTCACTCTACACTACTCTACTCTACTCTTCTCTACTCTACTCTAGCCTAGCCTAGCTTAGCCTAGCATAAACAAGCTCTGCTCCACTCTACTCTACTCTGCTTTACTCTGCTCTTCTCTTCTCTACTCTATTATTCTTTGCTATACTCTGCTCTACTCTACTCTACTCTATTCTACTCTACTATAGCTAGCCTAGCCTAGCCTATCTTAGCCTAACCTTGCTCTACTCTACTCTACTCTATGCTACTATCTTGTACTATACTCTACTCTTCTTTACCCTACTCTACCTTTCTTGACTCTGCACTACTCTATTCTATTCTACTTAGCTAAGAATAGCCTAACTTAACTTAGCTCTGTTATACTCTACTTTACTCTCTCTACCCAAGCTTAGCCTAACCTAGCCTAGCCTTGCCTAGGCTCATATAGCATAGCCTAACCTTACTTTACACTACTTAGCTCGACTCTATTCTACTCTAATCTACTCTAAACTAGCCTAGCCTAGTCTATGCTAGCTTAGCTTATCCTAGCTTTCTCTTCTCTACTCTATCTACTATGCTCTGTTCTTCTCTACTCTACTCTCCTTTACTCTTTTCTACTCTGCTCTTCTCTTCTCTGCTTAGCTCTGCTCTAATTTGCTCATTTCTATTATAATTTGCTCATTTCTATTGTACTTTGCTTTGATTTGCTTTGTGCTGGTCTATTCAGCTCTACCTCACTCAACTCTACGCTTCTCCAACCTAGCCTATCTGAACTATACTCTACTCTACTCTACTTTACTCTACATTAGCCTAGCCTAGTCTATCTTATCCTAGCCTAGCCTCACCTAACTAGCTCTATTCTACTATACTCTACTATATTGTAATCTACTCTACAATACTTTAGCTTAGCCTGGCCTAATCAAGCCTAGCCTACGATAGCCTAGCATAATCTTGCTTTACTCTACTAAGCTCTACTCTACTCCTCTCTATTCTGCTTTACTTCACTCTGCTCTACTCCACACTACTCTTCTCTATTGTATCCAAGCTTAGCCTAGCATAACCTGACTCTACACTACTCTACTCTTACGTAGCCTAGCCTCAGCTAGCCTATCCTTACTCAGCCAAGCCAAGCCTAACTTAGCTCTACTCTACAATATTAGACTCTGTTATACTCTATTATGCTCTTCTTTACTCTACTCTACTCTACTGTACTCTACTCTACTCTACTTTTCTTTAATTTGCTCTGTCTTACCCTATTTTACTCTACTCTGCTTTGCTCTACTCTACCCTACTCTACTCTAACTTAGTTTTTCCTAGCCTAGCCTAGCTCTACTCTACTCTACTCATACCTAGCCTTTCTTAGCCAAGCCTATTATAGCATTGCTTAGCCTAGCCTAACCTAACTCTAATCTACTTTACTCCACTCTACTCTACTCTAATTTACTATATTCTACTCTACTCTACTCTAACTTAGCCAAGCCTAACCTAGCCTCAGCTAACTCTACTTTACTCTACTCTTCTCTACTCTACCTAAGCCGAGCATTGCCAAACCTAGCTCTACTCTACTCTACTATGCTTTAACCGTCTCTACTCTTCTCTGCTCTACTCTGCTTTGCTCTTCTCTACTCAGCTCGGCTTTACTCTGCTCTGTTTTACCCTACTCCACTCTACTGTAGCCTACCCAAGCCTATCCTAACCTAGCTGTACTATATTCTACTCTACTCTCACCTAGCCTAACTTTGCTTAGCATATCAAAGCTCTACTCTAGTCTACTTTACCACACTCTACTATACTCTACTATAGTCTACTCTCCTAAACTCTATTCTACTCTACTCTAACCTTGTCGAACATAGCCTAGCCTAATATTACTTAGCCTAACCTTGCTCTACTCTATTATAAATAGCTCTGCTCTGCTTTGCTCTTTTCTAGTTTGCCTTGTAATGCTTTGCTCTATTATGCCCTACTCTACTTTACTCTATACTGCTCAAATTTACTCTAGCCTCATCTTTGCTAGCCTAGCCTAACATGGCTCTACTCTACTCTACTCTACTCTACCCATCTCTACTCTTCTCTACTCTTCTTTACCCTACTCTACTCTACTCTACTCTATTTTAGCCTACTCAACCTTAACCTAGCCTACCCAAGCCTATCTTAGGCTAAGCTAGCTCTACTCTACTCTACTCTACTCTATTATACTTTACTATACTATACTATACTATACTCTACTTTACTCTACTCTACTCTGATCAAGTCTAACTTAGCCTTACCAAACCTAGCTCTACTCTACTCTACTCTACTTTAGCATAGCGTAACCTATCCTAGCCTAGCCCAGCCTAACAT
Organism: Vanilla planifolia; assembly: GCA_023846275.1. Classification (NCBI taxonomy): domain Eukaryota; kingdom Viridiplantae; phylum Streptophyta; class Magnoliopsida; order Asparagales; family Orchidaceae; genus Vanilla; species Vanilla planifolia. Next base: position 313,381 of record JAIUJO010000709.1, read on the forward strand.
AACCTAACCTAGATCTACTTTGCTCTACTCCACTCTACTCTACTCTGCTCTACTCTACTCTATTATAATTTAATCTACTATACTCTAGCTAGCTTAGGCTAAGTTAACCTAACCTTGCTTTACTCTACTCTACTCTAATCTAGCCTGGCATATGCTAGCCTAGCCTAACCTAGCCAAACTCTATTCTACTTTGCTCTATTTTATTCTATGCTCTTCTTTGCTCTACTCTACTCTACCCTGCTCTACTCTACTCTGCTCTACTCTACTCTACTCTACTCTACTTTGCTATACTCTACTCGACCCTACTCTGTTCAGCTCAGCTCCGCTCAGCTCTACACTGCTCTACTCTACTTTGCTTTCTTCCACTTTGCTCTGTTATGCTTTGCTCTACTCTTCTCTACTTTACTCTTCTTTACTCTACTCTAACCTAAACCTAACCTAGCATAGCCTAAACTAACTTATCCTAGCATAGCCTAACCAAGCTCTACTCTACTTTACTATACTCTACATTACTTTAGTCTACTCTTTTCTTCTGTCCTCCATTTTACTCTGCTCTACTCAACTCTACTCTACTCTACTTTGCTCTACTCTCTCTTAAGCTACCTAGTGTAGCCTAGCCTAGCCTAGCATAGCCTAACCTTGTTCTACTCTACTTTACTCTACTCTACTCTAGTCTAACCTAGCTGAGCAAGCCTAACATAGCTCTACTCTACTTTACTATACTCTGCTCTACTCTACACTACTCTGCTCTACTCTATTCTACTCTAATTTGCTTTATTCTACTCTACTTTTCCCAACTCTACTCTACTCTAGCCTAGTTTAGCCTAGCCTACCCCAACCAAGCATAACTTAACTCTACTCTACTTTACTCTACTCTACACTACTTTACTTTACTATGCTCTAGCCTAGCCTAGCCTACCCTAACCTAGCCAAGCCTAGCCTAACCTAACCTAGCTCTACTCTTTTCAACTCTACCTTACTTTATTATACTATACTCTACTCTAGCTTAGTCTTGTTCAGCCTAGCCTAGCATGGCATAAGATACCTCTTGTCTACTCTCGTTTGGTCTTCTATACTCTACTCTACTCTATTATGCTATATTGTAGCTTAGCCAGCCTAACCTAGCTCTTTTCTACTCTACTCTTCTCTAGCCTAGCCTTATCTACCCTCGCCTAGCCTTGCCTAACATAGCTTGATTCTACTCTACTCTACTTTACTCTAACATAACTTTGCTTAGCATAACCCAGCCTAGCTCAACTCTACTCTACTCTTGCATAGCCTAGCTTAGCCTAGCATAACCTAGCTCTGCTCAACTCTACTCTACTTTGCACGACTCTTCTCTACTCTGCTTTGCTCTGCTCTGCTCTGCTCAGCTCAGCTAAGCTCTACTCTTCTCTACTCTACTTTGCTCTACTTTTCTCTACTATATTCTTCTCTACTCTATTTTAACTTAGCTTAACCTAACTTAGCACTACTCTACTCTACTATACTCTAGCCTAGCTTAGCCTTGACTAGCATAGCCTAACCTAACTTTACTATACTCTACTATGCTGTACTCTACTCTACTTTGCTCTACTCTCCCCTACTCTACTCAATTAGACTTTACTCTACTCAACACTACTCTACTCTGTTCTACTCTACTCTACTCTACCTTACTCTACTCTTCTCTACTCTACTATAGTCTACCATACTATACTCTACTCTACTCTACTTACTCAACTCTACTCTACTCTACTCTACTCAACTCCACGCTACTCTACTCTACTCAACTTTGACTTAATAAGGATAGCCTAGATTAGCCTAACCTGGCTCTACTCTACACTGCTTTATTCTACTATACTCTGTTATGCTCTACTCTGCTATACTCTACTCTACTTTGATCTGCTCTATTTTACTTTATTCTACTCTTTTTACTTTGCTCTACTCTACTCTACTCTACTTTATTTTAGTCTACTATTTTTTACTCTACTTTATTCCACTCTACTCTAACTTAGCCTAACATAGCCTAGCTTAGCTTAGCATTGCCTAGCTTTGCTTAACCTAGCTCTACTCCCCTCTACTCTATTCTGGTCTACTCTTCTCTACTCATCTATGCCCTTCTCTACTCTGCTCTTCTCTGCTCTGCTATACTCTACCCATCTCAACTCTACTCTAGCCTAGTTTAGCCTAGCCTGACGTAAGCTACCATAATATAGCTCTACTCTACTTTACTCTAGCCTAGCATAACCTAGCCTAGCCTAGCCTCACCTAACCTAGCTCTACTCTACTCTACTCAACTCTATTATACTATGCTATACTATACTCTGCTCTACACAAACCTTGCCTAACAGAGCTCTACTCTACTTTACTCTTCTCTATGCTACTCTACACCACATTACTCTACTCTAGCCAAGCTTAGGCTAGCCTACTCTAGCTTCGCTTAGTCAAGCCTAGCCTCACCTAACTCTACTTTACTCTACTCTACTATATTATACTCTTTCTACTCTTCTCTACTATACTATAGCCTAGCTTAACCAAGCTATACTCGACTCTACTTTCCTCTAGCCTAGCCAAGCTTTGCCAAAAAAAGCTCTGCTCTACTCGCTCTACTTTATTTTGCAAAGCTTTACTTTCCTTTGCTCTACTGTGCTCTATTTTACTCTATAATGCTCTTCCCTACTTTTCTCTAGTTTGCTCAGCTCTGCTTTAGTCTACACTGCTCTACAATTCTATGCTCAGCTGGGCTCTACTCTACTCTACACTTGTCTGCTCTCCTCTCCTCGACTTTCTTCTTCTCTCCACTCCTCTCCTCTCCTTTACTCTACTTTACTCTACTCTACTCCACCTTACTATAATATTCTCTACTCACTCTACTTTAATATATTCTACTCTACTCTACTCTATTCTACCTTAACTTTGCCTAACCTAGCCTAATCTTGCTCTACCTTACTTTACTTCACTCTACTCTAGCCTAGCCTAGCCTAACTTAGCTCTGCTCTACTCCACTCTATTCTATTCTAACCTAGCCAACCCTAGCTTATCTTAGCTCTACTCTACTCTACTTGACTCTACTCCACTCTGCTCTACTCTATACTTCTATACTCTGCTCTACTTTATATTGCTCTACTCTACTCTTTCAGTTTGCTCTACTCTGTTCTTCTCTCCTCTCCTTTCCTTTACTTTATTTTACTCTACTCAACTCTACTCTACTCTACTCTACTATACTCTACTCTACTCTATCCTAGCCTAGCCAAGCATAACCTAGCAAAACCTAGCTCTACTCTAATCTACTATAGCCTATCTTACCCTTACCAAGCCTTTCCTGGCCTAGCCTAGCTCAACCTAGCTCTACTCTACTATACTCTACTCCACTGTACTCTACTCTTCTTTACACTACTGTACTTTTTCTAACCTAGCTTATCCTAGCCTGACCAAGCTCTACTCCACCCTACTCTGCTCTACTCTAGCCTAACCTTTCCTAGCCGAACCTAGCTCTACTCTGCTCTACTTTGTTATGCTCTGTTCTGTTATTCTCTACTCTTCTTTGCTCCTTTACTCTGCTCTACTCTTCTCTACTATACTATCCTCCACTCTATACTCTAGCCGAGCCTAGCTTAGCCAAGCATAACATAGCTCTAATCTACTCTACACTACTCTAATCTACTCTCGCATAGCTAGCCTAGCCAACCATAACCTAGCCTAGCCTTGCTTAACTCTACCTAACTTAGCTCTACTCTACTCTACGATACTTAACTCTGCTCTACTCCACTTTACTCTAACTTAGCATAACCTTTTTTAGCCTAGCCTAAGCTTGCCCAGCCTAGTTAGCCTAACTTAGCTCTACTCTGCTCTACTTTGCTCTTCTCTACTCTGCTTTGTTTTGCTCTGCTCTACCCTACTCTCCTTTGCTCTACTTTACTCTGCTCTACTCTGCTCTGCATCTCCCTACTCTATTTACTCTACTCTATCCTAGCCTAGCCTAGCCTAACCTAGCTCTACTCTACTCTACTATACTTTAGTCTACTCTACTCTACTCTACTCTACCCTAGCCTAGCTTAGCCTATCCAAGCTTAGCTTGGCCTAGCCTAACCCAACTTAGCCCAACCAAACCTAACTCTACTACACTCTACTCTGTCATACTTTACTCTACTCTACTATATTCTCTTCTACTCTACTCTACTCTAACTTAGCCTAGCCTAGCCTAACCTAACTCTACTCTACTCTACCCTACTCTTCTTTGCTCTACTCTACTCTAGCATAGCCTAACCTAACATAACTCTACTTTATTATGCTCTAACCTATTTACTCTACTCTACTTTACTTTTGACTTCTATGTTTTACTCTACTCTACTCTACTCTACTCTGCTCTGCACTACTCTATTTAGCTCTACTCTGTTATGCTTTGCTCTACTCTGTTCTACTCTCCTCCACTCTACTATACTCTACTTTACATTATACTACTCTATTCTAGCGAACCCTAGCCTAGCCTTACATTGCTTAGCCTAACCTAGCTCTACACTACTCTACTCTTTTACTCTAGCCTAGTTTAACCTAACCTAACTTAGCTCAACTCTACTCTACTCTACTACACTCTAATCTACTCTATTCTACTTTAGCCTGGCATATCCTACCTAGCTTAGCCTAGTCTTGCCCATCGAAGCTCTACTCTCCTCAGCTCTTCTATGCTCTGCTTTGCTCTACTCAACTTTACTCTACTTTGCTTCATCGTGCTATGCTGTGCTCTGCTTTACTTTGTTCTGTTCTACTCTACTCTACTCTATTCTACTCTACTCCATCCTAGCTTAGCCAAGCCTAACCTATCTATCCTACCCTAATCTAGCTCTACTCTGCTCTAATCTTCTCTGCTCTACTCTGTTCTACTCTACTCTACTCTACTCTAACCTAGCTCGACCAACCTAGCTCTACTCTACTCAGCTTTATCCTAGCCAAACCTAGCTCTACTCTACTCTACTCTGCTCTACTCTACTCTGCTCTACTCTGCTCTACTCTCCTCCCCTCTATTTTACAATACTCTAATTTACTGTACTCCACTCTACACTACTCTACTTTACTCTAACCTAGCCTAGCCTAACATAGCTCAATTCTACTCTACTTTACCCAACTCCGCTCTACTCTACAAAACTATATTCTACTATACTCTAGTTCACTCTTGCCTAACATAGCATAGCATATCTTAGCCTAACTAAGCTCTACTCTACTCTACTTTTCTTTTCTCTACTCTGCTTTACTCTACTCTACTCTTCTCTCTCCACTTTATTACTCTATTTAGTTAAGCTCCACTGTACTCTACTTTGCTTTGCTCTGCTCTGCTCTATACTACTCTTCTATACTCCACTCTACTCTATTGTACTCTATCCTAGTCGAGCCTAGACTAACATAGCTATACTATACTATACTCTACTATAACCTATTCTACTCTACTCAAGGTTAGCTTAGCCCAGCCTAGCCTAACCTATCCTAACCTAGCCTAGCCTAGCCTCTACTTCTATGCTTCTATACTAAACTCTACTCTACTCTAACCTAGCAAAACCTACCTATCTCTACTGTACTTTAGTCTAGCTTAGCCTAGTGTAGCCTAACCTAGCTCTACTCTGCTATACTCTACTCTTCTTTACTATACTCTACTCTATTCTACTCTACTCTACTCTACTTTAGCCTCGCCTACCCTTCCCAAACAAAGCTCTATTCTGCTCTGCTCTAGCCTAGCCTTGCCTAACCTAACCTTGCTCTATTCTACTCCACTCTACTCTGCTCTACTCAAGTCTACTCAACTCTACACTTCTCTACTCTTCTCTGCTCTACTCTGCTCTTCTCTTCTCTTCTCTGCCCTACTCTACTCTACTCTACTCCACTCAGCTTTATTATGCTCTATTCTATTCTGCTTTTCTCTAGTCCACTCTACTCTACTCTAATCTACTCTAGCCTAGCCTAATCTAGCACTACTCTACTCTACACTACTCTACTACACATTACTCTACTCTTGCCTAGTCTAGCCTAACCGAGCCTAGCCTAACCTAGCACAACTCTACTCTACTCTCTCTACTCTACTTTAATCTAACCAAACCTAGCCTAGCTCTGCACTACTCTATTCTACTCTACTCTAGCCTAGCCTAACCTAGCCCTAATCTACTCTACTCTACTAGATTTAGCTCAGCTCAGCTTTGTTGAACTCTGTTCTACTCTGCTCTGCTCAAGTCTTCTTTGATCTTCTCTACTCAACTCTACTCTACCATACCCCACTTGAACCTAGCCTAGCCTAGCCTAGTTTAGCCTAACCTAATCTAACGTCACCTAGCCTAGTCGAGTCTTACTCTACTCTACTCTTCTCTACTCTACTCTAGCCTAGTCTAGCCTCGCCTAAGCTAGTCTAGCCTAACCAATCCTAACCAAACCTCACCTAGCTTAGCCTAGCCTTACTCTACTCTATTGTACATTACTCTATACTACTCTACTCTACTATACTCTTTAATTTTAGCTTTGCTTAGCTATGCCTAACTTTGTTCTATGTTACACTACTCTACTCTAGCATAACATAGCCTATTTTAACCTCTCCTAGCCTAACCTAGCCTAGCCTTACTATATCTACTTTACCCTACTCTACTCAACTCTACTATAGCCTACCCTAGACTAGCCTAACCTAACCTCACCAACTATAACCTAGCCTTGCTCTACTCTACTCTACTCTACTATACTAAGCTCTATTTTATTTTGCTCTAGCCTAGCTAATCCCAACTAAGCTCTATGTTACACTACTCTACTCTATTCTACTCTAACCTAACCTAGCCTTGTCTTGCCTAGCCTAGCCTAACATAGTTTACCCTAGCCTCCCTTACTATACTCCACTCCACCTTACTCTTATTTACTTTGCTCTAGCCTAACTTAGCCTAGCCTGGCCTTACTCCACTCTACTCTACTCTATTTTATTTTACTCTAGCTTAGCTCTACCTAACATAGCTCTATCCTACTTTACTCTATTCTACTCTACTCTACTATACTCTATTGCACTCTTTCCTACTCTACTATCCTCTACTCTATTCTGTTTAACTCTACTCTACACTACTCTACTCTACTCTACTCTACTCTATTCTATTATTTCTTAATCTAACCAAGCCTAGCTTAGCCTATCCTAACCTTGCCTAGCCTAGCCTAGCCCTACCCAACTCTACTCTACTATATTTTATTCTACCACAGCCTAGTTAAGTTTAACCTAGCTTGATACTACTCTACTCCATCCTACTTTACTCTAGCCTAACCAAGCCTAGCCTAGCCTAGCTTAGCCTAACCTAACCTTGGCTTGCCTTACCCAACCTTACAAAACTATAGTCTATTATACATTACTATAATGTACTCTACTTTACGCTACTCTACTTTGCTCTACTCTATCTTTGCTCATCCTAGCCTAGTATAGCCTAACTTAGCCAATCCAAGCATAGCCTCGTCTAGCCTAACATAGCTTGGCCTAACCTATCATAACAAAACCTCACCTAGCCTAGCCTTGCCTTACTTTACTCTACTTTACTCTACCTTACTCTATTTTACTCTAATCTAGCCTGACCTAGCTCTACGCTGCTCTACTCTACTATACTCTAGCCAAACTTGGCCTAGCCTAACCTATCCATACTATGCTCTACTTTACCAAGCTCTACTCTACTTTACTCTAGCCTATCCTTACCTAGCCTAACCTTAACTAGGCTCTACTCTACTCAACTATATTCTACTTTATTTTATTCTACTCTATTTTATTCTACTCTAGCCAAACTAAGCCTAACTTTGCCCTATGCTACTATACTCTACTCTATTCTACTCTAACTTACCTATCCTACCCTAGCCTAACCTAACTAGCCTAGCCCAACTAAGCTTAGCTTAGCCTAGCCTTACTATACTCAACTCTATTCTACTATAGCCTAGCTTAGCCTTGTCTAACCTAGGCCAACCTAGCTAACCTTACCTAGGATCTACTCAAATATGCTTTGCTCTACTCTATTCTGCTCTGCTCTGCTATGCTCTATTTTGATCTACTCCACTCTACTCTACTCTACTCTATTCTGCTCTACTCTGCTCTGCTTTATTATGCTCTACTCTACTCTGCTCTATTCTAATCTACTTTACTCTACTATACTCTGCTCTTCTCTGCTATACTCTACTCTTCTCTACTCCACTCTACTCTACTGTACTCCACTCTATCTTATTCTTCGCTTGCCTAGTTAAGCCTCACTTAGCTCTATGCTTCTTTACTCTACTCAACTCTACTCTACTTTAACATAGCCCAACCTAGCCCAATATAGTCTAGCCTAGCCCTTATTATACTCTACTCTAACATATTCTACTCTACTCTACTATACTCTTGCCTAGCTTAGCCTAGCCAAGCTTAACTTAACCTCACCCAAGCCTAACCTTACTTTACTTTACATTACTTTACTCTACTTTATTCAACTCTAGCCTAGCTAAGCCTATCTTAGCTCTATGCTACTCTACTCTACTCTACTCTACCCTAACCTAACTTACCTGTGCCAATCCAACCTTAGTCTAACATAGACAAACTTAGCCCAGCCATACTATACTCTACTCTACCCTACTCTACTCTAGCCTAGCCTAGCCTAGCGTTACTCTACTCTACTCTATTTTATTCTACTCTAGCATGGCAAAGCCTAATATAGCTTTATACTACTCAACTTTACTCTACTATAGCCTATCTATCCTAACCTAACCTAAGCCAACTTTAGCCTACCCTTAGCCAGCTTTTTATACTTTAATCTATTCAACTATACTTCACATTACCTTACTCTACTATACCCTAGTCGAGCCAAACCTAGCCTAACCTCCCTAACCTAGCTCCACTCCACACTGCTTTACTCTTCATTACTATGCTATGCTCTGCTTCACTCTACTCTACTGTGCTCTGCTCTAGTCTACTCCATTCTACTCTCGTCTTCTAAGCTCTACTCTACTCTACTCTACTCTATTATACTCTAGCCTAGCCTAGCCTAACCTAGCTCTACTCTACTCTACATGACTCAACTCTAGCTTAGCCTAGCAAAGCCTAACCTAGCCAAGTTTCTCCTAGCCTAGCCTAGCATATCCTAGGTCTACTCTACTCTACTCTTCTCTACTCTACTCTACTCTACTCCACTCTAACCTAGCCTAGCCTAGTCTAGCCTAACTTAGCTCTACTCTACTTTTGCATAGCCTAGCCTAGACTAACCTAGCTCTACTTTGCTCTACTCTACTTTGCAATACTCTGCTCTATTGCACTCCAATCTGCTCTACTCTACTCTGCTCTACTCTGCTCTACTCTACTATAGTCTACTCTACTTTAGCCTACCTTAACCTAGCCTAGCCTAACCAAGCTCTACTCTACTCTACTCTACTCTAACCTCACCTAGCCTAACCTAGTACTGCTTTGGTCTACTCTAATATACCCTTGTCTTCTAGGCTCAGCTCTACTTTACTCTGCTCTACTCTACTCCATTTTGCTCTGCTCCACTATGCTCTACTCTACTCTGCTCTACTTTACTCTACTCTACTCTGCACTACTCTACACTACTCTACCCGAGTCAAGCCTAACCTATCCTAACACAGCACTGCTCCACTCTATTCGACTCTACTCTACTCTGCTCTACTATACTCTATTCGAGCCAAGCCTAACCTAGGTTCGTGTAGCTTAGCTTAGCCTAGCCTAGTTTAAACTTCCTCCACTCTACTCTACTCTACTTTATTATACTACAAACTACTATACTTTAATCTACTCTACTTTACTCTACTCTACACAACTCTACTATACTCTACTCTACTCTAATATAGCCTAACCTTGCCTAGCTTAGCCTAACCTAGCTCTACTCTACTCTTCTCTGCTCTTCTCGACTCTGCTCTATTCTACTCTTCTCTTTTCTACTCAGCACTACTCTATTATTCTCTGCTCTACTCTGCTCTACTTTATACTACTCTACTCAACTCTACTCTTACCTAGCTTAGCCTAGCCAAGGCTAGCCTGACCAAGCTCTACTCTACTCTACTCTGCTCTACTCTAATATACTCTGCTTTATTGCACTCTAGCTTACCCTAACCCAACCTTGCTCTGTTCTACTCTACTCTAGTCTTGCATAGCTTAGCCTTGCCTAGGTTACCCTAATCTTACTTTTCTCTACTTTACTCTACTCTACTCTACTTTGGCCTACTTTTCTCTACTCTACTCTGCTCTCCTCCACTCCATCATGCTCTTCTTTGCTCTCTACTAGTCTATTCTTCTTTGCCCTACTCTACTCTACCTTGCTTTGCTCTTCTCTACACTGCTTTACTCTGCTCTACTTTGCTCTTCTCTACTTTACTCTGCTCTGTGATGCTAAACTCAACTCTACTCTAGCCTCCTCTCTTCCTCTGACCTCTCCTCTCCTCCCCTCTACTCTCCTCTACTCTACTCTACTCTACTCTACTCTATCTCTACTCTATTCTACTATGCTCTACTCTACTCAACTCCACTCTACTCTACTCGAACCTAGCTTAGGTTAGCCTAGCCTAGCATAGAATAACCAAGCTCTACTCAGCTCAACTCTGCTCTGCTATACTCTACTCTGCTCTCTACTACTCTACTCAATTATGCTTAGCACTGTATTGCTATGCTTTGCTCTTCTACTTTGCTATGCTCTTCTTTCCTTTACTCTGCTATCCTCTCCTCTACTTTACTCTACTCTACTCTACTCTTCTTTTCTCTACTATACTCTACTATACTCTATTCTACTCTACTCTGCTCTACTCTACTCTGTAATGCTCTACTGAACACTGCTCAGCTCTAGATTACTCTACTTTGCTCTTCTTCTCTGCTCTACTCCTCTTTGCTTTGCTTTGCTCTACTCTACTATGCATTGCTCTCCTCTCCTCTACTCTACTCTACTCTACTCTACTCTACTCTACTATATTATACTCTACTCTATATTACTTTACTCCACTATACTCTAACTTAACCTAGCTTAGCCTAGCCTAAACTTGCTCTATTAACCTCTACTCTAGTTTACTATATCCAAGCTGAGCCAACCCTAACCTAGACTAACCTTGCTCAGCTCTACTCTACTTTGCTTCATTTTGCTCTGATCTACTCCACTCTGCTATACTTTACTCTACTCTATTTTTATCTGCTCTACTCTACTCTTACCTTGCCTAGCATAGCCTAGCCTAACCTAGCTTTACTCTACTCTACTCTACTCTACTCTAATCAGGCCTAGCCAAACCTAGCCTTGCCTAGCATAGCCTAGCTTAACCAAGCTCTACTCTATTCTACTTTACTTTACTCAACTCAACTCTACTCTACTCTACTCTATTCTAACCAAGACTAGCATAGCCTAGCTTAACTTAACCAAGCTCCACTCTACTCCACTCTACACTACTATACTTTACTCTATACTACTCTACTCTACTCTACTCTGATTTTCTCTACTCTACTGTACCCTGCTCCATTTTCCTCAGCTCTTCTCTACTCTACTCTACTATTCTCTACTCTACTTTAATCAAGCCTAGCCTAGCCAAGTCCTATCTTACGAGCTCTACTCCACTATATTATACTCTACTCTATTAGACTTCACTATACTTTACTCTGCTCTACTCTACTCTACTCTACACTACTTTATCCTAGTTTAGCCTAGCATAACCAAGCTCTACTCTACTTAGACTTAGCCTAGCCTAACTTAGCTAAACTCTACTCCATTATGCTCTAGTATGCTCTACTCTTTTATGCACTAATCTACTATGCTCAGCTCTACTCTACTCTTCTTTGTTATGCTTTGCTCTGTTCTATTTTACTCTGTCTTACTCTACTCTACTGTACTCTAGTCTAGCCTAGCCTAATTTTGCTATTCTCTGCTCTACTCTGCTCTACTTTAGCCTAACCTATCTTAGCCTAACCTAGCCTAACCTTGCCTAGCCAAGCCTAGCCTAACCTAGCTCTGGTCTACTCTACTTTACTCTACTCTACCCTACTTTTTTCTACTCTTCTATACTCTACTTTTCTACACTCTACTCTACTCTAAAAAAGATTAACCTTGCCAAGCCCAAGCTCTAATCTAAAATACTCTTGTGTAGCATAACCTAGCCTAATGTAGCCTAACCTAGCTTTACTCTACTCTGCTTTGCTCTACTCTACTCTACTCTACTCTGCTTTACTCAACTTTATTCTACTCCACTCTAGACTAGCCTACCTGGTCTAGCCTAACATAGCCTAGCCACTTAACCTCACCTAGCCTAGCCTAACCCAACCTAACCTTGCTCTACACTACTCTACTCTAGCCAAGCCTAGGATAACCAAAACTAGCATTGCTCAACTCTACTCTTCTCTACTCTTATCTACTCTACTTTACTATACTATAGCCAGCCTTGCCTAGCTTACCCTAGCCTAGGAAAGCCTAGCCTATGCTTGCTCTACTCTACTTTACTATTCTTTAATCCACTACACTCTACTCTACTTTACTCTTACATAGCTTATCCTAGCTTAACCTAACCTAGCTCTACTCTACTCTACTCTATCCCACTATACTCCACTCTACTCTACTTTGTTTTAGCTTTGCCTAGTTTATCCTAGCCTAACCTAGATCTGCTTTGTTCTGTTGTGCTTTGCTCTACTCTACTCTTCTCTTCTCTATTCTACTATACTCTACCCTACTAAACTTTAGCCTAGCCTAGCCAATCCACACACTTCTCTACTCTACTTTAGCCAAGCATAACCAAACCTAGCTTTACTATATTCTATTTTACTCTACTTTACTCTACTTTACTCTACTCTACTCTACTCTAACCTAGCCTATCCCAACATAACCTAACTTAGCTGTACTCCACTCTAATTTACTCTACTCCACTCATGCCTAGCCAAGCTTAGCCAAGCTCAGCATAACCTAGCTCTGCTCTACTCTAATATGCTCTTCTCTTCTCTACTCTAATTTGTCTCGGCTCTGCACTGATCTGCTATGCTCCACTTCGCTCTGCTTTGTTCTGCTCTACTCCACTCTACTTTGCTCAATTCTACTTTATTATACTCCACCTTAGTTCAACTTAGCTCAGCTCGACCTTGCCTAACCTAACATAGCCCTACTCTAATATACTCTATTCTACTATACTCTACTCTACTCTACTCTACTCTACTAAACTCTACTCTACTCTGCCCTAGCCTAGCTTAGCCTAGCCACGTCTTGCCTAGCCTAACCTAACTATACCCTACTCTATTCTTCTCAACACTACTCCACTCTACTCTACTCTACTCTACTCTCCTTAACTTTACTCTACTATGCTCAACTTCACTCTACTCTTCTTTACTCTACCCTACTCTACTCTACTCTACTCTACTCTACTCTTCTCTATTCCATTATACTCTACACCACTCTACTCTACACTACTCTACTCTACTCTACTCTATTCTACTCTACTCTACTCTACTCTTCTCTTCTTTACTCTACTCTACTCTTCTCTAACTTAGCCTAACTTAACCTTGCTTAGCCTAGCATAGTCTAACCTAGCTCTACTTTGCTCTACTCTACTCTGCTCTTTTTTATGTTGTTTTGCTCTACTCTGGTCAGCTCTACTCGGCACTACTATACCCTAATCTATCCTAGCCTATCCTTGTTGTACTCTACTCTACACTGCTCTTGATTACCCTAGCCTAGCTTAACCCTACTCTACTCTGCTCTGCTCTACTCTACTATGCTCTACTCTGTTCCACTCTACTCTACTCTACTTTGCTCTACTCTACTATTCTCTACTCTACACTTCTCTGCTTTGCTCTATTATTCTCTATCCTACTCTACTCTAGCCTTGTTTAACCTAGCTTAGCCTAGTTGAACCTGACTCTACTCAACTCTACCCTACTCTACTCTATATTACTATACTGTAGCCTAGCATAGCCTAACCTAGCCTAGCTTAAACTAACTATGTTCAACTCTACTCTACCATTGTCTACTCTCATCTAATATAACGTAACAAAGTTTAGCTTAGCCTAGCCTAGCCTAACCTACCTCTATTTTTCTCTGCTCAACTCTGCTCTACTCTACTCTTCTCTTCTCTACTATACTAGACTCTACTCTACTATACTCTTGACGGCTTAGCCCAACTTAGCACTACTCTACGTCACTCTATAGTACTCTACTCTAGCCTAGCAATGCTTACCCTAGCCTATCCTAGCCTAGCCTTGCCAAACCTAGCTTACTCTAATCTACTATGCTCTACTCTACTATGCTCTGTTCTACTTTACTATGCTCTGCTCTTATCAGTTCTACTCTACTCTACTTTACTCTACTTTATTATACTCTACACCAGCCTAGGCTAACCTAACCTAACTCTACTCTACTCAACTCTACTCTAGCCTAGCCTAGCCTCACCTAGCTTAGCCTAGTTCTACTCTACTTTGACTACTTTACTCTACTTTACTCTGATATACTCTACTCTACTCTAACTTAGCCTACTTTAGCCTAACCTAACCTTGCTCTATTTTACTTTACTCTACTATACTCTATTCTACTCTACCCTAGACTAGCCTAGCTTACCTTAGTCTAGCCTCGCTTAACCTAGGTATGCTCTACTCTACTCTACTCTCCTATTGTCTACTCTACTCTACTTTGTTCTACTCTACTCTGCTCTACTCTAGTCGAGCTTAGGCTAACTTAGCTTTACTCTACTCTACTCTAGCCTAGCTTAGCCTTTCCTAAGCTAACCTAATTTAGCTTTTCTTTAGTCTACTCTGCTCTGCTCTATTATACTCATCATTGCTCTACTTTTTCTACTCTGCTCTGGTCTTCTCTACTTTGTTATGCTCTTCACTACTTTGCTTTGGGTTGCTCTACTTTGCTCTTCTCTACTCTACTCCACTCTACTCTTCTTTGGTCTACTCTATTTTACTCTACTCTACTATACTCTGCTCTACTCTCTACTACTCTACTCTGCTCAACTCTACCTTTCTATCCTCTCCTTTATTTTACTCTCCTCTCCTTCCCTCTCTTCTCTTCTCTTCTCTTCTACTCTATTCTACTCTACTCTACTCTACTCCACTCTACACTACTCTTATCTACTCTACTCTACTCTACTTTTACTATATTCAACTCTACTTTACTCTACCTTACTCTACTCTAGGCTCAGCTAACCTAGCCTAATCTTGCTCTACTCTATTATACTCTACTCTACACTACTTTATTCTAGCCTAGCCTAGTCTACCCTCACCTATCTTAGCTCTACACTACTCTGCTCTGCTCTGTTCTTCTCTACATTGCACTACTCTGCTCTGCTCTGCTTTACTCTACTTTGTATTCTAACCTCTACTCTACTCTCCTCTCCCATCTTCTACTCTACTCTACTCTTCTCTACTCTACTCTACTCTACTCTACTCTACTCTAGCCTAGCCTAGCCTAACCTAACCTAACCTAACCTAGCTCTACTCTACTCCACTCTATTCTACTCTACTCTAGCCTAGCCTAGCCTAGGCTAACCTAGCAAAACCTTGCTCAACTCTACCCTACTTTACTCTACTTTACTCTACCATATTCTACTCTACTCTAACCTAGTCTTGCCTAGCCTAACCAAGCCCTACTATACTCTAGCCTAACCTAGCTCTGCTCAACTCTGCTATGCTATACTTTGTTTTACTTTACTCTTCTTTACTCCATTCTTCTCTACTCCACTATGCTTTACTCTGCTCTGCTCTACTCAACTCTAAACTATAGCCTAGCCTAGCTTAACTAAGTCTAACCTAGTTTTACTCTATTCTACTCTATTGTACTCAACTCTACCCTTACATAACCTAGCCTTGCCAACCAAAACCTAGGCTTGCTTATCATAGCCTAGCATAACCTTGCTCTACTATACTCTACTCTATAATACTATACTCCTCTATACTCCACTTTAGTCTTACCTATCCCAGCCAAACTTAGCTCTACTCTACTATACTTTACTCTACTCTACTCCACTTTGCTCTGCTCTCCTCTACTCTACTCTTCTTCACTCTACTCTACTCTACTCTATTCTATTTCCCTTTACTCTACTCTACTCTACTTTGCTCTACTTTACTCTACTTTGATATGCTCTTCTCTCTGCTCCTTTACTCTATTCCACTCCTCTCTCCTCTCCTTTCCTCTCCTCTCCTTTACTCTCTACTCCACTCTTCTCTACTCTTTTTTGTGCTCTAACCTAGCATAGCCTAGCCAAACCTTGCTCTACTCAACTCTACTCTACTTTACTCTGCTTTAGCCTAGCCTAGCCTAACCTAAAATAGCTCTTCTCTGTTATGCTCTACTCTACTTTGTTATAATATGCTCTCCTCCATCAGCTTTGCTCTCTTCTCCTCCCTTCTCCTCTGCCCTCCTCTACTCTACTCTTTTCTATTTTACTCTACTTTACTCTGATCTACTCTAACCTAGCCTAGCCTAATAGAGCTCTACTCTACTCTACTCTACTATACTCCACTCTACTCTACTCTGCTTTGCAATACTATGCTCTACTCTATTTTGCTTCACTAAGCTCTTCTTTACTCTACTTAAGTCTACCCTACTCTAGCTTAGTTTAGCCTATCCTAAACTAGCTCTACTTTACTTCACCCTACTCTACTCTAGCCTAGCCTAACCTAACCTAATCTAACTTTACTATACTCTAAACTAGTCTACCTTAATCTACTCTACTCTACTTAAGCCTAGCCTTACCTATCTTTACTTTACTCTGCTCAACTCTGCTTAGCTCTACTTTGCTGTCTTCTACCTTCCTCTTCTCTACTCTACTCTTCGATCCTCTAATGTACTCAGCTCTACTCTTCTTTGCTTTGCACTACACTTCTCTACTGTGATCTACTCTATTATACTCTACCTTTCTCTACTCTCCTCTACATTACACTACTATGCTCTACTCTACTCTACTATACTCTACTCTACACTACTCTACTTTAGCCTAGCTTAGCCTAGCCTAACCTTGCCTATCCTATAATTGCTCTACTCAACTTTACTCTACTCTATTATATTACCCTAGCCTAGCCTAGCTTAGCTTAGCCTAGTTTAACCTAGCCCAGCTCAAGTCTACTCTACTCTACTCTGCTCTACTCTACTCTAACCTTCCCTAGCCAAACTAAGCTCTGCTAAAATCATCTCTAGCCTAAACTTGCCTAGCCTAACCTACCCCAACCTTGCTCTGTTGTACTATACCTTGCTCTACTCTATCTACTCTTCTTTACTCTACTCCACTCCACTCTACTATATCGCACTCCACTCTTGCCTAGTTTAGCCTAGCCTAACCAAGCTCAACTCTACTCTACTTTATGCTACTCACTCTTACCTAGCCTTGCCTAATCTAGCTCTGCTCTACTCTTCTCTACTTTGCACTACTCAACTCTACTCTTCTCTACTCTACTTTGCTCAACTCTATTTTGCTCTACTCTACTCTGCTCTACTTTACCCTACTCTACTCTATGTTTTCCAAGCCGAGCCTAACCTAGCCTAACCTAACCTAGCCTTGCCAACCTTGCATAGCCAAGCTTAACCTAACCTAGCTCTACTCTACTCTACTTTACTCTATTATATTTTACTCTACTCTAATCTACTTTACTCTTTTCTAAGCTATTTTTCTCTACTTTACTTTTCTCTAGCCTAGCCTCGTCAAGTACTATTGTACTCTACTCTATTCTTCTCCACACAACTCTACTTAATAATACTTTAGCATATCCTTTACTTAACTCTACTCTACTATAATTTTATGTACTATACTCAACTCTACTCTATCTCCATTACTCTACTTTACTCTACTCTATCCTAACATAGCCTTATCAAACTTAGTTCAACTCTACACTACTCTAGACTAGCCTAGCCTAACCTAACTCTACTCCACTCTACTCTACTCTACTCTACTCCACTCAACTCATCTCTACTCTACTCTTCTCTACTCTACTCTGCTCTATTCTTTTCTATTTTAGCCTAGCCTTACCTAACCTAGCTCTACTCTACTCAACTCCACTCTCCTCTATTTTACTCAACTCTACGACTCTTTTCTTGCCCATCTTACCTTACCATAGCCTAGCCTCACCAAGCTGAGCCCAACCAAACCTAGCTCTACTCTACTCTACTCTACTCCATTCTACTCTAGCTTAGCCAAACCTAGCTCTACTCTACTCTACTTTGCCCTACTATATTCTACTTTGCTTTTCTCTACTCTACTCTACTCTCCATTACTTTGCTCTACTTTACTCTTCTCTGCTCTACTCTACTTTTCCCTACTATATTCTACTTAGCCTAACCTAGCCTAGCCTAATTTAGCTCTACTCTACTCTACCCTACTCTAGCATAGCCTATCTTAGCCTAACCTAGCTTAGCTTAGCCTACCCCAGCCTAACCTAGCCTCACCAAGCCCACCCTAACCTACCTATACTCTACTCTACTCTATACTACTCTACTCTACTTTACTCTATTCTACTTTATCCTAGCTTAGCCTAACCTAACCTAGCTCAACTCTACTCTACTCTGATCTACACTATTACCATATATAACCCTACACTACTTACTCGACTCTGCTCTATTCAGCTCTACTCTACTATGTTCTACTCTTTTGTTCTACTCTGCTCTGCTCGGCTCTCCTCTCCTCTCCTCCACTCTACTTTATTTTTCTCTACTCTACTCCACTCTACTCTACTCTACTCTACTCTACTCTACTATAATCTACCCTACTCTACTCTACTCTTCTCTTCCCTACTCTTGCATAGCCTAGTTTAGCCTAGCCTAACCAAGCCCTACTCTACTCTATTCTACTCTTCACTTCTTTGATGTACTTTGCTCTGCTCTACTCAGCTTAGCTCTACTTTTTCTACTCTGTTCTGCTCTTCTCTACTCTACTCTCCTTTGCTCTATTATACTCTACTACACTCTACTCTATTCTACCTTACTCTACTCTACTCTACTCTATTCTACTCTACTATAACGTATCCTAGCCTAACCTAACCATGCTCAACTCTGCTATTCTCTACTCGACTCTAGCCCAGCCTAACCTAGCTTAGCTACCCTTGCATAGCCTAACCTAACCTAGCTTTGCTCTGCTATGCTCTACTCTGCTCCACTCTAATCTACTATATTCTACACTGCTCTACATTTCTCTTCTATACTCCACTCTATTATCTTCTACTCTGCTATGCACCACTCTTCTCTACTCTGCACTGCTCTACTCTATTGTGCTCTACTTTGCACTACTATACTCTTCTCTACTCTATCATATTATTATTTGCTCTACTCTACTCTGTTCTGCTCTACTTGACTTTACTCTACTCTACTCTACTCTACTATGCTCTTCTCTAACTTAGCCTAGCTTAGCCTATCTGAACCTAGCTCAACTATACCATACTCTACTCTACTCTACTCTACACTACTATATTCTATTTAGTCTATTCTACTCTAGCCTAACCTAGCTTTTCCTAGCCTAACCTAGCTCTGCTCTGGTCTGCTCTGCTATACGATGCTCTGCTCTGCTCTATTCTGATATGCTTTACTTTGCTCTGCCCTTCACTATTCTACTCAACTCAGCTCTACTCTACTCTACTCTACTCCACTCTACTCTACTCGACTCTACTATACTCTAGTCTACTCTGCTTTACTCTACTTTATTATAGCCTAGCCTAGCCTTTCACTGCTCTACTCTACTCTACTCTCCTCTGCTCTACTCTATTCTACTCTGCTCTACTTTTCTCAACTCTAATTTGATCTCCTCTGCTCTGTTATGCTCTTCTTTGATCTGCTCTGCTCTTCTCTGCTATGCTCTACTGTGCTCTACTCATCTTTGCTCTCCTCTCCTCTCCTCTCCTCTCCTCTCTTCTCTTCTCCTCTCGTCTCATCTCGTCTTCTTTACTCTACTATACTCTACACTACTCTACTCTAATCTTCTCTATTTTATTCTACTCTGTTGTACGTTATACTACTCTATTATACAATAACCTAGCATAACCTAGCCTAATAAAGCTCTACTCTACTCTACTCTACTCTACTCTACTCAAGCCTAGCTTAGCATAGCCTACCCATGCCTAACCAAACCTAGCTCTAATCAACTCTGCTCTACTCTACTCTTCCCTTGTCTATCCTAGCATAGCCTAGCCTACCCCAGCATAACCTAGCTCAACTCTACTCTAAATTTCACTAATCTTCTTTGCTCTGCTATGCTCTACATTACTTTGCTCTCCTCTTCTTCCTTACATTATTTTACTCTGCTATGCTCTACTCTACTCCCCTTTCCTCCACTCCACTCTAATCATCACTACTCTACTCTATAATACTCTATTCTACTCTACTCTATTATAGCCTAGCCTTACCTAGCTTAACCTAACTCTATTCTACGCTACTCTGCTCCACTCTTGACTAGCTTAGCCTAGCCAAGCCTACTCTAGCCTAGCCTAATCTAGTCTAGCCTAGCTTAACCTAGCTTTATATATTAAACTCTATTCTACTCTACCTCACTCTACTCTACTCAACTCTACTCTACTCTAACATAGCTTAGCTTACCCTAACATAACTCTACCATGCTCTACTTTACTTTATTTTAGCTTACCCACACATAACATAGGCAAGCCAAGCCTAAACTAGCCTAACCTAACTCTACTCTACTCTACTCTACTTTACTATTCTATGCTCTGCTCTACTCTTCACTGCTCTATAGTACTCTGCTCTGCTCAACTCTTCTATGCTCTACTTTTCTTTACTCTTTACTCTACCCTAGCATAGCCTAGCCAAACAAAACTCTACTCT
Organism: Vanilla planifolia; assembly: GCA_023846275.1. NCBI lineage: Eukaryota > Viridiplantae > Streptophyta > Magnoliopsida > Asparagales > Orchidaceae > Vanilla > Vanilla planifolia. Next base: position 334,101 of record JAIUJO010000709.1, read on the forward strand.
ACTCAACTCTACTATAGCCTAGCTTAGTCTAGCAAATCATAGCCTAGCTTAGCCTTGGTTAGCCAAGCCTAACTTAGCTCTACTTTACTATACTCTATTCTACTCTACTCTACTATACTATGCTCTACTCTCTTCTTCTCTACTCTACTCTACTTTACTCTAATATGCTCTTCTCTACTCTATTCTTCTCTGCTCTGTACTCTTGCACAGCCTAGCATAGCCTAGACTATCCTTGCTCGACTCCACTCTACTCTACTCTACTTTACTTTACTCTACTCTACTCTACTAGGCCTTGCTTAGCCTAGCCAACCATAGCCTAGCCAACTATTATCTAGCTTAGCCTGGCATAGCCAGCCTAACTTAGCTCTATTATACTCTATTATACTCTACTTTACACTACTCTACTCTACTCTACTCTACTCAACTCAACTCTACTCTACTCTACTCTATAATGCTTTACTTTACTCTACTCTTCTTTAACCTAGCCAAGCTCAACCTACCTCTTCTCTACTCCACTATAGCCAAGCCTTGGCTAGCTTAGTTTTGCCTCACCTTGCTCTACTTTGCTCTAGTCTACTCTACTATACTTTGCTCTGCTCTACTCTACTACACTCTGCTCTCCTGTATTCTACTCTTCTCGAGCCTAACCAAGCTTTACTCAACTCTACTTTACTCAATTCTTCTCCTAGCCAAGCCTAACCTAGCCTAGCTTTGCTTAGCCAAGCCTTGCTTAACATAGCTCTCCTCTACTTTACTCTACAATACTCTACTATACCCTACTCTACTCTACATAACTCTACTCCACTCTAACCTAGCTTAACCTATCTCTATTCTTCTCTACTCTATTCTACTTTTTTATAATCTTGCTTAACCTAGGTTACCCTAACCTTGACTAACCTATTTCAGCTCTAGAATACTTTTCTCTACTCTGCTTTGCTTTGCTCTACTTTGCTTTTCTCTACTATGCTCTACTCTACTATGCTTTACTCTATTCTACTCTACTGTAGCCTAGCCTCGCCTAACATAGCTTAGCTTTATTCTACTCTACTCTACTCTACTCTACTCTCCTCTAAACAACCCTAACCTAGCCTAGCCTACCCTAACCAAGCTCTACTCTACTCTATTATGCTCTGCCCCACTTTGCTCTGCTTCACTCTCCTCGACTCTACTCTACTTTAATCTACTCTACTCTACTCCATTCTGCTCTACTTTACTCTTCTCTAACCTAGCCAAGCTCAACCCGGCTCTTCTCTACTCTAGTATATCCAAGCCTTACCTAGCTTAGCTTTGCATCACCTAGCTCTACTTTACTTTAGCCTGTTCTGCTATACTTTGCTCTATTATACTCTGCTCTACTCCACTACACTCTGCTCTACTTTATTCTACTCTACTCAAACCTAACCTAGCCTAACCAAGCTCTACTCGACTCTACTTTACTCAACTCTTCTCTTCTTTACTCTACTCTACTCAGGCCTAGCTTAGCCTAACCTAGCCTAGCTTAGCCTAGCCAAGCCTTGCTTAACATAGTTCTACTCTACTTTACTCTACTATACTCAACTATACCCTACTCTACTCTACTCTACTCCACTCTAACCTAGCATAACCTAGCTTTATTCTTTTCTACTCTATTCTACTTTATTATAATCTTGACTAACCTAGCCTATCCTAACCTAAACTAACCTATTTTTGCTCTAATCTACTTTTCTTTGCTCTGCTCTACTTTGCTCTAGTTTGCTTTGCTCTGCTATGCTCTACTCTATATGCTTTACTCTACTCTACTCTACTATAGCCTAGCATCGCCTAACATAGACTAGCTCTATTCTACTCTACTCTACTCTACCCCACATACCTATTCTACTCTACTCTTCTCTAACCAAATCTAACCAAGCCTAGCCTAACCTAGCTCTTCTCTGTTCTATTATAACCAAACCTAGCATAGCCTACCCTAACCAAGCTCTACTATATTATGCTCTACCTTACTTTGCTATGCTCTACTCTTCTCTACTCTGCTCTACTCTGTTCTACTCTAATCTACTATACTCTACTCTAGTCTACTCTACTCTACTGTAGTCTAATATACTCTACTCTACTCTACTCCACTCTACCTAATCTACTCTACTCTTCTCTAACCAAGCCTAACCTAGCCTAGCCTAACCTAGCTCTTCTCTACTCTACTATAGCTTAACCTTGCCTAGCCTACCCTAACTAAGCTCTACTCTACTCTACTCTACTTTATTATGCTCTGTCTTACTTTACTCTGCTCTACCCTTCTCTACTCTAATCTACTCTACTCAAGCCTAGTATAGCTTACCCTAGCCTAACATAGCTCTACTCTTCTCTACTCTTCCCTACTCTACTAAACTCTACTCTACTCTAGCCAAGCTAAGCCTAACTTAGCAAAGCCTTGCCTAGCCTAACCTATCTTTAATATACATTGTTATACTCTACTATATTCTACTTTACTCTACTCGTCTTTACTTTTCTTTACTCTACTCTAACCATGCCTAGCCTGGCTTAGCCTAGCCTAACCTAGCTCAATTCTTCACTACTCTACCCTACTCAACTCTACTTTGGCCTAGCCTAGCCATCCTTAACCTAGACTAACCTAGCTTAGCTCTACTCTACTTTGCTCTACTCGACTCTACTCTTCTCTACCATACTACTCTACTCAGCTCTACGTTGCTCTGCATAGTTACACTCTGCTCTTTTGTGATAGCTTAGCAAAGCCTAAACTAACTCTACTCTACTCTACTCTAATCTACTCTACTTTAGCCTTGCCTAGCCTAGACTAACCTAGCCTAACCATGCTTAGCCAAGCTTAGCCTAGCCTTGCCTAACCTAGCTCTACTCTACTCTACTCTAATCTATTATACTCTACTCTATATTACCCTACTCTACTCTACTCTAACTAAGCTTAGCCTAGCCTAGCCAAGCCCAACTAAGCACTTATATATGCCACTTTATCTTAGCCTAACCTAGCCTAGCCTAACCTAACCTAGCCTAGCATAGCCTAACCTAGCTCTACTCTACTCTACTCTACTCTGCTCTCCACTACTCTACTCTGTTCTGCCCTTCTCTACTCTTCTCTTCTCTTCTCTACTCTACTCTACTCTATTATACTGTATTCTAACCTCGCCTAACATTACCTAGCTCTACTCTACTCTACTTTACTCTACTCTAGCCTAGCCTACCTTAGCTTAGTCTTGCTTAGCCTACTCTCGCCTAGCCTAGCCAAGCCTAACCTTGCTCTATGGTACATTACTCTACTCTCCATATTCTACTCTACTCTGCTCTACTCTTATACTCTACTCTGCTATAGTCTGCTTTGCTCTGCTCTCCTTTACTCTACTCTCCTCTCCTCTCCTCTCCTCTACTCTACTTTATTATGCTCTACTCTAGCCTACTCTACTTTGCTTTACTCTACTCCACTCCACTCTACACTACTAAACTCTACTCTGCTCTACTCTATTCTACACTACACAAGCCTAGCCTTATTTTGCTAATCCAAGCTATAATGTACTCTACTCTACTTTACTCTAGCCTATCTTAGCCTAGCCTAGCCTATCTAGCCTAGCCTAACATAGCCTATCCTAGCCTAGCCTAGCCTTACTTAGCACTACTCTATTAGACTCTACTCTACTCTACACTTCTCTACTCTAACATAAGCTTGCCTAGCCTAACCAAGCTCATCTCTACTCTACTCTACTTAAGCCTAGCCATACCTAGCCTAGCTTAGCCTAGCCTAGCTTAGCGAGACCTAATTCTTATCTACTCTGTGCTGCTCTACTCTACCCTTCTCTACTCTACTATACTATACTCTACTCTACTCTCCTCTAATTTCTACTCTCGCATAGGCTAACTTAGCCTAGCCTAGCCTTGCCTAATGTTGTTCTACTCTGCTCTACACTGCTCTACTTTACTCTACATTACTCAACTCTAACCTAACCTAGCCTAGCCAAATCTAACCTAACTCTAATTTACTGTAGTCTAGCCTTACTTAACTTTGCATTGCCTAATCTAGCTTAGCTCTTCTCTACTCTACTCTGTTATACTCTACTCTACTTTACTCTACTCTACTCTACTCCACTTTACTTTATGCTACTCTACTCTACTCTACTCTACTCTACTCTATTTTACTCTACTCTTCTCTACTCTACTTTAACCAAGCCTAGCCTAGCATAGCCTGACCTAGCTCTACTCTACTCTACTCCAATATTACCTAGCCTAGCTTAGCTTTGGCTAACCTAGTTATGCTCTGCTCTACTCTGCTATGCTCTACTCTTCTCTGCTCTACTCTTCAATACTCTACTCTGCACTACTCTACTGTGCTCTACACTACTCTACTCCACTATACTCTACTCTAGCTGAGCCTAGCCTCACCTTGCTTAACTTAGTTCTACTTCACTATACTTTACTCTAAAATTCTCTACTCTGCTCTACTATACTCTTCTTTACTTTAGATTAGCCTAGCCTAACCTATTTCTACTTTACTCTCCATTACTCTACTCTACTCTATTCTACACTACTCTACACGACTCAAACCTTGCCTAGCCTAGTGTAGCCCAACCTTGCTCTACTCTACTCTACTCTACTCTACTCTAATATGCTCTATCGTACTCTAACCTAGCCAAGCCTAAGCTAGCTCTACTCTTCTGTATTCTACTCTACTCTACTCTACCCTACTCTATTCTACTCTAACTTAGCCTAGCTGATTCTTTCCTAGTGTAGCTTTGTTTTTCCTAGCCTAACCTAGCTCTACTCTACTCTACTCAAGTCTATTATAAGCTAGCCTAGCCTAACCTAGCTTTACTCTATTTTGCTTTACTCTTCTCTGGTCTACTCTACTCTGCTCAACTAATCTTTGCTCCACTCTACTTTCTTATGCTTACCTCTACTTTGCTCCACTTTGCTAAACTCTGCTCTGCTCTACCTACCTACTCTCGCCTAGTTTAGCCTAGCCTAAGCAAACAAGCTCTACTCTACTTCACTCTACACTATTCTACTCTACTCTGGCCTATTCTAACCTTACTTAGCATAGCCTATCCTATCTCTACTCTACTTTTACTCTAATTTGCTCTACTCTACTCTAATCAACTATATTTTACTCTACTCTACTCTAACTTAGCCTAGCCTAGCTTAGCCTAACCTACCTCTACTCTACTCTACTATACCCCACTCTACCCTACTCTACCCTATTCTTGCCTCGCCTAGCCTAACCTAACTCTACTCTACTTAACTCAACTTTAATCTACTTTGCTTTGATCTACTCTAACCTACTCAACTCTATTGTACTCCACCCTAGCCTAACCTAACTTAGCTTTGCTATACTATACTATGCTCTACTTTACTCTACTCTTGCCTAGCATAGCCTACCCTAGCGTAGCCAAGCCTAACCTTGCTCTACTATACTATACTTTACTCTACTCTATGCTACTCTACTCCTCTTTACTATACAAAACTCTACTCTACTCTATCCTACTCTAATCTACCCTAATCTAGTCTAACTTAACCGAGTCTAAACTCGCTCTACTATACTCTATTCTACTATACTCTACTCTACTAAAGCCTAGCCTAGCCTAGCATAGCCTTGCCTCACCAAGCTTAGCCTTACCTTGTTCTACTCTGCTCATCTTATCTTTGCTATGCTTTGCATTGTTTTGCTCTACTCTTCTCTACTCCACTCTACTATGCTCTACTCTGCTCCACACTACTCTACTCTACCCTGCTCTACTATGCTCTACTCTACTCTATTGTACTCTTATTTAACAAAACATAAACTCTCTTAGCCTAGCTTAACCTAGCTCTACTCTACTTTACTCTACTAAACTCTACTCTAAACTAGCTTAACCTAGCCTGGCTTAGCCTAGCCTAGCTTAACCTCGCTCTACTCTACTCTACTCCACTCAACTATACTATACTCTATTATACTCTACTCTACTCAACTCTACTCTACTCAATGCAACTCTACTCTACTCTACTCCAACCTAGCCTTGCTTAACATAGCCTAACTTTTCCTAATTTTGCTCTACTCTACTCTGCTCTACTCAGCTCTTCTCTACTCTACTTTGCTATATCCTATTCTGCTCTACTCTACTCTACTTTACTATACTCCACTCTACTCTACTTAACTCTATTCTACTCTTACTTAGCCTTGCTTAGCTTAGCCTAGCCTAACTTATCTCTACTCAACTCTACTCTATTCTTCTTTACTGTACTCTACTCTACTCTAGCCTTGCCTTGGCTAACCTAGCCTACCCTAGTCTACCCTAGTTTAACCATGCCTAGCCTAACCTTGCTCTACTCTACTATACTCTATTACACTCTACTCTACTTTAATATACTATATTCTACTCCACTTTAAATTAGCCAAGCCTAACTTAGCCTAACCTAGCTCTAATCTACTCTACTCTACTCTACTTTACTCTAGCTTAGGGTAGCCTAGCCTAACCTAACCTAACTCTGCTCTATTCTACTCTACTCTACTCTTCTATTTTCTACTCTACTATGCTCTACTCTTCTTTGCTATGCTCTACATTACTCTACTCTACTCTAATATGTTCTAGCCTCGCCTAGTCTAACCTAGCTCTACTCTACTCTATTATACTAAGCTCTACTCTACTCTACTCTAGCATAGTCTACCTTAGCCAAGCCTATCCTAGCCTAGCCTTACCTAACTTAGCTCAACTCTACTCTATTTACTCTACTCTAACCTAGCCTAGCCAAGCCTACCCAAATCTTGCTCTACACTACTCTTCTCTATCCTAACCAAGCCTAGCCTAACATAGCCTGACCTAACATTGCTATACTCTACTCTACTTTTCTCTACTCCACTTTGCTTTACTCTATGCTACTCAGCTCTACTTTGCTCTACTCCACACTACTATGCTCTACTCTACTCCTCTTTACTCTACTTTGCTCTGCTTTACTCTACTCTACTATAATCTACTTTAGCCTAGCCTGCCTAACTTAACTTAGCTCTACAATACTCTACTCTACCCTAGCCTAGCCTTCCCTAACCTTGCTCTACTCTACTCTTCTCTACTCTATTATACCCTATTCTACTCTACTCAACTTTTCTCTACTCTACTCTAACCTAGCTTAGAATAGCCTAGGCTCACCTTGCTTAGCCTAACCTTGCTCTACTCTGCTCTACTTTGCTCTGCTCTGTTCTGCTTTACTTTACTCTACTCTACACTTCTCTGCTCTGCTCTACTCTATGATACATTATTCTTCTTAGCTCTACTCAACTCTACTCTGCTCTAACCTAACCTCACTTGCATAACCTAATAGAACTCTATTCTACTCTACACTACTATAACCTAGCCAAGGCTAGCCTAACCTAGCTCTACACTATTTTACTCTACTATACTCTACTCTACTTTACACTTCTCTACTCTACACTAATTTACTCTAACTGACCCTAGCCGAGCCTAACTTAGCTCTACTGTACTCTACTCTACTCTGGCCAACCCTAGCCGAGCCTAACATAACCTAGCTCTACTCTCCTCTGCTTTACACTGCTATACTTTTCCTCGTTTTATTCTACTCTGATCAGCTCTTCTCTGCTCTGCTCTTCATTACTCTACTATACTCTATTGTACTCTAATCTAGCCTTACCTAGCTTTACTCTACTCTACTCTACTCTACTCATGCATAACCAAGCCTAGCCTCACCTAACCTAGCATAGACTAGGTTGGCTTAGCCTTGCCTAACCATGCTCTACTCTACTTTACTCTTCTCTACTCTATTAAACTCCACTTTACTTTGCTCTTACCCAACCTAGCTTAGCCTAGCCTAGCTGAGCTTTACTCTACTCTACAATACTCTACTCTACTTTACTCTACTATACTATATTATACTCTGCTCCACTATAGTCTACTCTACTCTACTCTACTATAACCAAGCCTAACCTAACCTACCTTAACTCTACTCTACTATAGCCTAACCTAGCCTAGCCAAAACTAGTTATTTATAACTCTGCTCTCCTCTACTCTACTCTACTCTACTCCACTTTACATTGCTTTACTCTAATCTACTCGACTCTACTTTACTCTAACCTAGGTTAGACTCGTCTTGCCTAACTTACTCCACTCCACTTTACATTGTTGTACTTGACTCTACTTTTCTCTGCTATACACTTCTCCTCTTTAGCCTAGCCTAGCTTAGTCTTGTCTAGCCTAGTTTAGCCTAACCTCACTCTACTCTACTCTACTCTATTCTGCTCTACTCTACTCAAAATTAGCCTAGCCTAAGCAAGCTCAACTCTACCCTACTCTACTATATACTCTACTCTACTCTATCTTAGCCTAGCCTGCCCTAGCCTAATCATGCTCTACTCTACTTTACTCCACTCTACTCTGCTATACTCTACTATGCATTGCTCTATTTTATTATGCTATGCTCTACTCTTCTCTGCTCTACTTTAGCAAAGCTTAGTCGATCCTAACGTAACCTAGCTCTACTTTAGTCTACTCTACTATACTCTAACCTTTCCTAGGCTAGCCTAGCCAAAACTTTCTCTATTCTACTCTACTCTACTATAGCCTAGCCTTGTCTAGCTTAGCTCTACTCTACTCTACTCCACTCTACACTACTCAAACCTAGCCAAGCCTAGTAATGCCTAACCTAACTCTACTCTACTCTACTCTATCCTAGCCTAGCCTAGCATAACCCAACTCTTCTCTATTCTACCCTGCCTAGATAAGCTCTTGTTCGTTCTTCTCACCTCTGCTCTTCTATACTCTACTCTACTCTGCTCTGCTCTACTTTACTCTTCTCTACTCTGCTCTGCTTTGCTCTTCTCGTCTTTGCTCTTCTCTACTCTACTCTATTATGCTCTTCTCTACTCTACTTTAGCGTAGCCTAACTTAGCTTAGCCTAGCCTAGCCTTGCCTAACTTAGCTCTATTCTACACTGCTTTACTCTACTCAGCATTGCTCAACTCTACTCTACTAGCCTCTACTCTACCCTTCTCTACTCTGCTCCACTTTACTCTACTACAGCCTAGCCTAACCTATCTTAGCCTAACCTATCTTAGCCTAGCCTAGCTTAACCTCGCTCTACTCTACTCTACTCCACTTTACCTATTCTACTCTATGCTACTCTACTCTAAACTTTCCTAACCTAAATCTACACTACTCTACTCAACTCTTTCTACTCCACTCTACTCTACTCTACTCTACTCTATTGTACTCAAGCCTACTCCAGCCTCATCGTGCATAGCCTAGCCTCGCCTAGCCTAACCTAACCTAGCTCTCCTCTACTCTCCTATGCCATACTCTACACTACTATACTCTACTTTACTCTACTCTACTCCAAGCAAGCATAGCCTAGCCTAACCTAACATAACTTGGCCTAATTAGCTCTACTCTACTATACTCTACTCTCTTCTACTCTATTCTTCTCTTCTATACTCTACTTTGCTATACTCTGCTCTGCTCAACTCAACTCAACTATGCTAAAGCCAAGCTAGCCTAAACGAGCTTTACTCTAGTCTACTCTACTCTGCTTTACTCTACTCTACTTTACTCTATTATACTCTATTAAAGCCTAGCTTAACTTATATCTACTATACTCTATTATACTATAATCTACTCTACTCTAATATACTCTACTATAGTCTAACGAAACCTAGCCCAACCTAATGTAACCTAACTCTACTTTGCTCTACTCAACTCTGCTCATCATTTCTATGCTCTACTCCACTTTGCTCTACTCTACTCTGCTCAGCTCTACTCTGTTCTACTCTGCTCTGCTCTACTCTGTTCAACTCTGCTCTGCTCTACTCAAATATGTTATGCTCTACTCTACTCTACTCTACTCTACTATACACTACTCTATCGTAATCTAGCTTACTTAAGCTTAGCCTAACCTACCTTTGCTCCACTGTACTCTACTCTACTCAAGCTTACCCTAAACTAGCCTAATCTCACTTAGCCTAGCCTAGCCTAACTTAGGTCTACTCTATTATATTCTACTCTACTCAACTCTATCCTATGCAAACCTAGCCTAGCCTTGCCAAGCCAAACCTAACTCTACTCTACTCTAACCTTGCCTAAGCTAACTTAGCTCTATCGTACTATACTCTACTCTGATCTGCTTTGTTCCGTTTTACTCAACTCAACTTTTTTCTACTCTACCCTTCTCTACTCTACTCTACTATACTTTATTCTTGCCTAGCCTAGACTAACCTAACTTAGCTCTACTCTACTCAACTCTACTTTACTCTTCTCTACTCTACTTTAGCTTATCCTAACCTTGCCTGGCCTAACCTTACTCTACTCAACTCTACTCTACTTAATATATTATACTATACTGTACTCTACTCTACTCTACCTTCTTTACTCTACTCTACTATGCTCCACTATACTCTACTCTACTCTACTATGCCCTACCCTACTCTACTCTAGCTTAGCCTAGCTTAGCCTAGCCTAATCTAGCCTAATCAAGCTCTATCTACTCTACTTTATTTTATATTACTCTACTTTACTTTACTCTACTCTATGCTTGCTTAACCTAGCCTAGCATAAACTAACCTAGCTCAACTCTACTCTTTTCTCACAATTCTACTTTACTCTATTCTACTCTACTCCACTCTATTGTAACCTCACCTATCCTAGCCTAGCTTAGCCTAGCTCTACTCTACTCTTCTCTACTCTAGCATTACCTAGCTTAGCCTAGCCTAACCTAGCTCTGCTCTACTTTTCTCTACTCTGCTTTACTCTACACTGCTCTACTCTGCTTTACTCCACTTTACTCTATTCTATTGTACTCTAGCCTAGCCCAACCTTTCCTAGCCTAACCTAGCTCTACTATACTCTACTCTACTTTACTCTACTCTATTATATGCTAGTCCACTTTACTGAACTCTATTCTACTTTATTCTAGCCTAGCCAAGCCTATTCTACCCTAGCCTAGCCTAACTTAGCCTTACTTAGCCTAACCAAACCTAGCTCTACACAACTCTTCTCTACACTACTCTACTATACTCTACTTTTACCTAGCATAGCCTAGCCTAACCTAATCAAACCTAGCTATACTCTAGCCTATACTAACCTAGCCTAGCCTACTTAGCTCTTCTCTGCTCTACTCATCTCTACTTTTTGCATTGCTCTACTTTACTTGGCTCTACTCTGCTGTACTCTACCCTGCTATGGTCTCTTTTGGTGTACTCTTTCATAGCCTAGCCTAACCTATCTCAACTTTATTGAACTCTATTCTACTCTACTCTATTGTACTCTGCTCTAGCCAAGCTTAGCCTTACCTAACCTACCCGAGCCTATTCTAGCCTAACCTAACTCTACTCTAATCTAGTCTACTCTACTCTACTCTACTCTATTCTACTATACTCTACTCTACTCTACTCTTGTCTAACCTAGTCGAGCCTAACCTAACCTAGCTCTACTCAACTCAACTTTACTCTACTCTACTCCACTCAACACAAGCTTTGCCTAGCCTATCCTAGCCAAGCCTAGCCTAGCCTAGTCTAACTTAGCCTTACTATACCCTACTCTGCTCTACTCTACTATACTCTTTTCTTCTCTACTCTACTTTTCTCTACAATGTTCTGCTCTGCTTTGCTCTACTGTACTCTACTCTACTCTACTATGCTCTACTCTCTTCTCCTCTACTCTACTCTACTCTGTTTTACTCTACTCTACTCTACATTACTCTACTCTAACCTAGCGTACCATAGCTTAGTCTAACCTGGCTCTGCTCTTCTCTACTTTACTCTACTCTACTCTACTCTATTCTACTCTACTCTAGTCTACTCTAACCTAGCCTAGCCAAGCTTAACAACCTAGCTTTGCTCTACTATACTCTTCTCTACTAATTTTTTGTATATTGCTCTACTCTACTTTGCTCTGTACTACTCTGCTCTACTCTGCTCTACCCTACTTTACTCTACTCTAGCTTTGCTTAGCCTAATCAAGCCTACCCACACCTAGCCTAGCCTAATCTAGCTCTACTCTACTCTATTCTACTACACTCTACTATACTCTGCTCTACTCTACCCTCTTATACCCTCCTATACTCTACTCTATTCTACTCTACTCAAAGGTAGCAGTACATTTACTAGTCTAACCTAGCACTACTCCACCAAACTCAACTCTAGTCAACTATAGCTTCGCCTAGCCTAACCTAGCCCTTCTCTACTCTAGTCTGCTTTACACTACTCTACTCTAACTCTAGCCTAGCCTAGTCGAGCCTAACCTAACAAGCTCTATTCTACTCTACACTACTCAACTCTTCTCTAGCTTAGCTAAACCTAGCCTAGCCTAGCCTAACCTCGCTAAAGTCTACTCTATTCTACCCAACTATACTATGCTATACTCTACTGGACTCAAGCCTATCCTCGCTTATCCTAGCTTAATAGAGCTCTACTCTACTCCACTGCACTCTACTCTACTATACTCTACTCTAGGCAAGCCTAGGCTACCTTAGCCTAGGTTAGCCTTGCTTAACCTAGCCTAACTTACGTCTACCCAACTATAGTCTACAATACCATGCTATAGTCTATTCGACTCGACTCTACTCTACTCTACTCTACTACTCTACTCTACTACTCTACTCTACTCTACTCTACTATAACTAGACTAGTTGAGCCTAGCTTAGCCTAACCTAGCATTACTCTACTTTACTCTAAACTACTCTGCTCTATTTTGCTCTGCTCCACTCTACTCTGCTATACTCTTCTCTGCTCATCTATGCTCTGCACTACTCTACTCTACTCTACTCTACTCTACTATGCTTTCCTCTATGCCACTCTACTCTACTTTAGCATAGCATTACCTAACCTAGCCTAACAGAGCTCTACTCTACACTACTCTACTTTATTATACTCTAATTTAGCTTAACATAGCCTAGCCTAGCCTAATCAAACATAGCTCTACTCTACTTTACTTTACCATATTCAACTCTACTCTAATCTACTTTACTTCTTATCAGCATAGGCTACCCTTTCCTAGCCTAGCCTAACCTAGCTCGACTCTGCTCCACTCTACTCTACTCTAGCCCAGCCTAGCTTAAATTAGCTTAGCATAACCTAACCTACCTCTGCATTACTCTACTCTGCTTTGCTTTATATTGCTATACTTTACACTACTCTACTCTACTATGCTCTGTTATGTTTTTCTCTACTATGCTCTTCTACTCTTCTCTACTCTACTCTGCTTTGGTCTGCTCTACTCTGCTCTCCTCCCTTCTACTCTACTCTATTCTACTCGACTTTACTTTACTATACTCAACTTTGCTATACTATACTCTACTCTACTCTAACCTAGCCTAGCTTAGCTTAGCCAAATCTAACCTTAGTCTATTCTACTCTACTATACTCTACTCTACTCAAGCATATCATAGCATAGCCTAGCCTATCTTAGCCTAGCTTAGCTTAACCTGGCTCTACTCTATATAATCTACTCTATTATACTCTAACCAAGCTCTATTCTACTCTGTTCTACTTTACTCTAGCCTAGCCTTGCCTAGACTCGATTCTGCTCAACTCTACTCAACTCTAGCCAAACCTAACTTAGCTCTACTTTGCTCTATTCTATTCTACTCTGCTTTGCTATTCTTTTCTCCACTCTTCTCTAGTTTATCATGCTCCACTCTGTCATAGTCTGCTCTACTATGCTCTACTCTACCCTCCTTTCCTCACTTCTCTTTTACTTTGTACTACTCTGCTCTACTCTGCTCTACTCTACTCTACTCTGCTCAACTTTAATCTATTCTTCTCGGCTTCCTACTCGACTCTACTACACTCTACTCCACTCTACTCTACTTTACTATAGCCTAGCCTAGTCAAGCCTTGGCTAACCTAGCCTAGCCTAACCTAACTCAACTATATTCTAATGTACTCTACTCTATACTATTATACTTTACTTTAACCTAGCCTAGCCTAGACTAACCTAGCTCTTCTTTACTCTACTCTACTCTAGCCTAGCCTGTCGACCTAAACTAGCTCTGCTCTACTCTATTCAACTCTGTACTGCTCTGCTCTGCTCTACTCTATTCTACTCTTCTTTGGTCTATTATACTCTATTCTACTCTACTCTAGCTTAGCCTTGTTTAGTTTATCCAAGCCCAACCTAGTTCTACTCTTTTATAGTCTACATTACTCTATTTTATGCTACTCAACTGTACTCTAGTAAAGCCTAACCTACCCTAACCAAGCCTAGCTTCGCCTATCTTAGCCCATCCTAACCTAGCACTACTATCCTTACTCTACTCCACTCCACTCTACTCTACTCTATCCAAGCCTAGACTAACCTACCCTAGCAAAGCTCTGCTCTACTATACTCTACTCTACATGACTTTAATCTAGCCTAGCCTAACCTTTCTCTGCTTTACATTACTCTACTCTGCCCTACTCTTCTCTATTATTCTCTGCTCTACTAATCTCTCTTTTACTCTACTCTACTCTGCTCAGCTCTATAGTTCTCTACTTTGCTGTGCTCTACTCTCCTCTCCTCTATTCTAATCTACTTAACTCTACTTTACTCAGCTCTACTTTACAATAATCTACTGCACTCTACTTTACTCTATTTTACTCTATTCTACTCTACTCCACTCTACTCTACTCTAGCTTAGGTTAGCCTAGCCTAACCTGCTCTACTTTACTCAAGTCTACTATACACTACTCTACTCTACTCTTATCTAGCCTTCCCCTGTCTAGCTTACCCTAGGCTAGCCTGACTTAGCTCAACTCTACTCTACTCTACTCTATAGTACTCTCCTATACTCTACTCCACTCTATCCTGTTGTGGCCTAGCCTTGCCTATCTCATCTCTACTCTGCTATGTTTCCCTCTGCATTGCTCTACTCTGTCCTTTTATACTTTACTCGACTCTTCTACTTTGCTCTCCTCTCCTCTCCTCTACTTTACTCTACTTTACTCAACTCTAGTCTACTCTACTCCATTCTACTCTACTTTACACTCCTCTATCCTACTCTACACTACTCTACTCTACTTTACTCTAGCCTAGCCTAGCCTAACCAAGCTCTATTCTAGTCTCCTCTACTCCACTGTACCCTACTCCACTTTAGCCTAGCATGGCCTACCCTAGCCTAACCTTGTCATGCCTAACCTAGCTCTACTCTACTATACTCTACTTTATTCTACTCTACTCTATTCTACTAAACTGTACTCTACTATATTGTACTCCACTCTAACCTAACTTAGCCTAACCTAACCAACCTCTATTATACTCTATCCTACTCTATTATACTCTACTCTAGCAGAGCCTTGCCTTGTCTAGCCTAGCCTAAGCTATCTCTTCTCTACTCCACTCTATTATGCTGTACTCTTTTCTGTTCTGCTTTGCTTTACTCCGCTCGGCTTTACTCTGCTATGCTCTGACCTGGCCTAGCCTAACGTAGCTATACTCTACGCTTCTCTACTCTACTCTATTATGCTCTGCTCAGCTCTACTCTGCTTTGCTCTACTCTGCTCTATTTTGCTCGACTAAGTTCTACTCTCCACCTTTCTCTACTCTGCTCTACTCTATTTTTCTCTACTTTGCTATACTTTATGCCACTATACTCTACTCTATTGTACTCTACTCTACTTTAGCTTAGTTTAGCATATCCTAGCCTAGCTTAGCCTAACCTAGCTCTACTTTACTCTACTCTACCTTACACTTCTCTACTTTTCTTTAACCTAGCCCAGCATAGCCTACCCTAATTTAGTTCTATTCTACTTTACTCTACACTACTCCAATATACTTTTCATTACTTTACTCTACTCTACTCTACCCTACTCTCCTTTATTATACTCTAGCTTGGCCAAGTAAAACCTTGCTCTACTATACTCTATTCTACTCTACTCCACTTTACTCTACTCTAGCCTAGCCTAACCTAACCTAACCTATCTGTGTTAAGCCTAGCCAAGCCTAGACTAATCTGGCTCTACTCTTCTATTCACTTTTTTGATCAAACCCTGCAAAATGCCACTCTTTACTCATTCTTCTCTACTCTACTCAAATCTACACTTCTCTAATTTAGCCAAGCCTTGCTTGGCCTAGCATTACTCTACTCTACTCTACTCTACACTACTCAACTCTACTCTACTCTACTCTGTTCTACTCAGTTATGCTCTGCTTTGCTTTATTACTTTGTGCTTCACTGCTCTACTCAGCTCGTCTCTACTCTACTATGCTCTTTAATACTCTTCTCTACCCTACTCTAGCCCAGTTTAGCCTCATATAGCCTAACCTAGCTCCATTCTACTCCTCTCTACCTTACTCTATGATACACTACTATACTCTACTCTAGCCCAGCCTTGCCTTGCTTAGCCTACTCTCACATAGCTTAGCTTAGCCTAGCCCAACTCTACTCTACTTCACCCTACTCTACTCTAATTTACTATACTATGCTTTACTCTACTCTAAGTTAGCTTAGCCTAGCCTAGCCTAACTTAGCTTTACTTTACTCTACTATACACTACACTACTCTAGCCTAGTCAGGCCTAGGTTCGCCTAACCTTGCTATGCTCCACTCTACTCTGCTCTACATTGCTCTACTTCACTCTGCTTTGCTTTGCTGTACTCTACTTTACTCTTCTCTACTCTATTTTACACAGCTCTGCTCTACTCTACTCAACTTTTCCCTACTCTACTCAACCCCACTCTACTCTAGCCTAACCTAACCTAGTTATACTTTACTCTACTCTCGCCTAGCCTAACCTAAACTAGCCTAATGTAAATTTGATTTACTCTACTATACTCTACTCTACTCTACTCTCCTCTATTCTACTCTACTCTATTCTAGTCTACTCTAACCTAGCATAGCCTAGCCTTGCTTAGCCTAACCTAACTCTACTCTACTCTGCTCTGCTTTACTCTTCTCTTCTTTGCTCTATAATGCTCTACTCTACTAAAGTCTACTCTACTCTACTCTTGCTTAGCCTTGCCTAGCTTAGCCTAACCTAGCTCTACTCTACCCTACTCTACTCTTCTATACTCTACTTTACTCTACTTTGCTCTAGCCAAACATAATTGAACCTAGCTTACCTTAGCCTATCTTAGCCTAGCTTATGCCAAGCTAGCTCTACTCTACTTTACTCTACTATGCTCTACTATACTCTATTCCACCCTGCTATATTATACTCTACTCTAACCTAACAAATGTAGTCTAGCCAAACCTAGCTCAACTCCACTCTACTCTACTATACTCAAGCCTAGCTTAGCTTAGCCTGGCCTAACCTTGCTCTACTTCATTGTACTCTGCTCTACTCTACTATACTTTACTTTACTCCACTCTAGCCAAGCCTAACATAACCTAGCACTACTCTCCTCTACTCTACTCTAGTCTACTCCACTCTACTCAACTCAACTCTAATCTACTCTAGCCTAGCCTTGTTGAGCCTAACAAACCCTATCCAAGCCTAGTCTCACCTAACTAGCTCCCATATACTTTACTCTACTCTACTTTTTTCTACTCTAATCTACTCTACTTTTATCTACTCTTTTATACTCTACTTTAGTCTGCTATACCCTACTCTACTCTACTCTACTCAAGCCTAGGCTAACCTAGCCTAGCCTAGTTTAGCCTAACCTTACTCTGCTCTACTCTGCTATGCTCTATTCTACTTTGCTTTACTCTACTTTGCATTGCTCTTCTCTACCCTACTCTACTCTACTCAAGCCTAGCCTAGCTTATCCTAACCAAACTCTACTCTACTCTACTCTATTCTACTTTTCTTTACTCTACTCTAACCTAGCATAGCCTAATCTATCCTAACCCAACTCTGCTCTTCTCTATTCTACTTTTCTCTACTCTACTCTACTCTACTCTACTCTCTCAATCCTAACCTCACCTAGCTTAACCAGGCCTAACCTAGCTCTGCTCTCCTCTCCTTTATTCTACTTAGCTTTGCTCTACTTTGCTCTACTCTACTCTACTCTCCTCTTCACCACTCTACTTTGCTCTGCTCTACTTTGTTCTCCTCTTCCCTGTTAAACCCCATGGCCTAAAAGATAATTTGATGATAACAAAACAGTGTATTCTAATTGCTTGCTTGAGTATTTGTTACAGTGACATGAAGCTTAAATGACTTGAAGGAGGTTACCAACAACTTTGATCGTGATGAGCAGCCCCTGGTACTCCAGATGGTGTGGCAACCATTATGGAGGTGTATAAGTTTTTTTTAGGACACAATGTAAAACTTACAACTTTGTTTGTGTGGCACATTATAAATGTATTTTTCAAGTTTTAATTGCCTAAGGGTTGTACCATACGATTTTATATATCGTATTAGTGTAACTCTACGTATGAGGCTTAAATTTAAGAAGGTGTTGTGATTAAACAAGTCCTTGACTTGTATAATCAACATTTTACACCATATTTATTTTGGGTTAAACGACGTTTCCGGCGCAACGGCGTTTCCGGTTATTAAAGTATTTTTCTTTTCGGCGCAACGGCGTTTCCGGTGCAACGGCGTTTTATTTTTACTGTTTTCCCGGCGCAACTGCGTTTGCTTTCGGCGTTCCTTTCCTGCTTTTCCGGCGCAAGGACTCCATGTTTTCTGCTCTTTGCTCGATCTCCTTCTATAAGAAGGATTGAATTCGAGGGATTTAACACAACAAAAAAAGGAACTAAAAAATTCCCTGCAAAGACGGACGAAAAAGATTTACTGTTCATCGTCTTCCTCAGCCTTCTCGGATCGAAACGAAACGCGTTCCTTTCGCTTCAAATTTGCACGGTTTTTCATTCCTTTCCGTTTCAATTAACTTTTCGAAATCCAATTTACCTGTTTCGAATTCTTTTGAAGTCGAATTTTAGACCTAATTTCTCCAAAACCCTCTTCCGCACGAAAACAGAACAGCGCCTTTCGCAAACGCAATTTGGGCTTTGCCCAGTTTGGAAAGCACGGTCAGAAGGGCGTTTGGGTTATTTTAATTTCGAAGAAAGTTTTTTTTATGTGCCACCTTGTTTCACAAGTTGTAAGGTCTGTGGAATTTTAATTTTGTTTAAGAAAATTTTGTTTGCCTTTTGACGACGACGATGTATTGTGGTCTTGGTGTGAAAACCAAGCTGATTGTATTTGTGTGTGACCAATCTTGTGATTGGGTGCTGTGAGCGTTTTTGGCCTACCCGCCGGTTTGGGCAAAAGGCATTGGATTGGTAGTAAAGCCCGGCTAGGTTAGCTGGGGGTGGACGTAGGCAAAGGTTTTGCCGAACCACTTGAAATCGTGTGCCTTGCTATTTTATTTCTTAAGTTCACAAATTCAAGCTTAAATTTAATCTGTTACGTTTTATTTTTGTGAACGATTCAATTCACCCCCCCCCCTCTTGTAACCGGCATTTTCCAACATTCCCTACTCTACTCTACTCTACTCTACTCTACTCTACTCTAATATACTTTACACCACTCTACCCTACTCTACTCTACTCTACTCTACTCTATTCTACTCTACTCTTCTCTACACTACTCTACTCTTGCCAAGCCAAGCCTAGCTTTTCTTAATCTAGCTCTTTTCTACCCTATTCTACACTACTATGCTCTACTCAACTCTAGCCAAGCCAGGCTTTGCCTACCCTAACCTATTTTATCTTAACTTAGCTCTCTTCTACTCTACCCTACCATACTATATTATATTCAAGCCTATCCTAGCCAAGCAAAATCAAATCTTGTTCTACTCTACTCTATTTTATTTTGTTATGCTCTATTCTACATTGCTCTAATCTAATCTACTCTACTTTACATTACCTTACTCTATTGTTCTGCTCTCTTTTTCTCTTCTCTGCTTTACTCTCCTTTCCTCTACTCTACTCTACTCTAGTTTGCTTACCTCTATTCTACTTTACTCTACTCTACTCTAGTCTACTGTAGCCTCCCCTAATCTTAATTTACTCTACTCTACTCAACTCTGACCTTAGCCTCGCCTAGCCTAGCCTAAACTAACCTAATTCTACTCTATTATACTCTACTATACTCTATTATACTCTACTCCACTCTACTCCACTCTAACTTAGCCTAACATAACAAAGCTCTAATCTACTCTACTTTACTCTTCTCTAGCTTAGCCTTGCCTAACTTAGCTCTACTCTACTCTACTCTACTATGATATACTCTATTCTTCACTATTTTACTTTACTCTATACTTTAGCCTTGCTAGCTTAGCATAACCTAACCTAGCTCTACTCAACTCTACTCCACTCTACACTACTCTAGCCTAGACAAGCATAGCCTACCATAGCCTAACATAGCTAACATACTCTACTCTACACTACTCTGCTCTATTCTACTCGACTCTACTCTACTCTAACTTAGGCAAGGCTAGCCTAACATAGCCTAGCCTAGCCTAACTTAGCATAGCTTAGCACTATGATACTCCACTTTGCTCTACTATGCTCTACTCTTCTTTGCTCTAATCTACTCCACTCTACTCTACTCTATTCTGCTCTGCTCTACTCTATTCTACTCTACTTTAGCCTAGCTTAGCCTAGGCTAACCTAACTTTACTCTCCTCTACTCTAATCTAGCCTAGTCATGCCTAGCCTAATCTTGCTCTACTCCACTCACACTCTACTCTAGTCTAGTTTACTCTAGCCTTTCCTTGTTTAGCCTAGCCTGACTTAGCTCTACTCTACTCTGCTCTGTTCTACTCTACTTATCTCTACTCTACTCTACTCTACTCTTCTTTAATCTAGCCTAGCCTAACCTTACCCAGCTCTACTCCTCTACAATGCTCTACTTTTCTCCAGCATAGCCTAACCAAGTCATGCCTCGCTTAGCAAAGCCAAGACTAACTTAGCTCAACTCCCCTCTATTCTACTCAACTATACTATATTATACTATACTCTACTTTACTTTACTATACTCTATTCTACTCTAATAAACTTTACTCTACTCTAACATAGCCTCGTTAAGCCTAGCCTCGTCATGCTTAGCATAGCCTAGCTCTACTCTGCTTTGCTGTACTCTGCTCCACTCTATTTTGTTCTACTCTTCTCTGCTTTACTCTGCTCTTCACTACTCATATATACTCTGCACAGCTCTTTGCTACTATGCACTACTCTACTATGCATTACTCTACCTACTCTAGCCTAGCCTTACCTAACCTAGCCTAAATGAGCTCTACACTACTCTACTCTACTATACACTACTCTACTCGACTCTACTCTAACCAAGCCTAGCCTAGCCTATCTTAGCCTAGCTTAGCAATGCTTAGCATATCATAACTTAGTTTTACTCTACTATACTATGCTCTAATCTACTATACTATACTCTACTCTACTCTACACTAACCTAATATTGCCTAGCCTAGCATAGCTCTACTCCACTCTACTCTATAATAGACTAGCATAGCTATGGCTAGCCTAGCTTATTCAAGCCTAGACTAGCTTACCCTAACCTAACTCTACTCTACTCCTCTGTACTATGCCATGTTCTACTCTACTCTACTCTTCTTTGCTCTGTGCCACTATTCTCTACTCTAAACTGCTCAACTCTACTCTAATCTTTACTCTAGCTTAGCCTAGCTTAGCTTAGCCTAACCTAACTTTACTCTACTCTACTCTATTCTTCTATATTCTACTTTACCTTAGCCTAGCTAACCTTGCCTACCATAGTCTTACCTTGCATAGCCTTACCTATCATGGCCATGCTTAACTAGCTTTACTTTACTTTAATCTACTCTACTCTTCTCTACTCTACTTGGCTCTACTCTACTCTACTCTTCTCTACTCTTCTCTACTTTGCCATGCTCTTCTCTACTCTGCTCTACTCTACTCTACTCTTGGTTAGCTTAGCTTAGCAAAACCTAGCGTAGCTCACTTCACTCTACTCTACTCTACTCTACTCTACCCTGCTCTACTCTTGCCTAGCCTAGCCTACCCTTGCCTAGCCATGCTTAGCCTCGCTTAGCCCAACCAAACAAAGCTCTACTCCATTCCACTCTACTCAACTCTACCCACTCATCTTTAACCTCACCTAACCTAGCCAGCCTTGCCTAACTAAGCTCTTCTTTGCTCTACTCTACTCTGCTCTATTATACTCTTCTCTACTCTACTTTACCCTACTTTACACTACTCTATCTTAGCTTAACCTAACCTAGCCTAGCCTTAGCTAGCCTTACCTAACCTAGCTCTACTCTACTTTCTTCTATTATCCTTTACTATACTCTACTCTATTCTATTCTATGCTACTCTAACCTAGCCTAGCTTAGCCAAGCCTGAACTAGCTTAATTGTTCTCTACTCTACTCTACTCTGCTCTATTAAAACCTAACTTAGCTTACCCTAATAAAGACTAACCTAACTCTGCTCTGCTCTACTTTGTTCTACTCTATTATGCTCTATTAGGCTCTTCTTTGCTCTTGTTTTCTCTGCTCTACTCTACTCTACTCTACTCTTCTCTATTCTATTTTACTCTACTCTACTCTGCTCTAGCCTAGCCTAACTTAACTTAGCCTGTCTTAGCCTAGCCTTACCTAACCTAGCTCTACTACATTCTACTCCATTATACCATACTCTAGTCTTATCCACTCTACTCTTCTCTACTCTTTTATACTCTACTCTACTCTACCCTACTCTACTCTTCTCTAACCTAGCCTAGCCTAGCTAAGCCTAACCTTACTCTACTATACTTTGCTTTATCTATTATACTCTACTCTACTCTTTTCTATTATCTTCTACTCCTCTACACTACTCAGCTTTGTTCTACTCTTCTATTCTTTGCTCAGCTCAGTTCTACTCTACTTTGCTCTACTATACTCTACTTTATTCTTAGCCTAGCCTAACATAACCAAGCTCTACTGTACTCTACTCTACTTTGCTCTAATCTACTTTACCCTATCCTAGCATAGCCATAACTAGCCTACCCTAGTCTAGCCTAGCCTAAGGTTGCCTAACCTTGCTCAACTCTACTTTGTTGTACTCTACTCTACTCTACTAGACTCTACTCTACTCTACTCTACTCTACCCTACTCAAACCTAGCCTATGGCAGCCTAGCTCTACTCTCCCCTACCCTACTATAGCCTTGCTTACCCTACCCTAGCCTTGCTTAACTTAACCTAACCTAGCTCTTCTCTACTCTTCTCTATTATGCTCTACTTTATTTTACTCCACTCAGCTCTGCTCTACTCTTTTCTACTCTACTCTACTCTCCTCTATTGTACTCTAGCCTAGCCAAGCCTACCATAACTTAACCTAGCTCTTTATTCTACTCAACTCTACTCTAGCCTAGCCTAGACAAGCCTAGCTTAGACTAACCTAGCCTTACCAAGCCTAGCTTAGCCTACCCTAACCTAACTCTACTCTACTCTATTCTATTTTGTTATACTCTTCTTTACTCTACATTACTCTACTCTACTCTACTCCAACCAAGCTTGGCTTAGCTAAGCCCAATCTAGCTATAGTCTACACTGCTCCAACCTAGCTTAACCTCAGCTTAGCCTAGCCTAACCTAGCCCTACTTTGCACTGCAATACTTTGCTATACTCTGCACTGCTCTTCTTCACTCTGCTCCTCTTTACTCTGCTTTACTATACTGTATCCTAGGTTAGCCTAACTTAGTTCTACTCTACTTTACTCTACACCACTCTAGCCTAGCATAGCCTAGTCTAACTTAACCTAACTAAGCTCTACTCCAATTTACTCTACTCTACTCTCCTCTATTGTACTCTACTTTATTCTACTCTACTCTATTCTACTCTACTCTAGCCTATCCTAGCCTACCCTAACCTACCCTAGCCAAACCAAGCCCTACTCTACTCTACTCTACTCTACTCTACCCTACTCTACTCTACTCTACTCTAGCCAGCCTAGCCTTGCCTAGCATATGCTAAAATAGCTCTACAATGCTGTACTTTGCTCTGCTCTACTCTACTCTGCACTACTCAACTCTACTCTATTGTTCTCTATATTGCTCTGCTCTACACTTCTACTCTACTCTGCTCAACTCTACTTTGCTTTACACTACTCTAGTATGCTTTCCTCTCCTTTACTCTGCTCTGCTCTTCTCTATTCTATGCTACTTTACTCTACTCTACTCTACACTACTCTCTCTACTCTACTCTACTCTACTCCACTCAACTTTACTCAACTCTAGCCTAGCCTAACCTAGCCGTACGTTACTCTACTCTGCTCTACTCTAGCCAAGACTTGCCTAGCCTAGCCTAGCTTAGCCATACTCTGCTCTAGTATACTGTACTTTAATCTAGTCTACTCTAGCCTAGCCTTTCTTATCCATGCCTAGCCTAGCCTAGCCTAAACTAGCTTTACTCTGTTATGCTCTGCTCTATTATACATTACTCTTCCCTGCTCTACTTCACCCTATACTGCACTACTCTGCTCTACTCTGTACTCTAGCCTAGCCTAACTTAACCTAACCCAACCTAGCTCTAATCTACTACTCTACTTTCCTATAGCCTAGCCTAGCTTAGCCTACTATAGCCTAACCTAGCCTAATGTAGCTTAGCCTAGCCTTACCTAGCTCTACTCTACTCTAATCAACTCTAGTCAGCTCTACTTTACTTGGCTCTACTCTACTTTACTCTAACTAGCCTAGCCTAACCTAGCCTTGCCTGACCTAGCCTAGCTTAACTTTGCTATGCTCTTCTCTGTTCTCCTCTACTCTTCTCTGCTCTACTCTACTCTAATCTACTCTACTCTATTCTACTATACTCTACTCTTCTCTACTTTATACTGCTCTACCTTACCCTACTCTACTCTTGGCTAGTCGGCCTAGCTTAGCTTCGCCTGAACTAGCCTAGCCTCACCTAGCTCTACTCTACTCTACTCTACTCTATTTGAGCCTAACCTAGCATGTCCTAGCCTAGCTTAGCCTGGCCTAGCTTACCCCAGCTAAACCTTGCTCTACTCTCCTCTACTCTACAAAACTCTACCCTACTCCAATCTACTCTGCTCTTCTCTAGCCTAGCATAGTATAGCCTAGCCTAGCATAGCCTAGCCTAGCCTATTTTAGCCTAGCCTAACCTAACTCTATACTACTTGACTCTACTATATTGTACTCTAACTCTGTCTTCCCTATCCTAACCTAGCTTTACACTACTCTACTCTATTTATTCTACACTACTCTACTCTACTCTAGCCTTGCCTAGCCATGCTTAGCCTATCCAAGCTCTGCTCTTGTCTTCCCTTCTCTACTCTACTCTTTTTTACTATGCTCTACCCTGCTCTGCTCTTTTACTCTGCTCTACTTTGCTTTACTCTACTTTCCTCCACTCCACTCTACTCTGCTCTACTATACTTTAGCTTAACCTAGCTCTACTCTATATTACAGTACTCTAATCTAATCTACTCTATTCTACTCTACTTTACTCTAGCTTAGCCTAGCTTAACCTAACTATTCTTTAATCTACTCTACTTTACTCTGCTCTACTCTGCTCTATTATACTTTTCTCTACTCTACTTTGCTCTCATCTTACCTAATATGCTCTTCTCTATCTAGCTCTAGTCTACCTTTCTCTACTCATCTCTACTCTGCTCTGTTATACTCTACTCTACTCTACTCTGCTCTATTATGTTATGCTCTAATTAGCTCTACTCTACTCTCCTATCCTCTCCTCTCCACTCAACTTCTTTACTCTACTCTAATCTATCCTACTCTACTCTACTCTACTCTACTTTACTCTATTCTTCTCTACATTATTCTACTCTACTTTATTCTACTTTACTCTACTCTGCTCTACTCTATTATACACTGGCTTAGCCTAATCTAGCTCTACTCTACTCTACTAAAGCCAAGCTTAGCCTAACTCTCTCTACCCTACTCTACCTTACCCTACTCTACTCAACTCTTCTCTAGCCTAACCCAACTTAGCCTAGCCTACCCTAGCAAAACCTAGCTCTACTCTACTCTACTCTACTATGCTTTACTCTATTCTATACTACTCTGCTCTACTCTACTTTACTTTTCTCCCCTCTCCCCTACTCTACTCTATTATTTTCTCCTCTGCCCTACTCTACTCTATTCTACTCTCTTCTAGGCCAAGCCTAGCCTAGCATTACTGAGCCTAACCTAACTCTACTCTACAGTACTACACTTTACTGTACTCTACTGTACTCTACTCTATTTTACTCTACTCAACTCTACTCTAGCATAGTACTCTACTCTAACATAGCCTAGCCTTGCCTAACCAAGCTCTACTCACTCTTGTCTACTCTATTATAGCTTAGCCTTTCCTAACATAGCATAGCCAAGCCCATCCAAGCCTAGCCTAACCTAGTTCTACTTTACTCCACTATACCACTCTACTCTCTCTTCTCTACTCTACTATACTTTGCTCTACTCTACTCTACTCTACTCAACTCTAGTATGTACATTAGCTTAGCAAAAACTAGCTCTATTCTATTCTACTTTGCTCCAGCCTAGCCTAGCCTTGCTAATAATAGCCTAGCCTAATCTAGCTTTACTTTACTTTGCTCTACTCTAATCTACTCTACTCTACTCTACTCTGCTCTACTCTACTCTACTCCACTCTACTATACTCTACTCTTCTCTAATCTATCCTAACATAGAATAGCCTAACCTAGTTCTTCTCTACTATACTCTAGCTTAGCCTAGCCTTGCCTAACCTAGCTCTACTCTACACTACTATGCTCTGCTTTGCTCTACTCTACTCTACTCGACTCTAGCCTAGCCTAGTCGAACCTAACTTTACTCTACTCTACTCTTCTCTACTCTACTCTACTCTTGTCATGCCTAGCCTAACTTACCCTTGCCTAGCCTACCTTAACATAGCTTAATCTAACCTTACTATACTTAACTCTACTATACTCCACTCTACTTTTCTCTTCTCTACTCTACTCTACTCTAACATAGCCTATCCTAACCTTACTCTATTCTTCTCTACTCTACTCTACTCTAGCCTAGCCTAACCTAGCTCCACTCTACTCTACTTTACTCCACTCTGCTCTGCTCTACTCTTGTCTACTTTACTCTACTTTACTTTGCTCTACTTTATTATGCTATGCTTTGTTTTGCTCTACTTTACTCTAACCTAGCCTAACCTAGCCAAACATAGCCTAGCCTAGCTTAGCCTAGCTCTAATTCACACTACTCTACTCTACTCTACTCTACACTATTCTACTATACTCTACTCTGCTTTAATTTACTCTACACTAGTTAACTCTACTCCACTCTACTCTACTCTACTCCACTCCACTCTACTCTAACCTAGCTTAACCTAACATAGCTTAGCAATGCTTGGCCTAACCAAGCCCTACTCTAATATACTCTACTCTACTCTACACAATTCTACTCTGTTCTA
The DNA here is from genome assembly GCA_023846275.1 of Vanilla planifolia. Lineage (NCBI taxonomy): Eukaryota > Viridiplantae > Streptophyta > Magnoliopsida > Asparagales > Orchidaceae > Vanilla > Vanilla planifolia. The sequence continues at coordinate 361,337 of JAIUJO010000709.1, forward strand.
CTCTACTCTACTCTATTGTACCCTACTCTACATTATTCTACTCTACTCTATTCTGTTTTACTTTGCTCTACTCTACTCTACAATACTCTACTATACTCTATACAACTTTAACTAGCCTAACCTTGCCTAACTGAGCTCTACTCTATTCTCTTTACTTTACTCTTATCTAGCCTAGCCTAACATAGACTAACTAAGCTCTACACTACTCTATTATACTCTACTCCATTCTACTAGACTCTACTCTACTCTAACCTAGCCTAGCCTTGCCTAATCTAACTCAACTGTACTCTACTCTACTCTAGCCTAGCCTATCTTAACCTAGTTTTACTCTATATTGCTCTACTCTACTAAACTGTCTATTTTTCTTTATTTTACTCTACTTTACTCTTTTTTACTCTGCTCTACTCTACTCTTCTCTACTCTAGTATGCTCTACTATTCTCTACTCTACTATATTCTACTCTACTCCATTATACTTTACTATATTGTTTCCTAACTTAACCTAACCTAGCTCTACTCTACCCTACTCTACTCTACTCTAGGCTAACCAAGCCTAGCAAAGCCTAGCCTATCCTAGCCGATCTAAGCCTAGCCTAACTTAGCCTCATCAAGTCTAGCTAGGCCAAGCCTATCCTAGCTCTGCTCTACTCTACTCTATACTACAATACTCTATTCTACTCTTCTCTACTCTAATATACTCTACTCTACTCTAACTAAGCCTAGCCTATCCAACCCCATCCTAGCTCTAATCTACACTACTCAAGCCTACTTTAACCTAGCCTAGCCTAACCTAGCTCTTCTTTACTCTACTCCACTATACCCTGCTCTGCTTAGATTTGCTCTGATCTTGTCTGCTCTACTCTTCAATGCCCTTCTCTACTCTACTTTATTATACTCTACTCTTCTCTATTCTACTCTATCATAGCCTAGCCTAACCTAGCTCTACTCTACTCTACTCTACTCTAATCCACTCTAGTCTACTCTATTCTATAATAGCTTAGCTTAGCCTATCGTAGACTAGCCTAGCCTAACAAACTGCCAGTCTACTGTACTCTACTCTACACACTCTACTCTACACTACTCTACTCTACTCTACTCTTGTTTAGCCTAGCCTAACATACCCTAAAAAAGCCTAGCTTAACCTAGCTCCATTCTTCTCTACTCTATTCTACTCTAATCGAGCCTAGCCAAGCCAACATTAGCTTAACTTACCTCTACACTACTCTACTCTAATATACTCTACTCTACTCTACTCTACTTTACTCTACTCTACTCTTCTTTAATCTAGCCTAGTTTGCCTAACCTCGTCAAATCTAGCTCTACTCAACTCTACTTTACTTTACTCTACCATAGCCTTACCTACCTCTACTCTACTATACTCTACTCTACTCTACCCTACTCTACTCTACTCTACACCACTCTACTCTAGCCTAGCCTAGCTTAAACAACAAAACCTAGATCTACTCTAACCTAGCCTAGCTACTCTACTCAAACTTACTCTACTCTACTCTACCTTACTCCACTCTAGCAAAGCCTAGCCTACCTTAGCCTACCATCACATAGCATAACCTAACCTCACTCTACTCTACTCTACTCTGCTCTACTCTAGGCTTGCCAAACCTAACTTACTCTACTCTGGTCTTCTCTGGTCTGCTCCATTTTTTATGCTCTATTCCACTCTGCTCTACTAATCTCTACTCTACTCCACTCTACTCTGCTTTACTCTACTCTACTCTACTCTACTATAGTCTAGCTTAGCCTAGCCTAACCTAACTCTACACTACTCCACTCTACTCTATTCTACTCTACTCTACTCTATTCTACTCTAACCTAACCTAAGTTAGCCTAACATAACTTTGTTAAACTCTACTCTACTCTGCTTTATTCTATTCATCCCTACTTTTCTTTACTCTGCTTTGCTCTCCTATCCTTTGCTCTGATCTTTGCCCCTCTCTTGCCCTCTCCTCTCCTTTCCTCTATTATACTCTACTTTACTCCACTACAAGCTATTATACTCTACTCTACTCTACTCTACTTTACTCTATTCTACTCTACTTTACTCTAATCTACACTACTCAAATCTACTCTACTTTTCTTTACTCTACTCTACTCCACTCTAACCTAACCTAGCGAAGCCCAACCTAGCCCTATTATACCCTACTCTACTCTATTCTATGCTACTCTACTCTATTATACTCTACTCAACTCTAGCCTAGCCTAACCTTACCTAACCAAGACTAGGCTAACCAAACTCTACTTTGCTCTACTCTACACTGCTCTGCTCTGCTCTTTTCTACTCTACTTTATACTACTCTACTTTACTTTACTCTTTTATGCTCTACTCTACTCTACTCTATTCTCCTCTACTCTATCCTAGCCTAGCCTAACCTAGCTCTACTCTACTATCCTCTACTCTACTTTACTTTACTCTACTCCACTCCAACATAGCCTACACTACTTTCTCTCAGCCTAGCCTAACCAAGCTTAACCCAACCTAACCTAGCTCTAATCCACTCTACTCTTCTCTACTCTACTCTATTGTAACCTAGTCGAGCATAACCTATCCTAACCTAGACATTCTCTTATCTACTATACTTTATTCTACTCTACTCAACTCTACTCTATTCTACTCTACCCCAACCAAGCCTAGCCTAGCTAGCCTTACTTAGCTCAACTCAACTCTACTCTGCTCTACTCTAGCCTAGCCTAACATCGTCCTACTTAGCCTAAACTTGCTCTACTCTTGTTTACTCTACTCTAATCTAATCTAACCTAACCTAGCCTAGCCTAACCTAACCTAACTCTACTCTACTCTACTCTACTCATCTCTTCGCTTCTCTACTCTGCTCTACTCTGCTCTACTCTACTCTACTCTACACTACTCTACTCTGCTTTGCTTTACTATATTCTACTCTACCCTACTCTACTCTACTCTACATACTCTAGCATAGTCGAGCCTAACCTGGCTCTACTTTAGTCTGCTCTACTTTATTCTAGCTTAGCCTTGCCTAGCCTACTCTAACCTAGCCTAGCCTGTCTAACCTTGTTCTACACTACTCTGCTCTACTCTACTCTACTCGACTTACTCTACTCTAACCTAGCCTAACCTAGGTCCAACTTACTCTCTCTACTCTACTCTAGCCTAGCCTAACCTAACATAGCAGTACTCTACTCTACACAACTTTTCTTTACTCTGCTTTGCTCTACTCTACTCTATTATACTCTACAATAGCCCAGCCTAGCCTAATCGAGCTCTTCTCTACCCTACTCTACTTAACTCTAGCCTAGCCTGCCCTAGCCTAGCATAGTCTTGCCTAGCTTAGCCTAACCTAGCTCTTCTCTACTCTGCTCTACTCTATGCTACTCTACTCTACTTTAACTTACCCTAGTCTAGCTTAGCCTAACCTTGCTCTACCCTATCTACTCCACTCTAGCCTTGCTTAGCCTAGCCTAACATAGCCTATCCTCATATATCCTTGCTTTTCCATGCTTTGCTCTACACTACTCTTCTTTACTTTTCTCTGCTTTACTTTACTCTGCTCTTTCTACTTTTCTCTACTCTGCTCTACTCTACTCAGCTATGCTTTACTCTCCCCTACTCTCCTCTACTCTAATCTTCACTACTCTATTTTACTCTAACCTAGCCTACCCTAGCTTAGCCTTACCTAGCTCTACTCTACTCTACTCATTTCTACTCTACCCTACTTAACTCTACTCTGCTCTAGCCTAGCATAGCCTAAACAAGCTCTAGTTTACTTTACTCTACTCTACTCTAACCTAAGTTATCCTGGCTTAACCTAACCTAGCTCTACTCTACTCTACCCTAGCCAACCCTAGCCTTGCTTAGCCTAACCTAACCTAGCCCTGCTCTACCCTACTCTGCTCTACTCATCTCTCCTCCACTCTGCTCTATTTTAATTTTCTCTGCTTTACCCTACTCTATTCTACTCTATTTGTCTTTACTCTACTCTACTCTACACTACTCTACTATATGCCACTCTACTTTACTATACTCTTGCTTAACTTAGCCTTAACTAGCTCTACTATACTCTACTCTACTCTACTCTAACCTAGCTTAGCCTAACCTAACTCTACCCTACTCTACTCTACTCTACTCTACTCTACTTTACTCTAACATAACCTAGCTCTACTTTGCTCTAATCTACTCTACTCTACTCTTTTATACTTTTCTCTACTATGCTTTGTTCTACTCCTCTCTACTCTACTATGCTCTACTTTATTATTATCACATCTCCTCTCCTCTTCTATACTTTACTTTACTATGGTCTGTTCTTCTTTTCTCTACTCTTCTCTACTATCCTCTAATCATCTCTACCCAACTCTATTCTACTCTACTCTTACCTACTTTACTCTAGCCTACTCCAATAAAGCCTAGCCTACCTTATCCTAGCCTGGCCTATCCTTCTTATTCTACTCTACTTTGCTCCATTCTACTCTACACAACTCTAATCTACTCTACTCTCATTTTCTCTACTCTACTCCATTCCAACCTAGCTAGCCTAGCCTAATCTAGCCTATTCTACCCAACTCTACTCTATTCTACTCTACTCTACCCTACTTTACTCTACTTTACTCTACTTTACTCTACTTTTAGCCAACCTAGCCTACCATCCTTTATCTTAGCCTAGCCTAGCCTAGCTTAGCCCAACCTATCCTAGCTCTTGTCTACTCTACTCAACTTTACTCTACTCTACTCTATTATAACCTAGCCTAGCCTAACCAATCGAAACCTAGCTCTTCTCTACTCTACTCTACTCTACTCAAGTCTACTGTACTTTGCTCTACTCTAAGCTAGCCTAGGCTATCCTAACCTAGCTCTTCTCAACTCTGCTCTATTTTATTGTATTTTTCTCTACTCTAATTTATTCTCCTCTACTCTACTCTACTCTCACTTCCTTTGTGTTGCTCTAATTTGCTCTACTTTCCTTTATTCTTCTTTGCTCTACTCTACTCTACTCTCCTCTACTTTCTTCAACCCTCCTCTCCTCTCCTTTCCTCTCCCCTCCTCTCCTCTAATCCCCTCTCCTCTCCTTTACTCTTTCCAACTCTACTTTACTCTACTATACACTAGCCTAGCCTGGCATTACCCAGCCTAATCCTTATCTAGCTCTACTTTGCTCTACTCTACTCTACTCTAGCCTACCTAAAATTAGCCTAACCTAGCATAACCTAACCTAGCCTAACATTGCACTACTCAATTCTACTCTTCACCACTCTACTCTTCTTTACTATACTTTACTCTATCCTAGACTAGCCTAGCCTAACCTAGCCTCACTTAGCTTAGCTTTGCTCTACTATACTCTGCTCTACTCTTCTTTTTCTTGCACTACTCTACACTTCTCCACTCTATTTTACTCTATTCTACTATGTTCTTCTATTTTGCTCTACTCTACTCTATTATCCTCTGCTCTCGTCCACTCTACTCCATTTTGCTCTATTTTACTCCACTTTACGCTACTCTGGGCTACTCTACTCTACTCTACTCTACTCTAGCTTAGCCTAACGTAGCCTATCATATCCCAACTCTACTCTACTTTACTCTATTTTACTCTACTCTACTCTACTCTACTCTAGCCTAGCTTAGCCTAGCCTAGCCTAGCCTATTCTAGCCTAGCCTAACCTAACTCTACTCTATTCGACTCTACTCTAACCTAGCCTAAAAGCCTAACCAAGCTCTTTTTTACACTACACTACTCAACTCAACTCTACTCTACTTTAGGCTAGCCTTTTCTAGCGTAGCCTAAGATAGCTCTTCTTTGCTCTACTATGCTCTATTCTGCTCTGCTCCACTATGCTCTTCTCTTCTCTACTCTACTATACTCTGCTCTTCTCCACTCTACTATACTCTGTACTCCAGCCTAGGTTAGCTTAGCATAGCCTAACTTAGGTTTACTTTACTTTACTCTACTCTAGCCAAGCCTAACCAAGCCTAGCCCTACCTAGCTTAGTCGAGCCCAACCTAGCTCTACTCAACTAAACTCTACCAGACTCTGCTCTTCTCTACTTTACTCTACTCTACTCTACTCTAACGAGCCTAGCCTAACCTAGCCTAGCCTAGCCATGCTTAGCCAAGCTTAGCATAGCCTAACCAAACTTAGCTTTTCTCTACTCTACTTTACTCTAATTTGCACTGCTCTACTCTATGCTACTCTACTCTAGCCTTGCCAAGCCTAGCCTAGCCTAACTTAACCTAGCTTGGCTCTACTCTTGTCTACTCTACTCTACTCTGTTATACTCTCTACTCTAGCCTAACTTAGCCCAACCTAACCTAATTGTGCTCTACTCTACTAACCTATACTCTACTCTGCTCTAGTTTAATCTACTCTACTAAACTGTACTCTATTCTACCCTACTATAACCTAGGAAATTTTAGCCAAGCCAAATCTAACTCTACACTATTCTACTCTACTCTAGTCTAGCCTAGCCTAGCCTAATCTAGCTCTACTCTACTACACTCTACCCTACTCTACTCTACCATGCTCTACTTTTTTTATTCTCTACTCTACTCTCCTATACTTTGCTCTGCTTCACTCCTCTCTACTCTACTATGCTCTGCTCTTCTTTACTCTGTGTTGCACTGCTCTACTCCACTATGCTCTACTCTTCTCTACTCTGCTCTGCTCCACTCTATTCTACTCTGCTCTACCCTACTCTGCTCTACTCTATTGTACTCTTGCTTAGCCTAGTCTAGACTAGCCTAACCAAGCTCTATTATACTTTACTCTACTCTACTCTAGCTGAGCCTAGCCTAGCCTAAGCTAGCATAGCCTAGCTTAGTATAACCTATCCTAACTTAGCTCAACTCTATAATACCATCCTCTAACATACTCTATTGTACTCTACTCTACTCTAATCTCTTCTACTTTAGCCTAGCTTAGCCTAGCCTCACTTAGCTTACCTTAACTTAGGCTAGCTTAGCCCAACCTAAACCAGCTCTATTCTACTATACTTTTCTATACTATACTCTATTCTATCTTACTCTATTCTAACTAGCTTAGCCTAGTTTAAGTTAGCTCTACTCTATTCTACCCTACTCTACTTTGTTCTACATTATTTTACTCTACTCTAGCCTAGTCAAGCCTAACCAAGCCGAGTCTAACCTAACCTAGCTCTACTCTTGTCTGCTCTGCTCTTCTATACTCTACTCTACACAAATTTTCTCCATTCTGTTGTACTCAACTCTACCCTGCTCTACTTTGCTTTGCTCTGCTCTGTTCTGCTCTACTCTATTCTACTTTGCTCTATTATGCTCTACTCTACTTTACTCTTCTCCACTCTACTCTACTAAACTCTAGACAGCTCTAGCCTCATTTAGCCTTACTTAGCCTAGCTTAACTTAGCTCTACTCTACTTACTCTACTTTACTCTACTCAACTCTATTTTAGCCTAACCTATAGCTTAACATAGCCTAGCTTACCTTAGCTCACCTTAGCCTAGCCTAGCCTAACCTAGTTCTACTCTACCCTACGATAATCTACTCTAACCTAGCGTAGGCTAGCCTAACCAAGCTCTATTATACTCTATTCTACTATATAATACTCTAGCCTAGCATTATCTAGCCAAGCCTAGCATAGCCTAAGCAAGCTCTTCTCTACCTTGCTCTACTCTATTATGCTCTACTCGGCTCAACTATGCTCTGTTCTTCTCTGCTCTACTCTACTCTACTCTGTTCCACTTAGCTCTTCTATGGACTCTAGCTTAGCCTTACCTAACCAAGCTTTACTTTACTTTACTCTACTCTAGCCAAGACTGGCTTACCCTAACATAGCCTAGCTTAGTCGAGCCTACCCTAGCTTTACTCTACTAAACTCCACTCTACTCTACTCTACTCTACTTTGCTCTACTCTACTCTACTCTAGTCTAACCTAGCCTAGCTTAGCTTAGCCTAACCTAGCCTTGTCTAGCCAAGCCAAGCCTAGCCTAACGTAACTTAGCTCTTCCCCGCTCTACTGTACTAGACTCTTCTATACTCTACTCATCTCTACTCTACTCGATTTTGCTCTACTCTACTCTAATCTACCCTAATTTAGACCTTCCATGCCTAGCCAAGCCTAGCTTCGCCTAATCGAGCTCTGCTCTAACCTAGTCTACTATACTATACTTTAATATACTCTCCTCTACTCTAGCATAGCCTAACCTAACTTAGCTCAACCTAACCTAGCTTTGCTCTACTCAACTAACCCCTACTCTACTTTACTCTACTCTAGTTTACTCTACCCTACTCAACCTTACTCTACTCTATCCTACTCTACCCAACTCTAACCTAGCCAAACCTTGCTCTACTATACTCTACTCTTCTCTACTCTACTCTACTCCACTCCACTCTACCCTTCTCTTCTCTATCATGCTCTTCTCTTTTATTCTCTACTCTGCTCTACTTTACTCTGCTCTACTTTACTCTGCTCTGCTCTATTATACTATACATTGCTCTATTATGCTCTGCTTTGCTTTGCTTTCCTCTACCGTTCTTTACTCTACTCTGTTTTGCTCTACGATCCACAGCTCTGCTCTACTACGCTCTGCTCTTCTTTACTCTGCTCTACTCTGCTCTACTCTGCTCTACTCTGCTCCACTCTACTCTACTTTACTCTATTATACCCTTGCTTAGCCTATCCTAGCCTAGCCTAACCTAGCCTTGCCTAGCTTAACATAACATAAGCCAACCTAGCTCTACTTTACTCTAGTCTCCTCTATTATATTCTATTGTACTCTAGTTAGCTTAGCTTACCCTACCCTACCCTAGCCTAGCTTAGCTCAGCCTAACCTAACTCTATTTTAATAACTTTACTTTACTCTACTCTACTCTATTTTGCTCTACTCTACTCTACTATACTCTAACCTAGCTTAGCCTAGCCTAACATAGCTCTACTCTACTCTACTCTGCTTTATACTATTATACTCTACTCCAGCCTTGTCGAGCCAAGCCAAGCCTAGCCAACCCTAACCTTGCTCTACTTTAGTCTGCTCTGTTCTTCTCTATTCTACTCTGCTCTACACAAATTTTCTCTACTCTATCATACTCTACTCTACTCTACTCTTCTCTACCATGATCTACTCTACTCTACTCTGCTCTATTATGTTATGCATTGCTCTACTTTACTCTACTCCATTCTACTCTACTCAACTCTAGACTACTCTATCTAGTTTAGCTTAGCTTAACCTAGCTCTACTCTACTTACTCTAATTTACTTTACTCAACTCTACTCTAACCTAGCTAGCCAAGCCTTCCTGAGCCTAGCAAAGACTAACCTAGCACTACTATACTTTACTCCACTCCACTCTAATGTACTCTACTCTACTCAACTCAAACTTAGCCTAGCCTAGCCTAACTTAGCCTAGCTCTACTCTACTTTACTCTACTCTACTCTATTCTACTCTAAGCTACTCTAGCCTAGCCTTGCATAGTCAAACCTAACCTAGCTTAATCGAGCTCCACTCTGCTCTTCTCTATGCTACTCTACTCTGTTCTGCTATGCTTTGCTCTGCTCCACTTTGCTTTTCTCTACTCTGCTCTGCACAGCTTTACCCATTCTACTTTGCTTTACTGTACTCTAACCTAGTCTACCCTAACTTAGCTCTACTTTACTTAACTATACTCTAACCTAGCATTGCCTAACCTAGCCTAGCCTACCCTAGCTTTGCTCTACTCTACTCTACTCTACTCTACTCTTCTCTACTCTACTATACTCTACCTTTCTCTACTCTGCTTTTGTCTACTCTACTCTGTTATGCTCTTCTCTACTCTACTCTACTTTGCTCTACTCTACTCTTCTCTACTCTCCTCTTCTATGCTCTACTTTGCTTTGCTTTGCTCTAGTCTATACTGCTCTTCTTTACTCTACTCTGTTTTACTATGCTCTACTCTACTCTGCACTACTATGCTCTCTTCTCCTCACCTCTCCTCTCCTATCCTCTCCTCTCCTCTCTTCTCTTCTCCTTTCCTCTCCTCTACTTTACTCTACAATACTCTAGTCTACTCCACTCCACTCTACTTTACTCTACTCTACTCTATTCCACTCTACTCTGCTCTACTCTACTTCACTCTAGCCTAACCAAGTCTAACCCTACCCAATCTACCTTTACTCTATTTTACTCTACCATACTCTACTCTTTTTTAGCCTATCCTACCAAAACCTAGCTCTACTCTACTCTACTCTACCCTACTTTATTCTACTATACTCTAGCCTAGCCTAACCAAGCCTAAATAAGTCTAGCATAGAATAACCTAACTCTACTCTGCTCTACTCCATTCTCCTCCACTCTTCTATGCTCTACACTACTCTGCTCTACTCTACTTTGCTCTAATTGCTCTGCTCTACTCTTTTACTCTACTCTACTCTAACATACTTTGCTATCCTCTGCTCCACTCTACTCTCCTCTCCTCTCCTCTACTCTATTCGACTCTACTCTCCTCTACTTTACTATACTCTACTCTAATCTATTATACTCTACTCTACTCTACTCCACTATATTCTACTCTAATCAAGCCTAGCATATTCTAGCCTAGCCTAGCCTCACTAAACCTAGCTCTAAAAAACTCTAATCTATTCTACTCTAGCCTATCCTAACCAATCTTAGCTTACCCTAGCCTAGCCAAGCCTAGCCTAGCCTAGCTTAACCTAGCTCTACTCTACTATACTCTACTCTACTACTCTACCCTACTATACTCTACTCTAATATACTCCAACCTAGCTTAGCTTATCCTAATCAAGCTCTACTTTACTCTACTCTAGCCTAGCCTTTCCTAGCTTAACAAAGCCTAGCCTAACCTAGCTTTACTCTGCTCTTCTCTACTTTGTTCTACTATGCTCTGCTCTGCTCTTCTCTGCTCTTCTCTACTCTACTCAACTTTGCTCTTCTTTGCTCTACTCTGCTCCATACTCTATCCTACCCTTGCTTAGCTTAGCTTAACATAGACTTACTCTACTTTACTCTTACTTTACTCTAGTCTACTTTACTTTAGCCTAGCCTAGCATAGCTTAACCTATCCTTGCTCTACTCTACTCAACTCAACTCTACTCAGCCACACTCTATACGACTCTACTTTACTCTACTCTAACCAAGCCTTGCTTAGCCTCGCCTAACATAGCCCAGCATAACCTAGCCTATCTTTACTTAACTTAACTCTACTCTACTCTACTCTACTCTACTATGCTCCTCTCTTCTTTACTCTACACTTGTCTTCACTACCCTACTCTACTCTACTCTACTCTATTCTACTCTAGCCTAGCTTTGCCTAGGCTAACCTTGCTTAGCCTAACCTAACTCTACTCTACTCTACTCTAGCCTAGACTAGCCTAGACAAACTAGTATAGCCTAACCCAGCTCTACTCTACTGTACTCTACTCTACCATACTCTACTCTACTCTACTCTACTCTACTCTAACCAAACCTAGCCTAGCCTTTTTTAGCATAGCTTAAACTAACTTAGTTGTAATATGCTTTGCACTACTCTGCTCTATTATGCTCTACTCTACTTTACTCTACTATGCTCTACTCTACTCTGCTCTACTCTTCTATGCTCTGCTCAACTCTTCTCTCTTCTGCTCTGCTCAGCTTTACTCTACACTACTCTACTCTAATTTAGCATAGCCTATACTACCTTAGCCTAACCAAGCATTGTTATACTCTTCTCTTCTCTATGCTACACTACTGTACTCTACACTATCTTCTCTTAGCCTAACCTACCCTAGCCAAGCTTAGCCTAACCTAACTCTATTCTATTCTACTATACTCTACTCTATCTACTATATTATATTCTACTACACTTTTCTCTACTCTATTCTAAATTAGCCTAGCTTAGCCTAAACCTAGCTCTACTTTGCTCAACTCTACTCTAGCCTATTCTAGCCAAACCAAACTCTGCTTTGCTATGCTCTGTTATGCTTTAATTTGCTGTGCTCTGCTCTTCTCTACCTTATGCTACTCTACTGTACACTCCTCTATACTCTGCTCTACTCTTCTCTAACTTTGCCTAGCCTAGTCGAACCTAACCTAGCTCGAGCTTATGCTACTATACTCTACTCTATTCCACTCTATTCTACTCTAGCCTAACCTAGCTCTACTCTGGTCTACTCAATTCTGCTCTACTCTACTCTACCATACTCTAATCTACTCTACTCTTGTTTGCTCTATACTACTATACTTTACTTTGCTCTATTGTACTTTTGCCTAGCCTCACCTTGCTCTGCTTTACTCTACTCTACTCTACTCTAGCCTAGCCTAGCTAAACTTAGCTCAACTATACTATGCTTTTCTCTGCTCTTCTCTACTCTATGCTGTTCTCCATTACTTTACTATGCTCTTCTCAACTTAGGTCTGGTCATCTCTACTCTGCTCTTCTCTACTCTGCTATACTCTGCTTTACTCTACTGTGTTCTTGGCTCAACTCTCCTCTCTTCTACTATCCTCTCCTATCCTCTCCTCTACTCCCTCTCTTCTCCTCTCCTCTACTATACTATACACAACTATAGTCTACTTTTCTCTACTCTACTCCAACAAATTATATTTTACTTTACTTTAATCTTGCCTTGCTTAATCTAGTTCTACTCTACTCTACTCTATCCTAGCCTACCATAGCTTAGCCTACCTTATCCAAGCCTTGCCTAACTAGCTCTACTCTACTCTACTCTAGCTTAATGTACTTTGATCTATCTTATCTCTACTCCGATCTACTCAATTCTACTTTGCTCTGCTCTACTCTACTCTAGCCTAACCTAATCTTACCTAGCTCTACTCTACTTTGCTCTACTCTACTCCACTCTTGCCAAGCCTACCCTAGCCTAATCTAGCCTACCTTAACTCTACTCTACTATACTATACTCTACACTACTCTACTCTACTCAACTCTAACCTAGCCTAGCCTAACCAAGCACTACTCTGCCTTACTCTATGATACTCTAGCTTAATCTTGCTCTACTCTACTCTTCCATACTCTACTATGTTATGCTCTATTCTGTACATCTCCACTCTTCTTAACTCTGCTATACTTTGCTTTACTCAACTCTACTCTACACTACTCTACTCTACTCTACTCTACTCTAGTCTACTATATAATATAATCTAGCCTAGCTAAGACTAGTCTAACTTAGCTCTACTCTACTCTACTCTACTCAACTCTACTTTACTCTAAACAAGCCTAGTCTAACCTAGCTTAACATAACCTAGCCTAATTTTGCTCTACTCTGCTCTACTCTACTCAGCTAAACTTTGCTCTACTCTTTCTTTCTCCACTATTCTTTGCTCTACTTTAATGCACTCTACTCTACTTCTCTTTACTCTTCTCTACTCTACTCTTGCAAAGCCTAGGCTAGCCTCACCTTGCCTAGACTAACCTAGCTCTACTCTAGTCTACTCAACTCTACTCTACTCTACTCCAACCTTGCTTAGCCTATCCTAGCCTTACTTAACATAGTCTAGCCTAACTTAGCCCTACCTAACCTAACCTTACTCTAGTCTACTATACCCTACTCTACTCTACCCTACTCTACTATACTCTACTCTACCTTACTCTGCTCTACTCTATTGTAACCCAGCCTAGCCTAGCCTAACCTTGCTCTACTCTACTCTACTCTAGCATAGCCTAGCCTAGCCTAACATAGCTCTGCTCTACTTTGTTATACTCTACTATGCTCTGCTTTACCTTTCTCCTCTCTACTCAGCTCTCCTCTATTCTACTCTACTCTATTCTACTCTGCATTACTCTACATCGCACTACTCTACTCTACTCTAGCCTAGCGTTGCGTAGTGTTACCTTGCCTAGCTTAACCTTACTGTACTCTATCCTACTATCTACTCTAGCCAAGCCTTAGCTAGCCTAGCCTAGCTTAGCCCAGCATAACTTAACCTAGCTAAGATCTACTTGATTCTATGCTACTCTACTCTACTCTATTCTACTCTAGCCTAACATATCCTAGCCTAGCCTAGCCTTGCCAAACCTAGCTCTTCTTTGCTTTATTCTACTCTGTTCTACTCTACTCTGCTCTCCTCCACTCTACTCTACTCTTCTCTACTCTGCTCTACTCTACTCTACTCTACTTTTCTCTACTCTACTTTACTCTACTCTACTTTGGCCTAGTTTAGCCAAGCCTACCCTAGCCTAAACTAGCTCTACTCTACTCTACTATACTCCACTCTACTCTACACTAGTCTAGCTAGCCTAACATACCTTAACTAAGCATACCCTAAGCTAACCTAAGTTTATTATACTTTACATAACTTTACTCTATTATACTCAAGCCCTACCTAACCTAGCTCTACTCCATTCTGCTCTACTCTGCTTTGCTCTACTGTACTCTGGTCTACTTTTCTCTTTTATGCTCTCCTCGCTTAGCCTCTGCTCTACTCTATTCTACTCTAAACTTCTCTACTCTGTTGTGCTCTACACTTCTCAACTCCATTCCACTCTAACCTAGCCTAGCCTAACCAAGCTCTACTATACTGTACTCTACTCTACTTTAAGCCAAGCCTTGCCTAGCCTGGCCTAGCTTAGGTTAAGCTAGCTCTACTCTGCTCTGCTCTACTATGCTCTATTCTACTCTACTCTGCTATACTCTTCTCTACTCTACTCTGTTCTAATCCACTTTGCTTTGCTCTACTAGCTCTACTCTACTCTATACTCTAACCTAGCCTTACTTAGCTCTACTGTACTTTTCTCTACTCTAGCCTAGCCTAGCTTTGTTTATCCTAGCCTAGCCTCGCCTAGCTTACCCTAGCCTAACTTAGTTCTACTCTACTCTACTCTGCTCCACTATACTCTGCTCTACTCTACTTTATTCTAACCTAGCCTAATCTAGCCTAACCTAACCTAGCCTAGCCTTACCTATCCTAGCATAAGTTAGCTTTGCTTTGCTCTACTCTGCTCTACTCTTCTCTGCTTTGCTTCTCTCTACTCTACTCTACTCTACTCTACTCTACTCTAGCCATGTCTAGCCAAGCCTAACATAACCAAGCTCTACTCTACTATACTCTACTATACTCTATGCTACTTTACTATAGTCTACACTACTCCAACCAAGCATTTCCTAGCCTAGCCTAAACAAGCTTTGCTCTCTTCTACTCTACTCTACTCTTCTCTATTTTGCTCTACTCTACTTTTTTATTCTCTGCTTTACTCTTCTCTACTCTGCTCTTCTCTGCTCTACTCTACTCAACTCTATATTGTTTTGCTTTGCTCTGCTCTGCTCTCCTCTAGTCTACTCATCTCTGCTCTGCTTTGCTTGCTCTACTCTACTCTTCTCCACTCTACTCTAGCCTAGCCTAACCTAACCAAGTTTTACCTAGCTCTACTCTACAATACCCTATTCTACTCTACTCTACTATACCCTAATCCACTCTAGTCTATCATACTCTAGCCTAACCTAGCTTAACCAAGCTCCACTCTAATCTACCATAATCTATTCTACTCTACTATACTCTAGCTTAACCAAGCTCTACTCTACTCTACTCTACTCTACTCTGCTCTACTTTACTTTACTCTACACTACTCCACTCTAGCCTTGCTTAGCCTAGCCTACTATGGCCTAGCCAAGTCTAGCCTAGCCTAACCTAACTAAGCTCTACTCTACTCTACTCTGCTCTACTCTACTCTACTCTACTCTACACTACTCTACTCTACTCTTTTCTAATCTACTCTACTATACACTATGCTAACTAAGCCTAGCTCTCTACTCTACTCTACTCTACATTACTAAACTCTGGCCTAACCTAGCCTAACTTAGCATTGCCTTACCTAACTCTGCTTTGCTCTACTATGGTCTACTCTACTCTCCTATTCTCTGCTCTTCTTTTCTTTACTATTTTTTGTTTTACTCTACTCTGCTCTGCTCTATTCTATTGTGCTCTACTCTACTTTACTCTGCTCTACTTTGTTATGCTCTCTTTTACTTTACTCTGCTCTACTATACTCTATTACAGTCTACTATACTTTACTCTACTATACTACACTCTACTCTACTCTACTCTAACCAAGCCTAGACTCACCTTGCCTAACCTTGCTCTACTCTACTCTATTCTATTCTAATCTAGCCTTGCTTTGCCTAGCTTATCAAAGCCTAGCCTAACCTAACTCTACTCTACTTTGCTCTTCTCGACTCTACTCTACTCTACTTTGCTCTACTCTATACTACTATACTCTACTCTGCTCTACTCTACTCTGCTCTACTCTACTCTATTAGGCTATGCTCTATTCTACTCTTCTCTACTCTACTCGAGCCTAGCCTAGGCTAGCTCTGCTCTACTCTACTCTACTATACTCTATGATACTCTATTCTACTAAACCCCATTATACTCAACTCTATTTTGCTCTACTCTACTCTATTCTACCCTACTCTTCTCTACTTTATTCTACTCTACTCTACTCTACTCTACCCTAAGCAAGCCTAGCCAAGCCTTACCTAGCTCTACTTTACTCTACTCTATTCTACTCTAACCTAGCCTAGCCTAGCCTAACCTAGCTCTTTTCTTTACTACTCTACTCTGTTATACACTATTAGGCTCTTTTTTACTCTACTCCTCTCTACTCTACTCTCCTCTACTCTTCTTTTCTCTGCTCTACTCTTCTCTACTCTACTTTACTCTGCTCTAAATTAGCCTAGCCTAACAAAGCTCTACTCTACTTTAGTTTACTTTACTCAACTCTAGCCTTACCAAACCAAGCCTAACCTACCCTGACCTACCTTAGATCTACTCTACTTTACTTTACTTTACTCTACTCTACTCCTCTACTCTACTCTAACCTAGCTTAGCCCCACCTAACCTTTCTTTACTCAACTCTACTCTACTCAACTCTACTTAACTCTACACTACTCTATTCTACTCTACTCTACCCTATTCTGCTCGACTCTAACCTAACATTGCCTAGCCTAACCTAGCTCTAGTATACTCTACTCTACTATACTCTACTTTAGCCTAGCTTAGCCTATTATAGCATTGCCTAGCCTCTTCTTGCTCTACTCTACTCTGTTGTTCTCTACTCTGCTCTACTATACTCTTCTCTCCTCTCCTCTACTTTACTCTACTCTTGCTTTGCTCTTCTCTGCTTTGTACTTCTTTACTCTGCTTTGTTGTCCTCTACTCTATTATACTCTATTATACTCAACTCTACTCTACTTCACTCTGCTATGCTTTACTCTACTCTACTCTACTTTACTAAAGCCTAGCCTAGCCTAGCTTACCCTAGCCTAGTTAGTCTAGACTAGATAACCTTGCCCTACTCTACTATACTCTTCTCTTATCTATTCTACTCTACATAGCTCTGCTTTTCACTACTCTACTATACTCTGCTATGCTCTCTTCTACTTTACTTTAGCCCAACCTAGCCTAGCATAACCTTGCTTTACTCTACTTTACTCTACTATACTCTACTCAATTCTACTAATCTCTATTCTACTCTACTCTAGCCAAGCATAGTCTCAACCTAACCTAGCCTAGCCCAACCTAGCTTAACCTAGCTTTGCTCTACTCTCTCTACTTTGCTATACTCTTCTATACTCTACTCTACTCTAGCCTAGCCTAACCTAACTTAACTCTACTTTACTCTACCTCACTCTATTCTTCTCTTCTCTACTCTTCTTTTCTCTACTCTACTTTACTCTACTCTAGCCTGGCCTAGCCTAACTTAGCTTATCCTAGCCTAGCTTAGCCTAGCCAACCCTAACGTAGCCTAACCTAACTCTACTCTACTCTACTCTACTCAAATCCACTTTAGCCTAGCCTAACCAAGCTTTGCTCTGCTCTGGTCTACTCTAATTTGTTTTGCTTTGCTATTCTCTACTCTATTCTATTCTACTCTAACCTAATCTAGCTGGACCTTGTTGTACTTTACTCTACTCTACTCTAACTTGCCAAACATAGCCTTGCCTGACCTAGGCTAGCCTAGCCTAGCATAACCGAGCTCTACTCTATTCTACTCCACTCTAGAATACTATACTCCACTCTACTCTACTCTACTTTACTATACTCTACTTCACTCTACTCTTCTCTTCTCTACTCTACGTTACTCTACTATATTCAAGCCTAGCCTACCCTAGCCTAGCCTAACGTAGCCTAGCCTAACCAAGCCTAGCCTTGCATTTACTCTACTCTATTGTACTCTACTTTGCTCTATTATACACTACTCTACACTACTCTACTCTAGTCAACCCTACTCTAACCTAGCCTAGCTTAGCCTAACCTCTCTTTACTCTACTCTACTATACTCTAGCCTAGCCTAATCTAGCCCAACTTTGCTCTGCTCTATTCTGATCTACTCTACTCTACTTTATTTTACTCTGCTTTGCTCTACTCTACATTGCTCTGTTATACTCTACTCCACTATACTCTACTTTGTTGTACTCTAGGCTAGCCTAGCCTAGCCTAACCTAGGTTTACTCTACTCTACTCTATCTTAGCCTAGCCTATCATATCCTTGCCTAGCCTAACCTAGCCTAGCTTAGCCAAGCCTAACTTAACCTACCTCTAACCTACTCTACACTGCTCCAATCTACTCTACTCTACTCTACTCTATTCTACTCTACTCTAACCTAGGCTAGCCCTACTTAGCTCTACTCTACTCAAGCGTAGCCTAGTGTAGCCTAACCTGGCATCACGCTACTCTGCTCTTCTCATCTCTAATATGCTTTTCTCTACTCTACACATCTCTACTCTACTTTGCTATACACTACTCTACTCTGCACTACTCTACTCTACTCTGCATTGCTCTACTTTACTCTACTCTGCCTTACTCTCCTCTAGCCTACCCTAGCCTAGCCTAAGCATAACCTAGCTCTACTTTTCTCTACCCCACTCTACCCTTCCCTACTCTACTCTACTCTACTCTAACATAGCCTAGCCTTGGTTGACCTAGCCTACCCTGGCCTACCTTACCATAGCTTAACCTAGTTATACTCTACTCTACTCTTATATAATCTACTCTACTCTACTCTACTCTAACCTAGCCTAGCCTAGCCTATCCTAGCTCTACTCTACTCTACCCTAGTCTACTCATGCCTAGCCTTACATAGCATTGCCTAACCTAGCTCTACTTTGTTCTACCCTGCATTACTCTACTCTACTCTGCTTTACTCTACTTTACTCTTCTCTGCACTATTATGCTATGTTCTACTCTGCTCTAGCCTTGCCTAGCCTAACTGAGCTCTACTCTACTCTACTTTATTATACTCTACTTTAGCCTAACTAACTTAGCTCCACTTTACTCTACTTTAACATAGCCTAGCCAAGCTTAGTGTAGCCTAACCTGGCACGACTCTACTCTGCTCTTTTCATCTCGACTATGCTCTGCTCTACTCTACTCATCTCTACACTACTTTGCTCAACACTGCTCTGCTATGCTCTGCTCTACTCTGCTCGACTCTACTCCACTCTACTTTACTCTAGCCTACCCTACTTTACTCTAACCTAGCCTAGCATAACTAAGCTCTACTCTACTCTACCCCACTCTACTCTTCCCTACTCTACTCTACTCTATATTACTCTACTCTATCATAGCCTAGCCTTGCCTATCCAAGCCTACCCTAGCCTAGCCTAGCCTAGCTTACCTCACCGAAGCTTAACCTAGTTCTACTACACTCTACTTTATTATAATCTATAATACTCTACTCTACTCTAACTTAGCCTAGCATAGCTTAGCTTATCCTAACTCTACTCTACTCTACTCAAGCCTATCTTAGCATAACCTAGCCTAACCTAGCTCTACTCTATTCTACTCTGCATTGCACTACTCTACTATACTCTGCTCTACTCTTCTTCGCTTAACACTGCATAACTCTGCCCTACTCTACTCTACTCTACTCTAGCCTAGCCTAACTGAGCTCTACTCTACTATACTTTAGCCTAGCCTAGGCTAACTACCCTAGCATCACCTAGCCTACCCTTGCACAGCATAATCAACCTCTACTCTACTCTATTATACTCTATTCTAGCCAAGCCTAACCTAGCTATACCTGTTCTCCTCTACTCTTCTATACTCTACTCTGCTCTACTCTGCTCTACTCTATTCTACAGTAATCTACTATTCTCTAGCCTAACCTAGCCTAACCAAGCTCTACTCTATTCTACTATACTTGACTCTACTTTACTCTACTCTAGCCTTGCCTAGCCTATCCTTAGCGTAGCTCAGCCTAACCTAGCTCTACTCTACTCTACTCTATTTTACTCTACTCTATTCTACTCTACTCTACTCTACTCTACTTTACTCTACTCTACTCTACTCTAACCTTGCCTAAGCTAACCTAGCTCTACTCTACTCAACTAGACTCTACTCTACTCTACTCTGCTCTGCTCTGCTCTACTCTACTCTTCTCAACTCTCCTTTTCTTTGCTTTACAATACTCTACACTACTCTACTTTGCTATAACCTAGCCTAGCCAAACTAAGCATTATCCTACTTTACTCTACTTTACTATACTCTACTCAGCTCTAGCCTAGCCTAGTCTAGAAAAACTTAACATAGCTCTACTCTACTAAACTCAACTATATTATAGCCTACTCTAGCCTAACCTAGATAACAAAGCCTAACCAAGCTATACTCTACTCCACTCTACTCAAGCCTAACCTAGGCTATCTTAGCCTAATCTAACTAAGCTCTGCTTTACTCTGCTTTGCTTTTCTTTTCTCAGCTCTACTCTACTCAACTCTACTATATTATACTCTATTATACTATACTCTAGCCTAGTTTAGCTTAGCATAGGCAAGCCTACCCTAACCAAGCTTTACTCTACTCCACTCTACTCTACTTTGTCCTAACCTAGCTAACTTAGCCTAGAATAACCTAGCCTAACAAAGTTTTACTCTACTCTACACTACTCTACTCCAGTCTACTCTATATTACTTTATTCTACTTTACCTTTGCCTAGCCTAGCCTAGCATAACCTACCACTACTCTACTCTACTCTACTCCACTCTAGCCTAGTCTAACCATGCCATGCCTAGCTTATCCTAGCCTAACCTAACTTAACTCTACTCTGTCCTACTCTACCTTACTCTTCTCTATTCTACTCTTCTTTACTCTTCACTGTTCTGCTCAACTCTATTCTACTCTACTCAACTTTGCTCTACTATACTCTAGCCTAACCTAACTGAACCTAGCTCTACTCTACTCTACTATAGCCTTTCCTTGCCTTGCATGGCCTATCCTTACCTAGCTTAATGTAGCCTAGCCAAGACTAAACTAGCTCTACTATACTCTACTCTACTCTATTCTACTTTACTCCATTTTATTATACTCTACTCTAACTAAGCTTAGCTATGCCTTGTCTAACCTTGCTCTGCTCTGCTCTACTCTACTCTACTCCGCTTTGCTTTACTCTGCTCTGCTCTACTTTGCATTACTCTACTCTACTCTACTCTACTCAACTCTACTCTACTCATCTCTAACCTAGGCTAGCCTAGCCTAGCCTAACTGAGCTTTACTCTACTCTACCCTACTCTACTCAACTCTACTCTACCTTACTATATACTACTCTAGCCTAGCCTATCCTAGCCTACCTTAGCCTAGACTAACCCAGCTTAGTATAGCCTAACCTTGCTCTACTCTATTCTACTTTACTCTATTATACTCTACTCTACTCTAACCATGCTTAGCCTTGCTAAACTTTACTCAATTATAACCTTGCCTATCTTGGCCTATCCTATCCTAATTAAGCTCTGTTCTATTCTACTCCTCTCTGCTCTACTCTTCTCCACTCTACTCTTCCCTACTCTGCTCTACTCTACTCTGCTCTACTCTATTTTGCCCTACTTTTCTATGCTCTGCTCTACTTTAGCCTAGTTTAGCCTTGTTGAGCTTAACTTAGCCAAACTAGCTTCATTTACTACACTCTACTTTGCTATACTCTGCTCTACTATAGCCTAACCTTACCTAGCCTAGCCTAGCCTACACTAGCTTAGCCTAGCCTAACTTAGCTCAACTCTACTTTACTCAACTCTACTTTACCCTAGCTTAACCTAGTTCTACTCTACTCTACTCTTTATAATCCATAATACTCTACTCTACTCTAACATAGCCTAGCCTAGCTTAGCCTGTCCTAACTCTACTCTACTCTACTCTACTCAAGCTTATCCTAGCATAACCTAGCCTAACCTAGCTCTGCTATGTTCTACTCTACATTACTTTGCTCTCCTATACTCTGCTCTACTCTTCTTTGCTTTATGCTGCACAACTCTGCTCTACTCTACTCTATTATGCTCTTGCCTAGCCTAGCCTAACTAAGCTCTACTCTACTCTACTATACTTTAGCCTAGCCTAGCCTAGCTACCTTAGCCTCGCGTAGCCTACCCTTGCACAGCATAATCGGCCTCAACTCTACTCTACTCTAGCCTAGCCTAGCCAAGTCTAACCTAGCTATACTCTACTCTCCTCTGCTCTAGTCTGCTCTACTTTATTCTACATTACTCTACTATAATCTAGCCTAACTTAGCCTAACCAAGCTTTATTCTATTTTATTATACTCGACTCTACTTTAATTTACTTTAGCCTTGCCTAGCCTAGCCTAGCCTAACCTAGCTCTACTCTACTTTACTCTACTCTATTCTACTCAACTCTGCTCTACTTTACTCTACTCCACTCTACCCTAACCTAGCCTAACCTAACCTAGCTCTACTCTACTCAGCTTGGCTCTACTCTACTTTATTCTGCTCTGCTCTACTCTACTCTACTCTTCTAAACTATACTTTTCTTTGCTCTACTCTACTCTACTCTACTTTGCTCTAGCCTAGCTAGCCATACTAAGCATTACTCTACTCTACTCTACTTTACTATACTCTACTCAACTCTAGCCTAGCCTAGCCTAGAACAACTTAACATAGCTCTACTCTACTCTACTTAACTCTACTCTATTATAGTTTACTCTAGCCTAACCTAGATAGCAAAGCCTAATCAAGCTACACTCTACTCCACTCTACTCAAACCTAACCTAAGCTATCCTAGCCTAATCTATAAGCTCTGCTCTACTCTGCTCTACTTTACTTTTCTCAGCTCTACTCTACTCAACTCTACTATACTATACTCTTGCCTAGTTTAGCCTAGTATAGGCAAGCTTACCTTAACTAAGCTCTACTCTACTCCACTATACTTTGGCCTAACCTAGCTTACCCTAGCCTAGAATAGCCTAGCCTAACAAAGTTTTACTCTACATTACTCTACACTACTCCAATCTACTTTATACTACTCTACTCCACTTTACCTTTGCCTAGCCTAGCCTAGCTTAACTTACCATTACTCTACTCTACTCTACTCCACTCTTGCCTAGTCTAACCATGCCAAGCCTAGCTTATCCTAGCCTAACCTAACTTAACTCTACTTTGCCCTACTCTAACCTACTCTTCTTTGCTCTATTCTTCTTTACTATACACTACTCTACTCAACTCTACTCTACTCTACTCAACTCTGCTCTACTATACTCGAGCCTAACCTAGCTGAACCTAGCTCTACTCTACTCTACTCTAGCCTTGCCTAGCCTTGCATGGCTTATCTTTACCTAGCTTAACGTAGCCTAGCTTAGCCTAAGCTAGCTCTATTGTACTCTACTATACTCTATTCTACTTTACTTCACTCTATTATACTCTACTTTTGTTACACCCCATTTTTTCCTAGGCTGATTTTTGGCATATTTTTTTTTTACATATAGACAGCTCAGATCATCCCATACCAACCTGAGTAGCCTACGAAAAACATAGGATATAACACATCATTACACACCTACTTTCCTTAACAATGTGGATCCCATCTCCCGGGTACACCGTCAAATCAGGTTCATGACTCCTACTAGACCCCATACTCCTAACCCATACCGGTAGGAGAACCGATCTAATAGAAGTCTGAATCCCCACGGTTAAGTTCCATAGTCATGTAATGACCTCACCATCAAAAATAAAATACATAACATCCTCAGATAAAATATGACACTCCACACACTATACCACCAAGACAATAAAGTAAAACAGTGAATGGAAACTACATCAAAAGAATAAGATCCAAGTCCAACAAATATAATATCATCCAACTAGATACATAAGTCAGAATCACCCTCACATATTACATGACATAAGAATAACAGTCTCCCTGAATACATCCAATAGTATCAATCACACTAACCAAAATGTCTCAGAAAATCACAGATCAGATATCCTCCACTAGCCTGCTGACCACGATCCCACCTAATCTGGGTGGCGTCAAGGCTGTCGAGCCGCTGGAAAAATATAGATAATAAAGGAGTGAGCTACGCCCAGTAGGAAAGACAGCTAGTAAAAACTCACATGCAAGAGAAGGATAATAGCAAGAGTATAGGAATACAGCATAACAATGTAGGGTGGAAAGGCACTCTCAGTCCCAGACTCTGACCAACCACAGTCACCCCCAGTCACACCAGAGTAGCTCTCCTCTGTGCTCCCAGGCAGCATGCCAGTGGGACACGCCCATCTCTGCGCACGCATGGCGCCTAGGCAAAGCATGCCAGCGGGACACGCCCATCTCTGCGCACGCATCACAACGCCTAGCACCCGACACCGCAGCGTCTCTCGTCAATCAATCTTCTGGAGACTATAGACAGAACAAGTCACATAGATCTCTAGCCAACGTGAGACACCCCTGCCACCCTCAGGCACGCAGGCCTACACACTTGGCTAGCCACGGCGAGTCACCCCTGCCACTGCCACTCTCAGGCACGCAGGCCTACACTCGTGGACCAGAAGAGATCGACTCAGCCACCGTCCCAAGAAGTCCTCTCCCACAATTTCCATAGAAGCTCACGCTCCTACAGTCATTGCCAAGCTCTAACTCCAAGATTTGGCAACATGTGTCCAGATACAACAAGGCGCATACCAGTCCACATGTATACTGTGAAAGTTAAGTCTGTACCGCACAGTTACCTACCACAACTACCCTAAAACATCATATAGGGCCTATAGTAGTCCGGTCCAATATGCCAATCCATGAAATATGCCAACACTGAGTAAACTGACTCAATCCATGTCATTGTCATCCAAGCAACACAAACTGTACCAAAATTCTGACTATTCTGGTAACACCCAAGTGTCACACTTCCTTCCAACTGATCCAGCTGCACTAAATTTATGGGTAATTTCCAACAGTCAATTTCAACTTGGTTACGTGATTTCTAAAAATCACCTCTTCCTCACTTCAGGAAGTTTTAATTTCCAAAATCAATTTCTACCCTTTATCCATTTCCGAAATTCGGAATAAATTTCCGAATTTAAAATTTAAATTCCACATATATCTTTTTTCCGAAAATTCGGATTAATTTCCGAATTAAATTTTTTTCTCCGCGCCGTTCGTCCGCGCCGAATCCCGCTGAACCGGTTTTCGCTGCCGGTTCGGAAACCTCGCGCCGAACCGCGACACCGCCGAACCAAATTCTTTAATAATCCGTTAATCGGTCGATGCTTAAATAAATATAATTACTAATTAATATTATATAAATACCATTAATTACTTAAATAAATTCGTAATTAATCTAAACCCTTCTCCTTCCTCGGTCCGACTCCCGCGAACCCTAACTGAAGCAATCGCCGACCAATCCAATTCCTTCCGTCGATTTCCGGCGAACGCGAACAAGGAGAAACAAAATTCGATGTTTGTACTATCCTAATGTTTCAATAATGCCACTAATTTAAAAATTTCCGCCGAAAGAGTTCGCCCTTACGCCATTGCCGTAAGATTTATCCAACAATTAATTAACTAATTCAATGGCAAACTGATAATTCAAATCCCTAACATGTTCCTAAGCCTTAATTAAATTTGCCGGCGAAATGGGAAATTTTCCAGAAATCCAAAAATTGTAAAAGACGCAAATTAGCATTCAACTAAGTCCAATTTTTCATCCACATGCTTGATTTCATTAAGCAAAATATTCCATGCTTTTAATTTCTACTAATTAACTAATTTAAAACCGAATTTCCTACTATTTGCAAAATAATCCATATTTTAATTTGCTAATTAATTAATTTAAACCGAATTTCCTACCTTTGCTCGTCGCCGGCGACGGTGAAGCCCGCACGCGTTCAACCGCAGCCCCTCGCCGAACGAAACCGGTACAAAAATGCTCGCCTCTGTCCCGCGAATCTCCGGTTACCAAAAGCCCCTTGGAAGGCTGCCGGAAATCACCGCCGTTCGCCGCGAACGCTTCGCCTCTAACCGCCGTTCGAAACCCTAACAGCCGAACAGTTCGGGTTAAATACCCAGCTTAAACCGGTAATAACCCGTTAAGACCCATTAAGCGCAGGTTGACCTTCTAAAAACGCCGCTTAACACTCGATCAGCCGGTTAATCTCCACCGCTGATCTCGTCCGTCCGATCCGCTTATTCGCGGCTTATCCATACGCACGCGCAAACGAACCTCGGCGAACCGCCCGCTTTCGCTGAACCGCTCCGGTCCGGTTCACGCACGGTAAAAAAAAAAAAAGAAAATAAAGATCCAAATTTCGTTTTTTTTTTAAAAAAAAATCTCGATGCTCCGAAAAATCCCCAGAAAATTTCAAAAATTCCAATAGCCTCCAATTGAGCTCCTGGCTCATCCTACTGTTGATCTGAAATCATCCAAGCCACAATTCGAATTATGGAAGATTAAACCTATAATATTTTACCGGGTATAACAATCTCCCCACCTTATCAGGAATTTCGCCCTCGAAATTCAGCAAGAAGTTCCGGCCACTTTTCCGCAACATCCTGCTCTAGCTCCCAGGTTGCCTCCCTTTCGTCATGTCTATTCCACAGAACCTTGACCATAGGAGACGACATGTTCCTCAGCTGCCTGCTGCTCTCCTCGAGGATGCGAACTGGCAGTTCCACATAAGAAGAATCTGGTGCCACTTGCAAACCAGGAAGATCATCACCGATACAATGAGAAGGATCTGGCACATATCTCTTGAGATTCGAAACATGAAACACATTGTGAATCCCAGACAGATGCTCAGGAAGTGCCAACCTGTAAGCCACTTCACCAATCCTCTCCAGAATAGGATAGGGTCCAATGTAATGAGGTCGAAGCTTAGAAGACTTGCCAAACCTGAATAGACCTCGCATAGGACTGATCTTCAGGAATACCCTATCTCCCACAGAGAACTCAACAGCTTTGTGCTTAGGATCATAATATTTCGTCTGGCGATCTTGCACAGTACGTAATCTGTCCCGCAACAACTTGACTTCCGCTGCGGTCTCCTCCCAATCCCTACGATGCCAACTCAAACTTCTCCTTCAGCTCTTCATCACAAAGCTGAAGATCACGCATCTCAGATAACCAGTCAGCCCGAATAGTCAACGAGCTGAGTCTGTGAACAAGTCTCTTAACAGACAACTGTTCCTGACATCTTTCAACATCCCAATCCAGGTCTAGTATAGAGTCAGAGACTAACATAGTATGCATAACTGCGTGCCTGCTCAAAGCATCAGCAACAGGATTAGCCTTACCCTCGCAGTAATTTATCACCAGCTCATAGTCCTTTATCAATTCCAACCATCTCCTTTGCCTCAAATTCAGTTCTAGTAAATCATCAATACGTGGTAAAGGGTACCGGTTACGAATCGTAACCTTATTCAATTCCCTATAATCCACACACAGCCTCATACTACCATCTTTTTTCTTGACGAATAAGACAGGGGCACCCCAAGGTGAACAACTGGGGCGTATGAGTCCCTTGTCTAATAAGTTCTGCAACTGAGTCTTCAACTCTGCTAGCTCGGCTGGAGCCATCCTGTAGGGAGCTCTAGCAATAGGAGCTACTCCTGCCTCCAAATCAATCGAAAACTCCACTTCCCTAGCTGGTGGAAGTCCAGGCAATTCCTCTGGAAAAACCATAGGGAAGTCTCTCACCACTGGAATATTTGACATAAGGGTAGTGGTGGCTTGACTATCTGCCACATAAGCCAACCAACCAGTACAACCCTTACTCACTAGTCTCTTTGCCTGAAGAACTGAGATCAGGGGAATCTGCCTGTTCAGACCAAAGTATATCACATCCTCCGAACCAGGCACCCTGATCCTAACCTTCTTCTCGTAACAATCCAGAACCACTGCATGGTAGCACAACCAATCCATCCCCAGAATGATGTCGAACTCTGTTAGCGGCACACATATCAACTCTGTCACGAACTCGTGTCCACTAATCAGAATAAACCCATCAGTCTTCTGAACTGTGGGAATCTCTTTCCCATCAGGAAGCCTAACCAGTAAGGGTTCTTTTAAATAACCCTTGGATCCTGATATCTGATTCTAGATCTTCTCAGCAACAAAAGAATGAGATGCACCAGTGTCAAACAAAGTCACGCACTGTACGTTGCCAAAATAAAGCATACCTGTGATCACTTCTGGTGACTCTGAAGCCTGTTGCCGAGTCAATGCAAATACTCTGGGCTGTCCCCCAGATGAACCAACCGGTC
This sequence comes from Vanilla planifolia, assembly GCA_023846275.1. Lineage (NCBI taxonomy): Eukaryota > Viridiplantae > Streptophyta > Magnoliopsida > Asparagales > Orchidaceae > Vanilla > Vanilla planifolia. The sequence goes on from JAIUJO010000709.1 coordinate 389,747, forward strand.
CTGTGATCCTCTGTTTCTTCCATAACGGGCAGTCGTACCTTTTGTGTCCTGGCTGCTGACAGTGGTAGCAAATAATCCCCCCAGTCCGAGTACCTGTCTGCTGCACTGGCCTCTCGAAAATAGGCCGTGGCTGGACCACGCCCTCCTGGGTACCACGGTGATCTCTGTGTCTCTTTTCCTTTTTGTTCTGTTGGGCATTTCTGAATTCTTTCCTCTTGTTGTGAGCCTCTCTCTGGGCCTCCATCCGGATGTCAATAAGCTCAACGGATCTCGCAGCCTCCACTAAGTCACGAAATCTGGCAAACTGGTTCACAACCAACTGACGCTGCAGCATAGGACGAAGTCCCTCCAAGAACATCTCACATCTACGCTCCTCAGATGGTACCAGCTCTGCCGCATACCTCGCCAGATATGTGAATCTCGATAAGTAGTCGTTCACTGACATCTGGCCCTGCCTGAGGTGTATAAGGTCCCTCCTGGACTGAGACATGGCAGAAGCTGGAATGTAGCACTCCCTGAATGCCTCAACAAAGTCCTCCCAAGCTATCTCGCTGTTCTGGACCTCCCCAAACACAGCGCGCCGCTGGCCTCTCCACCAGGTAGCAGCCTCTCCTTCTAATACTAGAGCAGCAAGTACTACCCTCCTACCGAGCGGACATCCCAAAGCATCAAACAGCTCAAGCATATGAGCCATCCAGTCATCTGCCACCGCTGGGTCAGCCGACCCACTGAAACTCCGCGGACGCAGCCGCATAAAGGCATCGATCCAACGATCCACGGCTGGCTCAACTGGCAATGCTGGGATCGTCTCCGGGGTAGAAGTAGCAGATACAGGTCTGCCTCTAGCTGCTCCACGAATGGAAAGTCTCCTGGTATTAGCCATACTGTCAAAGCAACTAATCTGGCATTAGAGTCGGCATTTGGCATTTGGCATATGGACTACCATAGTATAATAAAATGACCAACAGTTCTCCCCACCTTGGGTTGAACTTCTATACATGTCTAGCCCCACTATCCTAACCTAGGGCTGAACTTCTATACATGTCTAGCCCCACTATCCTAACCTAGGGCTCTGATACCACTCTTGTTACACCCCATTTTTTCCTAGGCTGATTTTTGGCATATTTTTTTTTTTTTTACATATAGACAGCTCAGATCGTCCCATACCAACCTGAGTAGCCTACGAAAAACATAGGATATAACACATCATTACACACCTACTTTCCTTAACAATGTGGATCCCATCTCCCGGGTACACCGTCAAATAAGGTTCATAACTCCTGAATTAACAGATGGACTCGCGCAATGTTACTCCTACTAGACCCCATACTCCTAACCCATACCGGTAGGAGAACCGATCTAATAGAAGTCTGAATCCCCACGGTTAAGTTCCATAGTCATGTAATGACCTCACCATCAAAAATAAAATACATAACATCCTCAGATAAAATATGGCACTCCACACACTATACCACCAAGACAATAAAGTAAAACAGTGAATGGAAACTACATCACAAGAATAAGATCCAAGTCCAACAAATACAATATCATCCAACTAGATACATAAGTCAGAATCACCCTCACATATTACATGACATAAGAATAACAGTCTCCCTGAATACATCCAATAGTATCAATCACACTAACCAAAATGTCTCAGAAAATCACAGATCAGATATCCTCCACTAGCCTGCTGACCACGATCCCACCTAATCTGGGTGGCGTCAAGGCTGTCGAGCCGCTGGAAAAATATAGATAATAAAGGAGTGAGCTACGCCCAGTAGGAAAGACAGCTAGTAAAAACTCACATGCAAGAGAAGGATAATAGCAAGAGCATAGGAATACAGCATAACAATGTAGGGTGGAAAGGCACTCTCAGTCCCAGACTCTGACCAACCACAGTCACCCCCAGTCACACCAGAGTAGCTCTCCTCTGTGCTCCCAGGCAGCATGCCAGCGGGACACGCCCATCTCTGCGCACGCATGGCGCCTAGGCAAAGCATGCCAGCGGGACACGCCCATCTCTGCGCACGCATCACAACGCCTAGCACCCGACACCGCAGCGTCTCTCGTCAATCAATCTTCTGGAGACTATAGACAGAACCAGTCACATAGATCTCTAGCCAACGTGAGACACCCCTGCCACCCTCAGGCACGCAGGCCTACACACTTGGCTAGCCACGACGAGTCACCCCTGCCACTGCCACTCTCAGGCGCGCAGGCCTACACTCATGGACCAGAAGAGATCGACTCAGCCACCGTCCCAAGAAGTCCTCTCCCACAATTTCCATAGAAGCTCACGCTCCTACAGTCATTGCCAAGCTCTAACTCCAAGATTCGGCAACATGTGTCCATATACAACAAGGCGCATACCAGTCCACATGTATACTGTGAAAGTTAAGTCTGTACCGCACAGTTACCTACCACAACTACCCTAAAACATCATATAGGGCCTATAGTAGTCCGGTCCAATATGCCAATCCATGAAATATGCCAACACTGAGTAAACTGACTCAATCCATGTCATTGTCATCCAAGCAACACAAACTGTACCAAAATTCTGACTATTCTGGTAACACCCAAGTGTCACACTTCCTTCCAACTGATCCAGCTGCACTAAATTTATGGGTAATTTCCAACAGTCAATTTCAACTTGGCTACGTGATTTCTAAAAATCACCTCTTCCTCACTTCAGGAAGTTTTAATATCCAAAATCAATTTCTGCCCTTTATCCATTTCCGAAATTCGGAATAAATTTCCGAATTTAAAATTTAAATTCCACATATATCTTTTTTCCGAAAATTCGGATTAATTTCCGAATTAAATTTTTTTCTCTGCGCCGTTCGTCCGCGCCGAATCCCGCTGAACCGGTTTTCGCTGCCGGTTCGAAAACCTCGCGCTGAACCGCGACACCGCCGAACCAAATTCTTTAATAATCCGTTAATCAGTCGATGCTTAAATAAATATAATTACTAATTAATATTATATAAATACCATTAATTACTTAAATAAATTCGTAATTAATCTAAACCCTTCTCCTTCCTCGGTCCGACTCCCGCGAACCCTAACTGAAGCAATCGCCGACCAATCCAATTCCTTCCGTCGATTTCTGGCGAACGCGAACAAGGAGAAACAAAATTCGATGTTTGTACTATCCTAATGTTTCAATAATGCCACTAATTTAAAAATTTCCGCCGAAAGAGTTCGCCCTTACGCCATTGCCGTAAGATTTATCCAACAATTAATTAACTAATTCAATGGCAAACTGATAATTCAAATCCCTAACATGTTCCTAAGCCTTAATTAAATTTGCCGGCGAAATGGGAAATTTTCCAGAAATCCAAAAATTGTAAAAGACGCAAATTAGCATTCAACTAAGTCCAATTTTTCATCCACATGCTTGATTTCATTAAGCAAAATATTCCATGCTTTTAATTTCTACTAATTAACTAATTTAAAACCGAATTTCCTACTATTTGCAAAATAATCCATATTTTAATTTGCTAATTAATTAATTTAAACCGAATTTCCTACCTTTGCTCGTCGCCGGCGACGGTGAAGCCCGCACGCGTTCAACCGCAGCCCCTCGCCGAACGAAACCGGTACCAAAATGCTCGCCTCTGTCCCGCGAATCTCCGGTTACCAAAAGCCCCTTGGAAGGCTGCCGGAAATCACCGCCGTTCGCCGCGAACGCTTCGCCTCTAACCGCCGTTCGAAACCCTAACAGCCGAACAGTTCGGGTTAAATACCCAGCTTAAACCGGTAATAACCCGTTAAGACCCATTAAGCGCCGGTTGACCTTCTAAAAACGCCGCTTAACACTCGATCAGCCGGTTAATCTCCACCGCTGATCTCGTCCGTCCGATCCGCTTATCCGCGGCTTATCCATACGCACGCGCAAACGCACCTCGGCGAACCGCCCGCTTTCGCTGAACCGCTCCGCCTTCGCTGAACCGCTCCGGTCCGGTTCACGCGCGGTAAAAAAAAAAAAAATAAATAAAAATCCAAATTTCGTTTTTTTTTAAAAAAAAATCTCGTTGCTCCGAAAAATCCCCAGAAAATTTCAGAAATTCCAATAGCCTCCAATTGAGCTCCTGGCTCATCCTACTGTTGATCTGAAATCATCCAAGCCACAATTCGAATTATTGAAGATTAAACCTATAATATTTTACCGGGTATAACAACTTTATTCCAATCTACTCTAACCAAGCCTAGTCTAACCTAGCTCTACTCTGCTCTGCTCTACTCAGCTTTGCTTTGCTCTACTAAGTTTTGCTCTACTCTACTTTGCATTACTCTGCTCTACTCTCTTCTACTTAACTCTACTCTACTCTGCTCTAACCTAAGTTGGCCTAGCCTAACTAAGCTCTACTCTACTCTACCCTACTCTACTCTGCTCTATTCTACTCTATACTACTCTAGCCTAGCCAATCATATCTTGGCCTACCTTAGCTTAGACTACTCCATCTTAGTATAGCCTAACCTTGCTCTACTCTATTCTACTCTACTCTACTCTAACCATGCTTAGCCTAGCTAAACTTCACCCAATTATAACCTTCTCTACTCAACAAAACTCCACTCCACTCTACCCTACTTTGCTTTACTCTACTCTACTTTACTCTACTCAAACTTAGCCTAGCCTAGTCTAACTTGGCCTAACTTGGCCTAACCTAGCTCTACTCTACTCTACTCTGCTTTGCTCTACTCTACATCGCTCAATTCTGATCTACGCTACTCTTCTCTGCTCTATTCTACTCTACTCTACTCTTCTTTACTCTACTCTACTCTACTATGCTCTAATCTACTCTACTCAAACAAAACTTAGCCTAACCTAGCCTAACTGAGCTTTACTCTACTCTACTATCCTTTCTTATGCTCTACTATGTTCTACTCTACTTTACTATACGCTATGCTACTCCACTCAACTCTACTTTACTCTACTCTATCTTAGCCTAGTCTAGCTTAATCAAGCCCTACTTTACTCTACACCACTCAACTCCAGCATAACCTTGCCTAACATAGCCTAGCCTAACCTAGCTTAGCCAAACCTAGCTCTACTTTGCTCTTCTTTACTGTGCTATGCTTTTCTCTGCTATACTCTATTCATCTCTACTTTGCTCTACTCTACTCTACTATGCTCTACTCTACTCCGTACTCTAGCCTAGCCTATCCTAAAATAGCTCTACTCTACTCTAAGCTATTCTACTCTACTTTATGCTAGCATACCAAACCCAAGCCTAGCCTAGCTAACCTAGCATTGCTTAACCTAGCCTAACCTAGCTCCACTCTACTCTACTCTACTCTTCTAAATTCTTCTCTACCCTACTCTACTCTAAACTAGCCTAGCCTAGCCTTGCCTCACTTAGCCATATTCTGCTCCACTCAGCTCTGCTCTGCTTTTCTCTACTCTACTCTAGCCTAGCCTTCTTATCCTAACCTAGCTTAACCTCACCCTACTCTACTCTGCTCTACTCTACTTTACTCTACTCTACTCTAGCCTAGCTTACACTACCCTAGCCTAACCTTGCTTAGGCTATCCCAACCTATCCTAGCTCTACTCTACTCTACTCTACTCTATTCTAACCTAGCTTAGCCTAACCTTGCTTAACCTAGCTCCACTCAACTATACTATACTTTACCCTCCTCTGCTCTACTCTACTATACTCTACTCTAACCTAGCTTAGTCTAGCTTAACCTAGCTTTGCTCTACTCTTCTCTACTCTACTCTACTCTGCTCTACTCTACTATGCTCTACTTTACTCTACTCTACTCTATTTTGCTTTGCTCTACTTTGATCTATTGTGCTCTACTTTGATCTACTCCTCTACTCAGATCTACCATCATTTGGATTGCAAACATGAATTAATTGGAAAAGAATTTAATTTTAAAACTAATACTTTTTAAAGATAATTTTTTATAATTTTTTTAAATGTTTTTTAAGTCAAAACCTTTATTTTTTAAAAAAAATTCAATTTTAATAATGATTTCTATCAACAGTTATGAAAAAAATTAATATATCATAGAAATCAACAAAAGGACTCTTAGGAAATAACTTTGTATATAATATATGATTTTAATAAATTAATAAGTATTTTTTATAATAGTTTTACAAAATATATTTCATAAAAAACGTTTTGATTCAATTTTTTAATAATTTTTTTCATTATTAGAAATTTCTAGAAAATTTATTTTAAGTAAATATTTAAAAATAAGTTCTGAATTTTCATTTATTGAAACAAAACAAATAATTATAAAAACGATTATCACTCAACATCTTTTATTAGATAATTGCATAAAACATAATAACTTTTATGTAATATAAATTTAAATTACTTTAAAATTTATATTTATATTTTTTATTTTATAAAAAAATATTTTCTTAAGAATATTTTTCCTATTGCTTTTTTAAAGAAAAGGAAAATATTTAGTCTTTTATTAGATTTTTTTTACTTAGAGAAAACATTAAAAAATCTAAAAATAATTTAATATATACAAAATATAAAAAATATTTTGCTAATGTTTTCTAATAATCTTAAAATCTATGACTAATACGATGCAGATATTGTCATTTAAGTTTAATTTTAAAGATAATTTTGAGTGATAAACATTTTAATAAATAATAGTTTTAAAATGAATTTTTAAAATTGCAAAAAAAAGTTGTATATTTAATAAATTTGTTGTTTATAATGACTTCATAAGTAGTTATATTTTAAAATGAATAAAATAGTATTCACTTTTTATAAAAAAAATCTCTCTTTTTCATTATTTTTTAAGAATAAAATTAGTATTTATTTGGATCAAACTATGTTTTATTTTTTTAATTAAATAAAACTTAACAATGTGCTTATAAAAGTGTATAAACTAATCTACTCTGCCTTACTCTGCTCTACTCTACTCTGCACTACTCTTACTAGCCTAACCTAACTCTACTTTATCCAAGCCTAGCCAAGCTTAGCGTAACGTATCTCTTCTCAGCTCTGCTCAACTCTGTTCTACTCTGCTTTGCAATACTCTGCTCGGCTCTATAATGCTCTACTCTACTCTGCTCTCCTTTACTGTAGTTTAGCCTAGCCTAACCTAACCTAGCACTACACTATTCTACTCCACTATAGTCTATTTTACTCTACTATACTCTACTATAGCCTTGCCTTGCCTAAACTATCCTAGCCTGGCCTAGCTTAGCCTACCCTAACCTAGCTCTACTTTATTTTACTATACTCCACTCTACTCTACTCTATTATACTCTATTCTACTCTACTCTACTATACTCCAACCCAACCAATCCTAGTCTAACTTAGGTCTACTCTATTGTACTCTATTATACTCCATTACATCCTAACTTAGCCTAACCTAGCCTAGCTTAGCCTAACTTAGCTTTACTTTACTCAACTCTACTCTACTCCACTTTGCTCTGCTCTACTCTACTCTGCTTCACTCTGCTCTACTCTACTCTAATCTACTCTACTCTCCTTAACTCTACTATACTCTATTTTACTCTACTCTATAATACACTGTGCTACTCTACTCCAATACAACCTAGCCTAAGCTAGCTAGACTCTTCTCTACTCTACTATACTCTACTATACTGTACTCTACTTTACTCTAGTCCACTCTAGCCTAGCCTAGCCTAACCTATCCTAACCTAGCTCTACTCTGCTCTAGTATGTTTTGCTCTTATTTTCTTGCCTTTGTATTGCTCTACTCTGCTCTACCTTTTTCCACTCTACTCTACTCTATGCTACTTTAGCCAAATGTAGCCTACACTAGCCTAACGTAGCCTAACCTAGCTCTACTCTACTCTACTCTTCTCAATTCTACTCTACTCTACTCTAACCTAACCTAGCCTTTCCTAGCTTAACATAGCTTTATTTTACTCTACTCTAGTCTATTATAGCCTTGCCTAGCCTAGCCTAGCCTAACCTAGCTCTGCTCTACATTGCTTTACTCTACACTACTCCACTCTATTTTGCTCTACACTGCTTTGCTCTTCTTTGCTCTGCTATGCTTTCCTATACTCTACTTTACTCTAGCTTAGCTTAGGTTATCCTAACCTAACTTTACTCTACTCTACATTGTTTTACTCTCTTCTTCTCTAGCTTAGCCTAACCTAGCCTAATTTAGCCTAGCCTTAACAAGATCAACTCTACTCTACTATACTCAACTATACTAACTATACTTTGCTCTACTCTACTCTACTCTACCATACTCTACTCTACTCTATTCTACTCTACACTATTCTATCCTTTCCTAGCTTGGCTTAGCCTAACCTAGCTCTACTATGCTTTGCTTTTCTCTTCTTTACTCTACTCTATTCTATTTTGCTCTACTCTACACTACATTGCTCTATTATTCTCTACTCTACCATACTCTGTACTACTTTACTCTACTCTACTCAACTCTATTATACTCTACTCTACTCTGGCTTAGCCTTACCTAATTTAGCCTAACATAACTTTACTCTAATCCACTCTACTCTACACTACTCAACTTTGCTCTACTCAACTCTAGCCTAGCCTATCTTAGCCTAGGTTAGCCTGCTTAGCCTAACCTAACTTACCTTTGCTCCACTCTACTGTACTCTACTCTACTATACACTACTCCACTTTACTCTACTCTACTCTACTCTACTCTAACTTAGCCTAGCCAAGCCTGGCAAAGCCTAACTCTAGACTACTCTAACCTAGCTTTGCCTAACCTAACCTAGACTTACTTAGTTCTACTCTACTATGCTTTACTTTGCTCCACTCAACTCTGCTCTGCTCTATTCTACTCTGTTTTGCTCTACTCTACTCTTCTCTACTCTACTATACTCTACTTTAATCTATTTTACTTTACTCTACTCTATTCTATTATACTCTAACTTAGCAAAGCCTTTCCTAACCTAGCTCTACTCTACTAAACTCTACTCTACTCTACACTACTCTAACTTTTCCTTGCCTAGCCAAACCTAACCTAGCTCTACTCAACTCTTCTCTGCTCTACTCTACTCGCCTTGCCTAACCTAGCTCTGCTCTACTCTGCTTCCTTTACTTTGCTCCATTATACTCTACTCTACTCTACTCACCTCTGCTCTCCTCTATTCTACTCTACTCTACTCTACTCTACTCTACCCTACTCTGCTCTATTCTAGACTACTCTACTCTAGCCTAGCCTTACCTATCCTAACCAAACTCTACTCTACTCGACTCGACCATAGCGTAGCCCATCCTACCCTAGCATAGCATAGCCTAGTCTAACCAGGCCTAGCTTAGCCTAACCCAACTCTACTATGCTTTCCTCTATTCTGCTCTGCTAAACTCTTCTTTACACTGCTCTGCTCTTCTTTACTCTACTCTACTATACTCTTCTCTACTTTGCTTTGCCCTTCTATGCTGTACTATGCTATACACTGCTCTTCTTTACTCTACTCTAGCCTTTTCTAAGCTAGCCTAGCCTATCATAATCGAGCTCTACTTTACTCTACTCTAACCAATCCTAGCCTACCCTAGCCTAAACTAGCTTAACACTACTCTACTAAACTCTACTATACTCTACTGTACTCTGAACTGGCTTAGCCCAGCCTAACCTAACCTAGCTCTATTTACTCTACTATGCTCTAGCATAGCTTAGCCTTGCTTAGCCTAGCCTTGCCTTGCCTCACCTAGTAGAGAATAACATAGCACTGCTTAGCTCAGCTCTACCCTACTCTACTCTACTATATTTTTCTCTACTCTACTCTACTTTGCTCTACTACACTCTAACCTAGCATAGCCTAACCTAACTCTACTCTCCTCTACTTTACTCTACTTTACTATACTATATTATAGCCTAACATAACCTAGTCTAGTCTATCCTTGCCTAGCCTAACCAAATCTAGCTCTTCTCTACGCTACTCTACTCTGCTCTACTATACTCTACTCTAACCTCGCTATAATCTACTCTACTCTACAATAGTATACTCTACTCTACTCCACCCTTTCCTAGTCTATCCCTGCCTGACCTTGCCTGGCATAGCTTAGCCTAGCCTAACCTTGCTCTACTTTGTTCTACTCTGCTCTGCTCTACTCTACTCTACTTTTCTCTACTCTATTCTACTCTACTTTGCTCTACTCTTCTATGCTCTACTCCACTCTCCTCTGCTCTACACTGCTCTCCTCTCCTCTACTCTACTCTACTCCATGCCACCTAACCTTGTCTAACCCTACTCTACTCTATGCTACATTACTCTACTCTACTCAGGCCTAGCCTATCTTAGCTCTACTCTGCTTTGCTATGCTCTGCTCTACTTTGCACTTCTTGGTTTGCTATGCTCTGCTCAATTCTACTCTACTTTATTATACTCTACTAAACTCTAGCCTAGCTTGACCAAGCCTAGCCTACCCTAGGCTAGGCTAAACAAACCTAGCTTTACTCTACTCTACTCTAGCCTAGCCTAAACTAGCTCTACTATACTCTATTATACTCTACTATATTATACTCTAAACTACTCTGCTCTATTCTACTCTACTCAACTCTAACCTAGCCTAGCCTAACCTAACCTCATGTAACTTTGCCTAACCTAGCTCTACTATGCTTTGGTCTACCCTGTACTACTCTACTCTGTTCTACTTTTCTCTTCTCTACTCTACTCTACTCCACTTTACTCTACTATGCTCATCTCTTCTTTACTCTATTATGCTCTACTCTACTATATTCTTCTCTACTCTACTATGCTCTGTTGTACTCTGCTTTGCTTTTCTCTACACAGCAATTTTCTACTTTGCTTTGCTCTACTCTGCTCTACTCTACTCTGCTCTAATCTACTCTACTCTACTCAAGCCTAGCTTACCTTAGCCTAATCTAGCCTAACCTAAACAAGTTGTAGTCTACTTTATTCTACTCTACTCTACTCTACTCTAACCTAACATAGTCAAACAAAGCTCTGCTCTCCTCTACTCTACTATGCTCTGCTTTGCTCTACTCTACTCTATTCTACTCTACTCTAATTTGCTCTGTTCTGCTCTGCTCTACTATGCTCTACTCTACTCTTCTCTAGTCTACTCTACTCTAGAAGAGCCTAACCTAACGTACCTCATCTCTAATCTACTCTATTCTACTATACTCAACTCGAGCCTAGCCTAACTAGCTTAACTAGCTTTGCCTCACCTAGCTCTGTTATGCTCCACTCTACTCTACTCTACTCTTCTCTGCTGTACTCTACTTTCTACTTTGCTTTGCTCTTCTTTGCTCTGCTCTGCTTTTCTCTACTCTACTTTACTCATTTTTAACCAAGCCTAGCTTTGATAAGCCTAACCTAACCTAGCTCTACTCAACTCAACTCCACTCTACTCTACTCTACTCATGCCTATGCTAACCTAACCGAGCCCAACCTAACTTCAGCAAGCTCTACTCTACTCTACTCTACTCTACCACATTACTCAACTTTACTCTACTCTGCTATACTTTACTCAACTCAACTCTTCTTTACTCTACTCTACTCTAACGTCACCTAACCTAGCCTAACTTAGCCTAACCTAGCTCTACTCTACTATGCTCTACTCTTCTTGACTCTACTTTGTTTTGCTCTTCTCTATTTTGCTCCACTCTGCTCTCTTATTCTCTACTCTACTTTACTCTACTCTACTCTGCTCTACTCTGTTCTACTTTACTCTAGCCTAGCTTAGCCTATTCAAGCTCTACTCTACTTTACTCTAATCTACACTACTCTACTCTACTCTACTCTACTCTTCTTTAGCATTACCTTTCCTAGACTACCCTAGATTAGCCTAACCTAACTTAACTCTACTCTACTCTACTCTACCCTAACTTTGCCAAGCCTTGCCTAACCTAGCTTTACTTTACTCCACTCTACTCGAGCTTAGCTTAGCCTAGCCTATCTTAACCTTACCTAGCTGAGCCTAGATTAGCCAAACCTAACTCTACTCAGCTCTACTCTACATTGCTCGACTCTACTCTGCTATACTCTACTCCGCTTTGCTCTACTCAGCTCGACTCTGCTCTACTCCTCTCTGCTCTATTATGCTCTAACCTTGCCTAGCCTAACCTAACCTTGCTCTATTCTAGTCTACTCTACTTTAGATTAGGCTAGGCTAAGCTAGGTTAGGCTAGGTTAGAGTAGAGTACAGTATAGTATGGTATAGTAGAGTAGAGTAGAGCTAGGTTTGGCTAGGCTAGGCAAGGCTAACCTAGGCTAGACATGGTTAGCCTAGAAAAGAGTAGAGTCATGCAATGTAGAGTAGAGTAGAATTGAGCAGAGCAGAGTAAAATAGACTTGAGTGAGTTAGAATAGGGTAGAGTAAGGCAGACTAGAGTAGAGAAGAGTAGAGTAGAGAAGAGCAAGGCTAGGCTAGGCTAGAGTTGAGTAGAGTTTAATAGAGTAGAGTAGAGTAGAGCTAGGTTAGGTTAGGCTAGGTTAGGCTAGGCTCGATTAAAAGTAGAGTAGAGTAGAATAGAGTAGAGTAGAGTAGATAAGAGTAGAGTAGTGCAAGGTTAAGCTAGGCTAGCATAGAGTGGAGTAGAGTAAAGTAGAGTAGAGCTAGGTTGGGTTAGGCTAGGCTAAAGTAGAGAAAGGTAGAGTAGAGTAGGGTAGAGCAGAGTAGAGAAGAGTAGGGCAAAGAAAAGCATAGCATAATAGAGAAGATAAGAGCAGTGTAGAGCAGTGTAGAGTGGAGCTAGGTTAGGCTAGGCTTGGCTAACTTATGTTAGGCTATTCTATGATAGAGTAGAGTATAGTATAATAGAGTATAGCATGTTTAGTTTAAGCTAGGTTAGTGTTACACCCCATTTTTTTCTAGGCTGATTTTTGGCATACATTTTTTTTTTTTACATATAGACAGCTCAGATCGTCCCATACCAACCTGAGTAGCCTACGAAAAACATAGGATATAACACATCATTACACACCTACTTTCCTTAACAATGTGGATCCCATCTCCCGGGTACACCGTCAAATCAGGATTCATGACTCCTGAATTAACTGATGAACTCGCGCAATGTTACTCCTACTAGACCCAATACTCCTAACCCATACCAGTAGGAGAACCGGTCTAATAGAAGTCTGAACCCCCACGATTAAGTTTCATAGTCATGTAATGACCTCACCATCAAAATAAAATACATAACATCCTCAGATAAATTATGGCACTCCACACACTATATCACCAAGACAATAAAGTAAAACAGTGAATGGAAACTACATCATAAGAATAAGATCCAAGTCCAACAAATACAATATCATCCAACTAGATACAAAAGTCAGAATCACCCTCACATAATACAAGACAAAAATAACAGTCTCACTGAATACATCCAACAGCAACAATCAACTAACCAGAATGTCTCAGAAAATCACAGATCAGATCTCCTCCACTAGCCTACTGATCACGATCCCACCTAAAACTGGGTGGCATCAAGTCTGCCGAGCCACTGGAAAAATATAGATAAAAAGGAATGAGCTACGCCCAGTAGGAAAGACAGCTAGTAAAAACTCACATACAAGAGAAGGATAATAGCAAAAGTATAGGAATACAGCATAACAATGTAGGGTGGAAAGGCACTCTTAGTCCCAGACTCCGACCAACCACAGTCACCCCGTCACACCAGAGTAGCTCTCCTCTGGGCTTCCAGGTAGCATGCCAGTGGGATCGCCCATCTCGAAACATGCACGGTGCTTAGGCAAAGCATGCCAGTGGGATTGCCCATCTCGAAACACGCATCATAACGCCTAGCACCCGACACCTCAGCGTCTATATAGCATGCTAATGGGATTCGCCCACTCGAAACACGCATGGCGCCTAGGCAAAGCATGCCAGTGGGATTCGCCCACTCGAAACACGCATCACAACCTAGCCTGGGGTTCCAGGTAGCATGCCAGTGGGATTTGCCCACTCGAAACACGCATGGCGCCTACCAGTCACATGTACACTGTGGAAGCTAAGTCTGAACAGCACAGTTACCTACTACAACTACCCTAAAACATCATATAGGGTCTATAGTAGTCCAGTCCAATATGCCAATCCATGAAATATGCCAACACTGAGTAAACTGACTCAAACCATGCCATTGCCATCCAAGCAACACAAACTGTACCAAAATTCTGACTATTCTGGTAGCACTTACCCAAGTGTCACACTTCCTTCCAACTAATCTAGCTACACTGAATTTATGGATAATTTCAAACAGTAAATTTCAACTTGGCTATGTGATTTCCTAAAATCACCTTTTTCTCACTTCAGGAACTTTTTAAATTCCAAAATCAATTTCCGCCCTTTATCCATTTTCCGAAATTCGGAATAAATTTCCGAATAAAATTTAAATTCCACATATATCTTTTTTCCAAAAATTCGGATTAATTTCCGAAATTAAATTTTAAATTCCATATATTTCCCGAAAATTCGGATTAATTTCCTAATTAAATATTTTCCTCCGCCCGTTCGTTCGCCCGAATCCCGCTGAATCGAGGACCCACCGGCCGAATATTTAATCCAATTTCCAGCCGACGTTTAGCATTTAATTATTAATAAATATTGAATAATTACAATTACTTAATTAACTAAACCAAAATTAATCTAATCCATCTCCTTCCTCCGCCCGGCGCCCGCGAAACCCTAGCCGACGATTCCTCCAGAAAATTTCGTTTTCCCCGTCGATTTCCGGTGACCGAGATCAAAGAGAAGTAAAATCCGATGTTCGTACTATCCTAATTTGTCAATAATGTCACTAATTTCTAAGATTAAAATAAAAATTTCCGCCGAAGTTTCATCCAATCCTAATTTTAACAATTCTATGAAATTAAACAAATTTTAGCATTTGATACTATCTTAACATGATTAAGCACATAATCGAATCAACAATTGCTCGGTAAAATTTCCAAATTCGGCGGGTGTAATTTTTCCGAAAACCCTAAAATGCTAAAATCAATAATTTGCATTAATAAATTTCAAAAAAACCACAATTCGCATGCTCCGGTAGCTAATTGCAAAATAATCCATATTTTTAATTTGCCAATTTAACTAATTTAAACTGAAATTTCCTACAATTAGCAAAATAATCCATATTTTAATTTGCTAATTAATTAATTTAGACTGAAATTCCTACCTTTCTTCTCCGGCGACGGTGAAGCTCGCACGCAACCAACCGCTGCTCCTCGCCGAACGAAACCGGTACCAATCGATTCTCCTCGGTCCCGCGAACCTCCAGGTACAAAAAGCCCCTTGAAAGGCTGCCGGAAAATATCGCCGTTCGCCGCGAAAGCTTCGTCTCCGGCCGTTCGAAACCCTAACCCTAACAGTCGAACAGTTCGGGTTAAATACCCCGCTTTAAACCGGTATTAACCCGTTAAGAACCCATTAAGTGCCGGTTGACCTTCTAATAACGCCGCTTAACCCCGATCAACCGGTTAATCTCCACCGCTGATCTCGTCCGTCCGATCCGCTTATCCGCGGCTTATCCAAACGCACTCGGCGAACCACCCCCGCCTTCGCTGAACCGCTCCGGTCCGGTTCATGCGCGATAAAAACCAATTTCCGGTTTAATGGACCGATTTAAATAGATTTTTGAATTTCCAAAAATCCAATTAAACAGGGAAAATTACTTAAAAATTCCTCGGTGCTCCGAAAAATCCCCAGAAAATTTCAGAAATTCCAATAGCCTCCAATTGAGCTCCTGGCTCAACCTACTGTCGATCTGAAATCATCCCAGCCAATTCGAATTATTGAAGATTAAACCTATAATATTTTACTGGGTATAACAGTTAGGCTAAACTAAGCTAGAATTGACTAAAGTAAAGTAGAGTAGAGTAGAGTATATTAGTATAGAGCAGAGTGGGGCAGAGAAAAAAAGAATTGAATTGAGTACAGTAGAGAAAAGCAAAGTAGAGTGGAGTAGAGTTAGGTTAGGCTAGGCTAGGTAGGGCTAAAGTAGAGTTGAGTAGGTTATAGTATAGTAGAGTAGAGTAAAGCAAAGCTGAGTTAGGTTAGGCTAGGCTAAGAAAGGCTAGGCTAGGTTAATGTAGTAGAGTACACTAGGTTATGTTGAGTAGAGCTAGGTTAGGCTAGGTTTAGCTAGGCTAGGCTTAGCAAGTGTAGAGTAGAGAAGAACAGACCATAGCAAAGCACAGTAGAGCATAGTAGAGTAGAACAGGGCACAGTATAACAGAGCACAGAAGAGCAGAGCAGACCACAATATAGCAAAATAATGTAGAGTTGAGTTGAGTAAAGAAGAGTAGAATAGAGGATAAGAGAGTAGAGCAAAGAAGAGAAAAGTAGAGTAGAGTATAGTAGGGTAGAGCAGATTGGAGTAGACCAGAGCAGAGCTATGTTAGGCTAAGTTAGGTTAGGCTAGGCTAGAGTTGAGTAGAGTATAATAGAGTAGAGGAGAGTATTGTTAGGTTAGGTTAGGCTAGTCTTGGCAAGAGTAGAGTAAAATAGAATAGAGTAGAGTAGAGCAGAGTAGAGTAGAGCTAAGTAGAGCAAAGTAGAGCAGAGTAAAGTAGAGAAGAGTAAAGCAGAGTAGAATAGAACAGAGCTAAACTGAGCAAAGTAGAGAAGATCAGAGTAGAGCAAAATAAAGTAGAGCTATGTTAGGCTAGGCTAAGCTAGTGTAGAGTAGATTATAGTAGAGTAGAGATGAGTAAAGTAGAGTAGAGTAGAATAGAGTAGAGTTTTTCCAAGGTATGCTAGGTTAGGCTAGGCTAGGCTAAAGTAGAATAGAGTAGAGCTAGGTTAGGTAAGGCTATGCTAGGTTAGAGTAGAGTAGAGTTGAGTAGACTAAAGTAGATTAGGTTAGAGTAGAGTAGGGTAGAGTTGAATAGAGTAGAGTAGATTTGAGTTGAATAAAGGCTAGGCTAAATTGTTATTGAGTAGAGTAGTGTAGAGATGAATAAAGTATAGTAGAGTATAATGGAGTACAGTGGAGTAGTACTTGGCTAGGCTAGCTAGAGAAAAGAAGAGTAAAGTAAAGTAGCATAGAGTATAATATAATATAGTAGATTAGAGCTAAGTTAGGATAGGCTAGGCAAGGCAAGGTTAGGCTAAGCTAGAGTAGAGTAGAGTAGATTAGAGAGGAGTATAGCTAGGTTAGGTAAGACTAGGCTAAGCTAGGTTAGAGTATTGTAGAAAAGAGCTGAGTAGGGTAGAGTAGAGTAGAGCAAAGCAGACCGATGTATAGTAGAGCAGAGTAGAGCTAGATTAAGCTAAGCTGGGTTAGGGTAGGCTAGAGGTTAAGGAGTATAATAGAGTAAAGTTAGGTTAAGCTAGGCTAAGGTAGGGTATTTTAGAGTATAATAGTGTAAAGTAGAGCAAAGTATAGTAGAGTATAGTATAGTATAGTAAAGTAGAGCTAGGTTAGGTTAGCCTATATGAGGATAGGTTAAGCTAGGCTAGGCTAGAGTAGAGTAGAGTATAGTAGAGTAGAGAAGAGTAGAGTAGAGTAGAGTAGAGTATAGAATTTTAGGTTAGGCAAGTCAAAGATAGGAAAAAGTAAATTAGAGTAGAGTAGCATGGAGCAGAATGCAGCAAAGCAGAGCAGAGTAGAGTAGAGCAGAGCAAAGCAAAGTGTAGTAGAGCAGAGAAGAGCAGAGTAGAGCAGAGCTAAGTTAAGTTAGCTTGGGCTTGGTATGCTTGGGATCGTCTAGGCTAGGCTAAGGCGACGTTAGGCTAGAGTGGAGTATAGCAGAGTAAAGCTGGGTTAGGTTGGGCTATGCTAGGCCAAGTTCGAATAGAGTAGAATAGAGTAGAGTAGAGTAGAGTAGTGTAGACTAGGTTAGGATAAGTTAGGCTTGGTTAGTATAGAGTAGGGTAGAGTAGAGCACAATAGAGTAGAGTAGAGTAAAGTAGAGTTAGGTTAGGCTAGGCTAGGCTCAACTGAGCTGTGCTAGCATAAGCTATGATAGGCTATGCTAGAGTAGAGCAGAGTAGAGCATAGTTTGACTAGGCTAGGCTAAGATGGAGTGGAGTAGAGTAGAGTAAAAAAAAACAGAGTAGAGTAGAGTATAGTAGAGCAAAATAGAGAATAGAGTAGAGTAGAGTAGAGTAGAGTAGAGCCAAGCGGAGCAGAGAAGTGTAGAGTAGAGCTTAGTTAGGCTAAGCTAGGCTTTGTTAGGGTAGAGTAGAGTAGAGTAGAGTTGAGTTGAGTAGAGTTGTGCATTGTAGAGTGGAGCTAGGTTAGGTTTGGCTAGACATGGCTAGGCTTGGCTAATATAGAGTATAGTAGAGTAGAGTTGAGTAGAGTAGAGCAAAGCAAAGTAAAGCAGAGTAGAGCTAGGTTAGGCTAGGTTAGAGTTGAGCTGAGTAGAGTAGAGTATAATTTTGTTAGGTTAGGCTAGGCTAGCCTAGAGTAGAGTAAAGTAGAGTTGAGTCAAGTAGAGTAGGAAAGAGCACATTAGAGTAGAGTAGAGCAGAGTAGAGTTGAGTAAAGTAGAGGAGAGTAGAGTAAAGCAGAGTAGGGAAGAGCATAGTTGAGCAGAGTACAGTAGAGCAAAGTATAGCTAGGTTATGCTTGGTTAGGCTGGAGAAGAGTAGAGTAGAGTAAGGTTTGGTTAGGCTAAGCAAGGCAATGTAGGCTTACCTAGGCTAGTGCAGAGTAGAGTAGAATATAGTATAGTTTAGTAAAATAGAGTAGAGTAGAGTATAGAAGAGTATAGTAGAGTATGGTATAGTAGAGTAGAACAGAGGAGAGTAGAGTAGAGTAGTACACAGCTAAGCTAGACTAGAGTAGAGTAAAGTGGAGCAAAGTTAGGCTATACTAGGATAGGCATGGTTAGTGAAGAGTTGAGTAGGGTAGAGTAGAATAAAGTAGAGTAGAGTAGAGCAGAGTAGAGTTGAATAGGGTAGTGTTGAACAAGGTTAGGTTAGGCTAAGCTAGGCTAGGCTATGCTAGGCTATGCTAGGCAAGAGTAGAGTAGTAGAGTAGAGAAGAGTGGAGTAGAGTAGAATGAGGTTAGGCTAGGTTAGGTTAGGCTTGGCTAGGCTTGGCTAGGCTAGGCTTGAGTACAGTGGAGTAGAGTAAAGTAGAGAAGAGAAGAGCAGAGAAGAGCAGAGTAAAGTAGAGCATAGTAGAGTAGAGCAGAGTTAAGTAAAAGAGAGTAGAGCAGAGCAGAGTAGTGTAGAGTAGAGCAAAGCAAAGTAGTGCCGAGCAGAGTAGAGTAGAACAGAGTAGAGTAGAGGAAATCAGAACAAAGAATGGAAAAGTAGGGTAGAGTCGAGTAGAGAAGAGTAGAGTAGAGCAAAGTAGAGTAGAGGTAAGTTAAGCTAGGCTAGATTAGAATAAACTATTGTAGAGAAGAGTAGAGTGAAGTAGAGTAGAGCTAGGATATGCTATGCTAGGATTAGCTAGGTTAAAGTAGAGTAGAGTAAAGTAGAGCAAAGTAGGGTATAGTACAGTAGCATAAAGTTGAGTAGAGTTGAGTAGAGTAGAGTAGAGCTAGGTTAAGTTGGGCTATGTTAAGCTAGATTTGGGTAGGCTAGGCTAGGCTAGAGTAGAGTGAGGTATAGTAGAGTTGAGTAGTGTAGAGGTAAGTCAGGCTAGGCTAGGCAAGGCTAGAGAAGAGTAGAGTAGAGCGAAGTAGAGAAGAGTAGAGTAGAAATGACTTAAGCTAGCTAGGCTTTGCTAGGCTAGGTTAAGCTAGGCTAGGTTAGAGTTGTGTAGAGTAGAGCAGAGCAAAGAAGAGGAGAGTAGAGTAGAGTTGAGTAGAGTAGAGCTAGGGTAGGCTAGGCTAAGCTATGCTAGGCTTGCCTAGGGTAGGCGAAGTTAGGCAAATCTTGGCTAGGATAAAGTAGAGTAGAGTAAAGCTAGGTCAGGCATTATTAAGCTAGGATAGAGGATAGAGACAAGTAGAGTAGAGAAGAGTAGAGTATAATAGAGTAGAGTTGAGAAGAGATTGGTTAAGTAGGTAGAGTATAGTAGAGTAGATTAGAGTACAATGTAGAAGAGCATAGTAGAGTAGAGTAGAGTAGAGTAGAGTGGAGTAAAGTAAAGAAGAATAGAATAGAGTAGAGGAGAGTAGAGGAGAAGAGAGTAGAGTAGAGTAGAGTAAAATAGAGTGTAACAGAGTAGAGTAGTGTAGAGAAAAGCTTAGTGGAGTAGAGTAGAATAGAGCAAAGAAAGGTAAGGTAAGGCCAGGCTAGGATAGAGTAGAGTAGAGTATAGTATAGTAGAGTAGAGTAGTGTAAAGTAGAGTTAGCTTTACCTAGGGTATGATAGGTTAGGCTAAACTAGGCAAGAGTAGAGTATAATGGAGTTGAGTATAATATAATATAATATAATATAGTGTAATATAGTAGAGGAGAGCAAGGTTAGACTAGGCTAGGCAAGGCTAAGCTAGGCTAGGCGAGGTTGGCCTAGACTAGAATAGAGTAAAGTAGAGTCGTACAAAGTAGAGTAGTGTAGAATAGAATAGAGCACAGTATAATAGAGTAGAACGGAGAAGAGTGAGGCAGAGTGGAGCAGAGTAGGATAGAGTAGAGCAGAGCAGAGTTAAACAGAGCAGAGTAGAGCAAGCTTAGGCTAGGCTAAGCTAGGCTTGGCTATGTTAGAGTTAAGTAGAGTGAAGGAGAGTAGAGTAGAGATAGGTTAGCAAAGTTAGGTTAGGCTAGAGTAGAGTAGAGTAGAGTAGAGAAGAGCAGAGCAGAGTAGAGCATAGCAGAGTAGAGAGAGCAGAGTAGAGTAGAATAGAGCAAAGCAGAGTGGAGTAGAGTAAGGTAGAGCAAAGAAGAGTAGAGCAAAGATGAGTTGGGTAGAGTAGACTAGAGTACAGCTAAGTTAGGTTAGGCTTGGCTTGGCTAGTTTAGGCCAGGCTAGGATGGAGTAGAGTAGGGTAGAGCATAGTATTATTGAGCTAGGTCAGGCTATGGTAAGCTAGAGTATAGAGTAGAGCAGAGTTGAGTAGAGTAGAGAAGAGTATAGTAGAGCAAAGCATATAAAAGCAGAGTAGACTAGAATAGAGCTAGCTTAAGCTAAGCCATGCTAGGCTAGGTAAGGCAAAGCTATGTTAGAGTAGAGAAAAGTAGAGTAGAGTAGAGTGGAGTATATAAAAGCTTGGTGAGGCTATGCTAGGCTAGGTTTGAGTAGTGTAGACTGAAGTAGAGTTTATTAGAGTAGAGCTAAGTTAGTCTAGGCTAAGCTAGGATAGAGTAGGCTAAGAAAGGATAGGCTAAGCTAGAGTAACATAGAGTAGAGTAGAGTAGAGTAGAGTAAAGTAGATGAGAGTAGAGTACAGTAGAGTAGAATAGAGTTGAGGGGAGCAGAGGAGCAAAAAGCAAAGTAGAGAATAGTAAAAGAATGGAGTAGAGTAGAGTAGAGTAGAGTAATATATAGTGTGACAGAGTAGACTAGTAAAGAGTAATGATAAGTAAAGAAGAGAAAAGCATAGTAGAGTAGAGCAAAGGTAGGTTAGGCTAGGCTAGGCTGCACTAGGCTACTATAGAGTAGAGTAGAGTGTAGTAGAACAGAGTAGAGTAGTGTAGTGTAGAGTACAGTAGAGTAGAGATAGGTTAGGCTTGGCTAGGCTAGGCTAGAGTAGAGTAGAGTTTAATTAGGCTGGACTAGGCTAAGTTATGATAGAGTAGAGTAGAGTAGAATAGAGTAGAGTAGAGAATATTAGAGTAGAGTTGAGTAGAGAGAGTAGAGTAGAGGAGAGGAGAGGATAAAAAAGGAGAGGAGAGGAGGGTAGAGCAAACCAAAGTAGAGCTAAGTAGAGGAGACCAAAGTAGAGCAAATAAAAGCATGAAAGAGTAGAGTAAAGCAGAGCTAAGTTAGGCTAGGCTAGACTACAGTAGAGTAGAGATGATTAGAGTAAAGTAGAGTTGAGTATATTTTAAGTAGAGGAGATCAGAGCTAAGTTAAGATTGGTTAGGCTAGGTTAGGTTAGACAAGAGGAAAGTAGAATAGAGTGGATTAGAGCTAGGTTACATGGTCTAAGCTAGGTTAGGCTAGGTTAGGTTAGGCTAGGATAGGTTAGAGTAGAGTAGAGTTGGGTAGAGTAGAGTAAAGTAGAGTAGAGTAGAGTAGAGTACAACTACATTAGGGTAGGGTAGGCTAGGCTAGCCTAGCATAAAGTAAAGTTGAATAGAGTAGAAAAGAGCAAAGTAGATAAGAGAAATGTAGAGTAATGTAGAGTAGAAAAAAGCAGAGCAGAGCATAGTAGAGTCGAATAGAGCAAAGTAGAGTTAAGATAGGCTAGGCTTGGCTAGTCTAGGTTAGGCAAGCTAGAGTAGAGTAGAGTAGAGCAACATGGGGCTTGGCTAGCCTAGGTTAGAGTAGTATGGAGTGGAGTAGAGTAGAGTAGAGTATATTAGAGTAGAGTAGAATAAAGTAAAGTAGAGTAGTGCTAAGTTAGGTTGGGCTAGGCTTGGATAGGGTAGGCTTGGCTCGACTAGGCTAGGCTAAAGTAGAGTAGAGTAGAGTAGAGAGTAGAGCAGAGTAGAGGAAAGATGAGCAGAGCAGAGTAGAGGAGAGGAGAGGAGAGGAAAGCAAAGGAGAGCAGGTAGAGCAAAGCATAGTAGAGAAGAGAAGAACAGAGCAGAGCAGAGAAAGGCATAGTGAAGAAGAGCAGAGCAGAGTAGAGGTGAGCAGAGTAGAGCTTGGTTAGGCTAGGCTGGAGTAGAGTAGAGTAGAGTAGGGTAGAGCTAGGTTAGGTTAGGCTAGCTAAGTTAGAGTAGAGGAGATTAGAGTAGGGTAGAGTAGAGTACAGTACAATAGAGTTAAGTTAGGATTTGCTAGGTTAGGCTAGAGTAGGCTATGCTAGAGTTGAGTAGAGTCACGTTAAGTAGTGTAGAGTAGAGCTAGGTTAGGCTAGGCTAGACTAGAGTACAATAGAGTAGAGTAGAGTAGAGTAGAGTAGAGTAGAGTAGAGTAGAGAAAAGTAGAGTAGAGTAGAATAGAGTAGTGTAGAGTAAAGCAGAGTAGAGAAGAGATGAAAAGAGTAGAGTAGAGCACCAAAGAGTAGAGTAAGTAGAGTAGAGCTAAGTTAAGCTAGGCTATGCTAGGTTAGGCTAGGTTAGGCTAGGCTAGAGTAGATTAGAGCAGAGCTAGGTTAGGTTAAGCTAGGTTAGTTTAGGTTAGAGTAGAATATAGTAGAATAGATTAGAGTAGAGTTGAGTAGAGTGGGGTAGAGCTTGTTTTGGCTAGGCTAGGTTAGGCTTCACTAGGCTAAGCTTGAGTAGAGTAGAATTTAGTAGATTAGAGTAGAGTTTAGAAGAGAGTAGTAGAGAGTAGAGCAGAGCTAAGTAAAGCAGAGCAGAGTAGAGAAGAGTAGAGTAGAGTAGAGCAGAGTAGAGAAAAGTTTAGCAAAGTAGAGTAGAGCAAAGCATGGAAAAGTTAGATTAGGCCAAAATAGGCTAAGCTATGCTAGGCTAGGCTATGCTTGAGTGGAATAGAGTAGGGTAGAGTTAGGTTACAATAGAGTAGTGTATAGTAGAGTAGAGTATGGTAGAACTAGGTTAATCTGAGCTAGATTAGGATAGACGAGGCTAGGTATGCTAGGCTTGGTTAGGCTAGAGTAGAGTAGAGCTTAATTAGGATAGACTAGGCTAGTTTAGGCTAGAGTAGAGTAGAATAGATTAGAGCATAATATAGCAAAGTACAACAGAGCTGAGTAGAGTAGAGTAGAGTAGAGCAGAGTAGAGAAGACCATGTAGAGAACAGTATAGTGGAGTAGAGCATAGTGGAGTAGAGCTAGGTTCGATTAAGCTAGGCTAGGGAGTAGAGTAGAGTAGAGGAGAGTATAGTGGAGTATAGTATAGTATCATAGAGCTAGGTTAGGTAAGGCTAGGTTAGCCAAGGCTAGAGTAGTGTAAAGTAGAGTAGAGAAAAATGGAGCTGAGAAGAGTAGAATTGAGCAGAGCGAGGTAGACTAGAGCAAAGAAGGCTAGAGTAGAGTAGAGTAGGTTAGAGCATAGTAGAGCAGAGCAAGGTTAGGCTATGCTAGGCTAGGCTTGGCTAGGCGAGAGTTGAGTAGAGTTGAGTAGAACAGAATAGAGCTAGGTTAGGCTAGGCTAGGCTATGTTAGAGTAGAGAAAAGTAGAGTAGAGTAGAGTAGAGTGGAATAGGCTAGAGTAGAGTAGATTAGAGTAAAGTAGAATAGTGCTAGGTTAGGCTAGGCTAGTGTAGAGTAGAGTAATGTAGACTAAAGTAAAGTAGAGTAGAGCTCGATTAGGCTAGGCTAGGTTAGAGTATAGTAGAGCAGAGTAAAGTAGAGTAGAGCAGAGTAAAGGGGAGTAGAGCAGAGTTGAGCATAGCAAAGTATAATAGAGAAGAGGAGTGTAGAGCAGAGGAGAGTGGAGCTAGGTTAGGCTAGGCTTTACTAAGTTATGCTACGCTATACTAAAATATTGTAGAGTAGAGCAAGATTACGTTAGGCTAGGGGAGGCTAAACTAGGCTAGAGTAGAGTAAAGTAAATTAAAGTATAATAGAGTACAATAGTACAGAGTAGAGCAGAGCAGAGTGAGGTAGAGCAAAGATGGGAGTATAATATAGCAGAGTAGGGGAGGGCAAAGAAGAGCAAAGCAAAGTAGAGTAGAGCAGAATTAGGTTAGCTACGACAAAGCTAAGCTAGGCTAGACAGGGCGAGAGTAGGGTAGAGTAGGGTATATTAGAGTAGAGTAGAGTAGAGTAGAGTAGCATTGTGGTAGGTTAGGTTAGGCTCGACTGGGCAAGGTTGAAGTACTAGAGTACAATAGAGTATGTAGAGTAGAGCTTTTTTAGGCTAGGCTAGGCTAGAGTATAATAGCATAGAGTAGAGTAGAGTAGAGAAGAATAGAGCATAACAGAGTAGAGTAGAGCATAAGAGAGCAAAATAAAGTAGAGTAGAGCAGAACACAGTGGAGCAGAGCAGAGCACAGCATAACTAGTTGCGTCGAGTTGAGTAGAGCAAAGCACGGTAGTGTAGAGGATAAGAGAGCAGAGTAGAGAAGAGAAATGTAGAGCAGAGTAGAGTAGGGCAGAGCAAAGTGGAGCAAAGTAGACAAAGGAAGAGCTTGGCAAAGCTAGGCTAGGTTATACTAGGTTAGAGTTGAGTAGAGTATAGTAGAGTATACAAGAGTAGAGTAGAGCAAAGTTAGGTTAGGCTAGGCAATAGTAGAGTAGAAAAGAGTAGAGCATAGTATACCAGCACTGAGAAAAGTAGAGCAGGGCAGAGTAGAGTAGAGAAGAGCAGAGCAGAGTAGAGTAGAGTTGAGCTAAGCTGAGTAAAGCAGAGTAGAGAAAAGAAGGGAAGAGCAGAGTAGAGCAAAATAGAATAGAGCTAGGTTAGGCTAGGCTAAGCTTGGGTAGAGTATTTTAGAGTAGAGTAGGGTAGTGTAATGTAGAGCAGAGTAGAGTAGAGTAGAGCTTTGCTAGGCTAGATTTAGTTGAGCTGGGCTAGGCTAGAGTAGAGTAGAGTAGAACAGGTAGATTATAATAGAGTAGAGTGGAGTAGAGTGGAGTAGAGTAGAGCAGAATAAAGTAGAGTACAGGAGAGACGAGGAGAGCAGAGTAGAGCATAGTAGAGTAAAAGAGTAGAGCAGAGTAGATTAGAGCAGAATAGAATAGAGCAGAGTAGAGCAGTATAGAGTAAAGTAGAGTAGAGTAGAGCAGAGCAGAGTAGAGTAGTGCTGACCCAGGTTAGGCTAGGTTTGGCGAAGCTATGCTAGGCTAGGCTATGCAAGAGTAGAGTCGAGTATAGTAGAATTGAGTAGAGCTAGATTAGGCTAGGCTAGCCTAGGCTTGGCAAGGCTAAAGTAGAGTAGGGTAGAGTGGAGAAGAGTAGAATGAATTGGAGGAGAGTAGAGTTGATTAGAGTAGAGTAGAGTAGAGTACCATAGAGTAAAGTGGACTAGAGGAGAGGAGAGGAGAAGAGAGGAGAGGAGAGTAGAGTAGAGGAGAGGAGAGAAGAGTAGAATAGAAAATAATAGAGTAGAGAAGAATAGAATAACATAAAGCAGGGTAGAGTATAATATAGCATAGCAAAGTAGAGTAGAGCAGAGAAGTGCATAGTAGAGCAGAGTAGAGTAATGTAGAATAAGGTATTGCATAGCTAGGTTAAGCTAGGTTAGGCTAGGCTAGGTAAGGCTATGCTAGGCTAGAGTAGAGTCGAGTAGAGTTGAGCTAAGTTAGGTTAGGCTAGGCTAGCTTTGGCTTTGGCTTGGCTAATTTAGAGTAGCGTAGAGTAGAGCAGACCAGAGCAGAGTAGAGCAAAGTAGAGCAAAAACGAGCAGAACAAAGTAGAGTTTAGTAGAGTAGAGAAGAGTAGAGCAGAGCATAATAGAACAGAGTAGAGCTAGGTCAGGCTAGGTTAGGCTAGAGTTGAGTAGAGTAGAGTAGAGTAGAGCATGGTTAGGCTGGGGTAGGCAAAGCAATACTAAACCAGGCTAGAGTAGAGTAGAGCAGAGTAGTGTTTAGCAGAGTAGATCTTAGTAGAGTAGAGTAGAGTAGAGCAAGTTAGGTTAGGCTAAGCTAGGCTAGTCTAAGCTAAAGTGGATTAGAATAGGGCTAATTTAAGTTAGGCTAGACTATGCAAGGTTCGAGTAAAGTAGAGTAGAGTAGAGTAGTGTAGAGTAGAGTAGAGCTAGGTTAAGCAAGTTAGGTTAGGTTAGGCTAGGTTAGAGAGGAGTAGAGTAGAGTAGAGTAGAGAAGAGTAGAGTAGAGTAAAGTAGAGCATAACAGAGTTAAGCATAGCATAATAAAGTGATGTAGAGTATAGCAGAGTAGAGTAGAGTAGAGTGGAGCAAAGTAGACTAGAGTAGAGCAGAGTAGAGCAAAGCAAAGTAGAACAGAGCATAGTAGAGTAAAGTAGAGTAGAGTAGAGCAAAGTAGTGTAGAGTAGTGTAGAGCAGAGAATAGAAAAGTAGAGAAGAGCTTACTGGAGAAGAGTAGAGTAGCTCATAGTGGAGTAGAGTTAGGTTAGGCTAGTCTAAAGTGGAGTAGTGTAGACTAGAGTAGAGTAGAGCTAGGTTCGATTAGGGTTGGCTTCGTTAAGTTAGAGTAGAGTAGAGGAGAGTAGGGTAAAGTAGAATAGAGTAAAGTATAGTAGAGTACAATTAAGCTAGGTTAGGTTTTGGCTAAGGTAGGTAAGGCTAGGCCTAGTGTAGCTAGGTAGGCTAGGTTAGGCTAGAGTAGAGTAGAGTATAGTAGAGTAGAGTAGACTAGAGTATAGTAGAGCTAAGTTAGGTTAGGCTAGGCTAGGTTAGGCTAAGCAAGGATAGAGTTCAGAAGAGTAGAGATGAGCAGAGCAAAGTAGAGCAGAGTAGAGTTGAGTTAGGCTATGCTAGGCTTGGTTATGCTAGGTTAAGCTAGGTTAGAGTACACTATAATAGAGTATAGAAGAGCAGAGTACAATAGAGTTGAGTAGAGTAGAACTAAGCTAGGCTAGGCTAAGCTAAGTGAGGTTAGGTTGGCTAGGTTAGGCTAGGCTAAGTTAGAGTAGATTAGATTAGAGTATAGATGAGATGAGTAGAGTAGGGTTGAGTAGAGTAGTACTAGGCAAGACTAGGCTAAGCTAGGCGAGGCCAAGCTAGGACAGGTAAGGCATGGCAATGCTAGGCTCGATTAGAGCAGAGTATAGTAGAGCTAGGTTAGGCTAGGCTAGGCTAGGTTACAGTAGAGTAAAGCTAGGTTTGGCTAGGCTAAACAAGGGTTGGCACGGGTAGGTAGGCTAAGCTAGGCTAGGCTAAAGTAGAGTAAAGTATAGTAGAGTGGAGTAGAGCTTAGTTAGGCTTGGCAAAGCTTAAGAAGAGTAGAGTAGAGTAGAGTAGAGTAGAGTAGAGTAGAGTAGAGTAGAGTGGAGGAGAGTAAAGTAGACTAGAGTTAAGTAGAACAAAAATAAAGTAGAGTGGAGGAGAGCAGAGGAGAGCAGAGTAGAGCAGTCTAGAAGAGCAGAAGAGTAGAGTAAAATAGAATGGAGTAGAGTAGAGTAGTGCAGAGCAAAGTAGAGTAGAGAAGAGAAGGGCACAGAAGTGCAAAGCTAGGTTCGGCTTGGTTAGATGAGGATAGAGTAGAGTAGAGTAGTGTAGAGTGTAGTAGAGTAGAGTAGTGTAGAGTAGAGTAGAGTATAGTAGTGTAGTGCTTGGTTAGGCTTGGCTAGGAGAAGTTAGGCGAGGGAAAGGTAGGCTAGGCTTGGCTAGGCTAGAGTAGAGTAGATTAGACTAGTGTATAGCTGAATTTTGTTTAGTTAGGCAAGGCTAGGCTAGGCGAGAGTGGAGTAGAGTAGAGTAGAATAGAGTAGAGTAGAGTAGAATAAATTAGAGTAAAGTGGAGTAGAGAGTAGAATAGTGCAGAGAAGAGGAGAGGAGAGGAGAAGATAGGAGATGAGATTAAAGGAAAGGAGAGAAGTAGAGAGGAGAGTAGAGCATAGTTTAGTAGCGTAGAGTAGAGAAGAGTAGAGTAGAGCATAGCAGGGCAAAGTAGAGTGAAATAGAGGATAGTTGAGTAGAGCAGAGTAGAGTAGAGTAGAGTAGAGCAGAGGATTATAGAGCAAAGCAAAGAAAAATAGAGCAAAGCTGAGCAGAAAAAAGTAGAGTATAGTAGAGCCAAGTTAAGCTAGGTAAAAGTAGAGTAGAGTATAGCAGAGTAGAGTATAGCAGAGTAGAGTAGAGGAGAGTAGAGTATAATAGAGTAGAGGAGAGCGAGGTTAGGATAGGTTGAGCTTGGAAAGGTTAGAGTAGAGTAGAGTAGAGCATGGTTAAGTTGGGCTATGCTAGGCTAGGTTAGGTTAGGGTAGGCTAGGCCAGGATAGGTTAGAGTAGAGTAGAGTCGAGTATAGTAAAGTAGGGTGGAGTAGAGTAGGGTAGAGGAGAGTAGAGTAGAGCTAGGTTAGATTAGGCTAGGCTTGGGTAGGCTATGCTAGAGTAGAGTTATACAGGGTAGAGCAGAGCATAGTAGATCAAAGCCAAAAAGAGCTGAGTAGAGTAGAGTCGAGAAGTGCATAGTAGAGTTAGGTTAAACTAAGCTTGGCTTGTTTAGGTTATGCTAGGCTAGAGTAGAGCAGAGTAGAATAGGGTAGAGCAAAGTATAGTTAGGTTCGCTTAGCCTAGGTTAATTTAGAGTAGAGTAGAGTAGAGTAGATTAGAGTTGAGTAGAGTAAAGTAAAGTAGAGCTAGATTAGGCTAAGCTAGGCTAGGATAGGGTGGGCTAGGCTCAACTGTGCTAGGCTAGAGTATAGTAGAGTATAGTATAATAATGTAGGGTAGAGTAGAGTAGAGTAGAGGAGAGTAGAGGAAAGCAAAGCAAAGAAAAACAGTGTAGAGTAGAGGAGAGTAGACCAGAGATGGACAGAGCAAAGTAGATTATAAGAGAGGAGAAGAGAGAAGAGCAAAGTAGAGCTATGTTAGGCTAGGTTAGGAATGGTTAGGCTAGGTTGGAGTAGAGTAGAGTAGAGTAGGGAAGAGCTAGGTTATGATTGGCTAGGCTAGGTTAGCGTTGAGTAGAGTAATCGTAGGTTAGGTTAGGCTAAGCTAGGCTATGGTAGGCTTGACTAGGGTAGGCTAGGCTAGAGTAAAGTTTAGTAGAGTATAGTAGAGTAGAGGTCAGTTATGCTAGGCTTGGTTAAAGTATAGTAGAATAGAGTAGAGTAGAGCTAAGTAAGGTAGAGCAGAGTAGAGTAGAGTAGATCAGAGTAGAGTAGAATAAAGTAGAGTAGAGTAGAGTATAACAAGGAAGACTAGAGCAAAGTAGTGTAGAGCTAGGTTAGGCTAAGCTAGCTTGGCTTAGGCTAGGGTATAGTAGAGTATAGTAGAGTAGAGTAGAGTAGAGTAGAGTATAGTATAGTAGAGTATAGTATAGTAGAATAGAGAGTATAGTAAGGTTAGGCTAGCCTAGGTTAAGCTAGGCAAAATTAGAGTAGAGTAGAATAGAGAAGAGTAAAGTAGAGTAGAATCGAGCAGAGTAGAGCAGAGCAAGGTATAGTAGAGCAGAGCATAATAGAATAGAGTGGAGCAAGACAGAGTAGCATAGAGCAGAGTAGAGTAAAGTAGAGTAGAGTAGAGTCGAGTAGGGTTGAGGTAGGTTAGGCTAGACTAGGCTTGGTTGGAGTTGGGTATAGTTAAGAAGAGTAGACTATAGTTGAGCAAGGTTAGGTTAGGCTTGACTAAGCTTAACTAGGCAAGGTTAGAGTAGAGTATAGTAGAGCTATGTTAAGTTAGGATAGAGAAGGCTAGGCTAGGCTAGAGTAGAGTAGAGTAGATTAGAGTAGAGCTAGGTTGGGCAAGGTAAGGCTATAGTATAATAGAGTAGAGTAAAGTAGAGTAATGTAATGCAAAGCTTAGTAGACCATAGCATTGTAGAAAAGAGAAGAGTTGGGTGGAGCAGAGCCAAGTTATAACTAAGTGAGGCTAAGCTAGGCTAGACTAGGCTAGGCTAGAGTATAGCAAAATAGAGTATAGCAAGGTTATGCTCGACTAGTCTAGGCTAGAGTAGAGTACAACAATGCAGAGTAGAGTAGATCAGAGCAAAGTAAAGAAGAGCAAAGTAGAGAAGAGCATAGTAGTATAAATTAGAGCATAGCAAAGGAAACTATAGTTGAGTTAGGTTAGGTTAGACTAGGCTACAGTATAGTAGAGTAGAGTATAGTAGAATAGAGTAGTGCTGAGCTAGGTTAGGTTAGGCTAGGATAGGATGAGCTAGGATTTTTTAAGCTAAAGTAGCAAAGTAGAGCAGAGTAAAGTAGAGAAGAGCAAGTTTGGGCTAGGCTAGTTTAGGCTTGACTAAAGTAGAGTAGAGTAGAGTAAAGTAGAGCAGAGTAAAGTAGAGCAGAGTAAAGTATAATAGAGCAAAGTAGTATTGAGAAGAGTATAACAAAGTAGAGGATAGGAGAGTAGAGTAGAGAAAAGAAAAGTAGAGCTTAGCAAAGTAGAGCAGAGCAGAGTGGAGTAGAGTGGAGTAGAGCTAGGCTAGGCTAGGCTAGAGTAGAGTAGATTAGTGAAGAGTATTATGGATTAAAGTATAATAGAGCTAGGTTAGGTTAGGGTAGGCTAGGCTATGCTGCGCTAGATTAGGGTATAGTTGAGTAGAGTAGAGTACAGCAAAGTTGAGCAAAGTATCGTAGAGCAGAGCAGAGTAGAGCAAGGTTTGGCTAGGCTAGGCTAGAGCAGAGTAGAGTAGGATAGAGTAGTGTAGAGTTTGTAAAGTTAGACTAGGCTAGGCTAGGTTGGAGTATAGTAGAGCAGAGCTAGGTTAGGATAAGCCAGGCTAGGCTAGGCTAAGGCAGGCTTGGCTAGCCTAGGCTAGGTTTAGCTTGGCTAAGGTAGGCTATGCTAGGCTAGGCTAGGCTAGAGTAGAGTCGAATTAGATAGAGTAGAGTAGAGCTTGTTAGGTTAGGCAAGGCTAGGCTAGGTGAGAGTAGAGTATAGTAAAGTAGTTTAGAGTAGAGCTAGGTTAGGTTAGGCTCGTCTAAGCTAGGCAAGAGTAGACTTGAGTATAGAAGAGAATAACAAGGCAAAGTAGACCAAAGCAAAGCAGAGCATAATAAAGAAGAGTAGATCAGAGTAGAGCTAGGTTAGGCTAGGCTATGCTAGGCAAAGCTAGGCTAAAATAGAGTAAAGTAGAGTAGAGTAGAGTAGAACTAGATTAGGCTAGGTTAGAGCAAAGTAGAGTAGTGTAAAGTAGAGTAGAGTAGAGTATAGTAGAGGGGAGACAAAAGGAGAGGAGAGGAGAATAGAGTAGAGTGGAGAAGAATAGAGTAGAGTAGAGTAAAGCTAGGTTAGGCTAGGCTAAGTTGAGTTAGGAAAGGCTAGAGTATTGTATAGTATAATAGAGTAGTGTAGAGCAGAGTTAAGTATAGCGAGGTTATGCAAGGCTAGGCTAGAGAACAATATAGTAGAACAAAGTAGAGTTGAGTAGAGTAGAGTATAGTAGAGCAGGGTAAAGCAAAATAGAGTGGAGCAGAGCATAGTAGAGCTATGTTAGGCTACGCTATGCTTGGTTAGGCTCGACTTGGCTAGGCTAGAGTAGAGCAGAGTAGAGTAGAGGAGAGCAGAGTAGAATAGAGTAGAGTATGGTAGAGCAGAGCAAAGCAGAGCAGAGTAGAGAATGTAGAGCAGAGTAGAGTAGAGTATAATAGAGTAAAGTAGAGTAGATTAGAGTAGAGTGAAATAGAGTAGAGTTAGGTTTGGCTAGGCTAGGGTAGGTTAGGCAAAGCTAGGCTAGACTAGAGTGGAGCAGAGAAGAGTATAGTAGGGTAAAGCTATGTTAGGCTAAGCTAGGTAAGGATCTACTAAACTAGGCTAGAATAGAGTAGAGTAGAGTGGAGTAGAGTAGAGTAGAGTAGAGAAGAATAGAGTAGAGCAGAGCAGAGTAAAGTAGAGCAAAGTAGGATGGAGTAGAGCAAATTAGAGGAGAAAAGCAGAGCAAAATAGTGTAGAGCAGAGTGAAGG
Organism: Vanilla planifolia; assembly: GCA_023846275.1. Lineage (NCBI taxonomy): Eukaryota > Viridiplantae > Streptophyta > Magnoliopsida > Asparagales > Orchidaceae > Vanilla > Vanilla planifolia. The sequence continues at coordinate 422,066 of JAIUJO010000709.1, forward strand.
AAAGCTAAGTTAGGTAAGGCTAAGCTTGAGTAGAGTAGAGTAAAGTGGTACAGAGGTAGGTTGGGCTAGGTTAGGCTAAGCTTGGTTTGAGTAGAGTAGAGTAGAGTAGAGATAGGCTAGACTAGACTAGTTATGTTAGGCTAGGGTTGGTTTTGCAAGGCTAAAGTAGAGTATAGTGTAGAGTAGAGAAGAGTAGAGTAGAGTAAAGTAGAGCAAGGTTAGGCATGGCAAGGCTTAGGTAGGCTAGATTAGAGTAGAATAGAGTAATGTAGAGCATGGTAGAGTGAAGTAGAGTAGAGCAGAGTAGAGTAGAGCTAGGTTAGGCTAGGCTAGGCTAGCTTAGAGCATTGTAGTGCAGAGCAGAGTAGAGTAGTATAGAGCAGAGAATAGAGTAGCATAAAGTAGAGCATAGTAAAGCTAAGCAAAGCAGAGCATAGCAGAGTAGAGTTGAGCTAGGTTAGGCTAGGCTAGGCAAGGCTAGGTCATATTAAAGGAGAGTAGAGCAAAGTAGAGTAGAGCAGGGTAGAGTAGAATAAAGTAGAGTAGAGCAGAGTAGGATAGAGCAGAATAGAGGAGAGTAAAGTAAAAAAGAGTAGATTAGAGTTAGGTTAGCCTAGGCTAGGCTAGGCTAGAGTAGAGTTGAGTTAGGTTAGGCTAGGCTATTTTAAGTTAGAGTAGAGTAGAGTGGAGTAGAGTAGAGTATAGTTGAACAAAGTTGAGTAAAGTAGCATAGAGTGGAGTAGAGTAGAGTGGAGTATAGTATAGTTGAGTTGAGTATGGTAGAGTAGAGCAAGTTTAGGTTAGGCTTGGTTAGGGTAGGCTTTGATAGGCTTGGCTAGAGTATAGTAGAGTAGAGTAGAGTAGAGTAAAGCAGAGTAGGGTAGAGCTCAATTAGAATAACCTAAACTAGAGTAGAGTAGAGTAAAGCAGAACAAGGTAGAGTATAATAGAGTAAAGTAGAACAAAATAGAGAAGAGTATAACAGTACAGAGCAGAGTAGAGCATAGTAGAATAAAGTAGAATAGAGTATAATAAAGCAAAGTAGGGTAGAGTATAGCCAGGTTAGGTTGAGCTAGGTTTGGCTTGGCTAGGCTAGGCTGGGTTAAAGTTGAATAGAGTAAAGAATAGTAGAGTAGAGTAGAGCATAATAGAGTAAAGTAGAGTATAGTATAGTATGACAGTGTAGAGTACAGTATAGTAGTGCTAGGTTAGGCTAGGCTATGCTAGGTTAGGTAAGGCTAGAGAAGGGTAGAGAGGAATGGAGTAGAGTAGAGTAGATTAGAGTAGGGTATAATAGAGTATGGTAGAGTAGAGTAGAGCTAGGTTAGGCAAGGCAAGGCTAGAGTACAATAGAGTAGAGTAGGTTAAAGTAGAGTAGAGCAGAGCAAAGTAGAGCAGAGCAGAGTAGAGTAGAGCAGATAAGAGTTGAATAAAACAAGGTTAGGCTAGGCTAGACAAGAGTTGAGTAAAGCAGAGTAGAGTAAAGAAAGGCTTGTCTAAGCCAGGCTTGGCTAAGTTAGGTTAGAGTAGAGTAAAGTAGTGTAGGGGTAGGTTAGGCTAGGCTAGGGTAGGCTAGGCTAGGCTAAAGTAGAGTAGAGTATAGTAGTATAGAGTAGAGTAGAGCAGAGTGGAGCTATGTTAGGCTTGGCTAGCCAAGGCTATGCTCAACTAGGTTAGAGTAGAATAAAGTAGAGTAGAGTATAGTTGAGTAGAGCAAAATAGAGAAGAATAGAGTAAAGAGGAGTGGAGTAGAGTAGAGTAAAGCAGAGCAAAGCTAAGCTAAGTAGAGCAGAATAGAGAAAAGTAGAGTAGAGTAGAGTAAAGCGGTGTAGAGTAGAGCAAAGTTTAGCTCAATAAGGCTAAGCTAGGCTGTGCTAGAATAGAGTGGAGTAAGGTAGTGTAGAGCAAAGTAGAGTAGGGTAAACCAAAGGAGAGCAATGTAGAGTAAAGTAAAGCATAATGGAGCAGAGCAGAGTAGAGAAGAGAAGAGTATAGTAGAGTAGAAAAGAGTAGAGTAGAGTAGAGAAAAGCAAGCTGACCTAGGTGAGGTTAGGTTAGGCTAAGCATAAGTAGAATAGAGCAGAGTAAGTTAAGGTTGATTATATCAAGGCCAGGCTATGTTAGGTAAGGTTAGGCTAAGATAGTCTAGGCTAGACTAGGTTATGCTAGAATAGAGTAATGTAGAGTAGCATAGAGCCAACTTAGGCTTAGCTAGGCTAGAGTAAAATAAAATATAGAAAAGTAGTTTAGTATAGAGTAGAGTAGTGTCGAGTAAGGCTAGGCTATGTTAAGTGAGGTTAAGTTACTATAGGTTAGGTTAGGCTAGGCTAAGCTAAAATTGGCTAGTCTAGGCTAGGCTATGGTAGGGTAGGCTAGGCTAGTCTAGGCTAAGCTCGAGTCAAGTAGAGTAGAGTAGGGTAGAGTTATGTACAGTAGTGTATAGTAAAGTTAGGCAAGGCAAGGCTAGCTTAGGCTTGGCTAGGCTAGGTTAGGCTAGGATATGCTAGAGTAGAGTAAAGTTTAGCATCATAAAACTCTGTTAGGATTAGCTATTCTAGAGTAGAATAAAATAAAGTATAGTAGAGTATAGCTAGGCTAGGCTCGATTAGGTTAGGTATGGCTAGGTTAGCCAAGGCTGTAGTAGAGTAGTGTGGAGTAGGGTAGAGTAGAGTGTAGCGTGGTTGGGCAAAGTTTGGCTAGGTTAGATTAAGCTAGGTTAGGTTACAGCATAGTAGAGTGATGTGGAGTAGCATAGAGAAAAGATAGGCTTAGTTAGGCTAGAGTTGAACAAAATAAAGAGGAGTAGAGTAAAGTAGAGTAAGGTAATGCTAGGCTTGGTTAGGTTAGATTAGGCTAGGCTATAGTAGAGTAGAGTAGAGCTTGGCTAAGCTAGGCAGAGCTAGGTTAGACTAAAGTAGAGTAGAGTAGAGTAGAGCTAGGTTAGTTTAGGCTAGGAAAGGGTAGAGTAAGCTAGAGTAGTGTAGATTAGAGTAGAGTAGAGTAGAGTAAAGTAGAGTTGAGTAGAGTAGAGTAGAGCAGAGTAGAGTAGAGTAGAGTAGAGGACAGCAGAGCAGAGGAGAGGAGAGTAGAGGAAAGGAGAGCAGAGAATTGCAGAGTAAAAGAATAGAGCAGAGCAATGTAGAGTAGATTTTAGAGGAGTAGAGCAGCATAGAGTAGAACAGAGTGGAGGTAGGTTAGGCTATGCTAGGCTAACCTAAGCTTGGTTAGGTTAGAGTAGAGTAACGTAGAGTAGAGTGGAGCTAGGTTAGGCTACGATAGTCTAGGGTAGGCTAGGCTAGGGAAGAGTAGAGTAGAGTAAAATGGAGCACAGTATAATAGAGTATAATAGAGTAAAGAAAAGTATAGTAGTGTAGAGTACTATAAAATGGAGTAGAGCTTGGTTAGGCTAGGCTAGGCTAGGATAAGCTAGGCTGGGCTAGGCTAGGCTAGAGTAGAGTGGAGTAATGTAGAGTAGAGTAGAGCAAGGTTAGGCTTGGTTAGGATAGCATACAATAGAGTAGAGTATAGTTGATTAGAGCATAGTGGAGAAGAGTATAGTAGAGTAGATTAGAACAGAGCGGAGTACAGTAGAGTAGAGTAAAGGAGAGTAGAGCCAGGTAAGGCTAAACTAGGCTAGGTTATGTTAAGCTAAAGTAGTGTAAGTTCGTGCTAGGTTGGGCTTGCCTAGGCTAGGCTTGGTTAAAGTAGAGGAGAGTTGAGTAGAGTAAAGTAGTGAAGAGTTAGGTTAAGCTAGGCTAGGCTAAGCTAGCCTCGACTATGCTAGGTTTGCCTATGCTAAGCTAGATTAGAGTAGAGTAGAGTAAAGCAAGGTAAGGCTATTCTAAGTTGGAGTACAATATTATAGAGTATAGCAGAGTAGAGTAGAGTAAAATGGAGCAGTGCAGAGTAGAGCAGAGTAGAGTATAGCAGAGTAGAGCTCAATCAAGCAGAGCATAGAAGAGTAGAGTAGAACAGAGTTAGGTTAGGTGAGGCTATGCTAGGATTGGCTAAGCAAGGATAGAGTGGAGTAGTGTAGAGCTAGATTAGGTTAGGCTAGGTTAGGCTAAGTTAGAGTAGAGCACAATAGACTAATATAGAGTAGAGTGGAGAAGAGTAGAGTCTAGTAAGGTAGAGTACAGTATAATAGAGCAGAGTAGAGTGAGGTTAGGCTAGGCTTGGCTAAGCTAGGTAGGCTAAGCAAGGCAAGGCTAGAAGAAAGTAGAGCAGAGTTGAGTAGACTAGAGTAGAGCTAGGTTAGGCTAGGCTAGAGTAGAGTGGAGTACAGTAGACTAAATTAGAGTAGAGTTGAGTTGAGCTTCATAGAATATAGTAGAGTAGAGTAGGGTAGAGTAGAGTAAGGCTAGGCTAAGCTAGGTTAGGTTAGGCTAGGCTAGGCTAGGTTAAAGTAGAGTAGAGTAGAGTCTAGTAGGGTAGAGTAGAGTAGAGTTAAGTGGAGTAGAGTAGGGTAGGGTAGACTAGACTATAATAGAGTATAGTAGAGTAAAGTAAAGCTAGGTTAAGTTAGGCTAGGCTATGCTTGGCTAAGCAAAGTTAGGCTAGGCTAGAGTAGAGTGGAGTAAAGAAGAGTAAAGTAGAGCTATGTTAGGTTAAGGTAGGCTAGCTAGAGTAGGGTAGAGTAGAAAAGAGTATAGCAGAGCAATGCAGAGTAGAGAAGAATAGAGTAGAGTAAAGTAGGGAGGAGTAGAGTAGAGCAGTGCAGAATAAAGTAGGCCATAGTAGAACAAAGAATAATAAAGTGGAATAAAGCATTGTAGAGTAGAGTAGAGCAAAGAAGAGTAGAGTAGAGTAGAGCTAGGTTAGGGAAAGCTAGGCAAGGTTCAGCTAGGCTATATTGGAGTAAGGTAGAGTAGAGTAGAGTAAAGTATAGTATGGTATAGTATACTAGAGTAGAGTAGAGTAGAGTAGAGCAAGGTTAGGCCAGGCTAAGCAAGTCTAGGTTAGGCTTGGCGAGAGTAGAGTAGAGTAGAGTGAAGTAAAGTAGAGTAGAGCTAAGTTAGGTTAAGCAAGGTGAGGTTAAGCTAGACTAAAGTAGAGTAAAGTAGAGTAGAGTAGAGTAGAGCAAGGTAGAGCAGAGTAGAGTAGAAGATAGCAGTGTGTAGTAAAGCAGAATAGAGCAGAGCAAAGCAAAGCCGAGAAAAAGAGAAAGTAGAGTAGATTAAAGCAAGGTTAGGCTACGCTAGGCTAGGAGAGGCTACCCTAAACTAGGCTAGGCTAGAAGGGAGTAGAGTACAATAGAGTAGACTAGAGTAGAGTTGGGTAGAGTGGAGTAGAGTAGAGTAGATTAGGGTAGAGTAGAGCTCGACTTTGCTAGGCTAGGCTAGGGTAGCCTAAGGTTTGCAAGAGTAGAGTAGAGTAGAGTAGCGTATAGTAGAGCTAGGTTAGGCTTAGCTATGCTAGAGAACAATAGAGCAGAGTAGAGCATAGTAGGGTAAAGCAGACCATAGAGAGTAGAGTAGTGTAGTGTAGAGTTGAGTAGAGTAGAGTAGAGTAGAGTAAGGTTAGGCAAGGTTAGTCTAAGCTACGATAGAGTAGACTAGAGTAGAGTAAAATATAGTAGATTAGTGAAGAGTAGAGTAGAGTAGAGTAAAAGTATAGTAGAGCTAGGTTAAGTTAGGCAAGGCTAGGCTAGGCTAAGCAAGAGTGGGCTAGGACAAAAAAAGGATAGACCGGAGTAGAGTAGAGTAGAGAAAAGTAGAGTAGTGTAGAGCAAGGTTAGGTTAGGCTAGGCTGGGCTAAACTTGTCTAGAGTAGAGTAAAGTAGAGTAGAGTAGAGTAAAGTAGAGCATAGTAGAGTAAAGCAGAGTAAAACTGAGAAGAGTAGAGTAGAGTAGGGCAAAGTTGAGTAGAATAGAGTAGAGCATAGAAAAGTAGAGTAGAGTAGAGAATAATTGAGCAAAGTAGAGAAGAGTAGAGCAGAGTAGAGTAGAGCTATGTGAGGCTTGGCTAGGCTAGGGTAGAGTAGAGTAGAGTAGAGTAGAGTAGGGTATGGGGGAGTAGAGTAGAGCTAGGTTAGGCTAGGCTTGGCTAGCCAAGAATAGGCTAGGCTAGGCTAGAGTAGAATAAAGTAGAGTAGAGTAGACTAGAGTAGAGAAGGGCAGAGCTAGGTTAGAGTAGGCTAGGTTAGATTACAATAGAGTAGATTAGAGTATGTAGAGCAGAGTAGAGTAGAGTATAGTAGAGCATAGCAGAGCAAAGCAGAGCAGAGCAGAGAAGAGCTAGGTTAGGTTAGGCTAGGCTAGATTAGAGCAGAGTAGATTTTGCATAGAAGAGAGTAGAGTAGAGCTAGGTTAGGCTAGTATAGAGTAGAGTAGATTGGCATAGAGTAGAGTAAAGTTGATCATAGTTAGGTTAGTCTAGGCTTGGCTAGGGTAGGCTAGAGTAGAGTAGTGTATAGTAGGATAGAGTAGAGTAGAATAGGGTAGAGCTAGGTTAGCCTAGGCTCAATAAGGCCTGGCTAAACAATGCTAGAATAGAGTATGATATAGTAGAGTAGAGCAGAGTTAGTAGAGTAGGGTGGAGTAAAGAAGAGCATAGTAAAACGGAGCATAGAGTGCAAAGTAGAGTATAGTAAAAAAGAGCAAAGCATAAAAGAGTAGAGTAGAGTAGAGCATAATAGTGTAGAAAAGAGTAGAACAGAGCTGAGCTAGTAGAGCATAGTAGAGTTAGGCAAGGATACGTTAGGCTAGGAAAGGCTTGGCTAGGCTATGTTAGGCTAGAGTAGAGTAGAGTAAAGTAGGGCTAGGTTAGGCTTAGCAAGCCATGGCTAATTTAGAGTATAGTAGATTAAAGTGTAATAAAGTAGAGTAGACTACAGTGTAGTAGAATATAGTAAAGTAGAGTAGAGTAGAGTGAAGTAGAGTAGAATAGGGTAGAGTAGAGCTAGGTTACATTAGGCTCGGCTAGGCTAGGTTAAAGTAGAGTTGAGTAAAGTAGAGCAGAGCAAAGGAAAGTAGAGTAGAGAAGAGCTCGATTAGGCAAGGCTAGGCTAGAGTAGAGTAGGGTAGAGCAGAGCAGAACAAAGTAGAGTAGAGCATAACAGAGTAGAGAGGAGTAAAGTAGAGTATAGGAGAGTAGAGTAGAGCAAACTAGAGCTGGGTTAGGCTGAGCTGGGCTAGGCTTGGCTAGGCTATGCTGGGTTGGAGTGGAGTTGGGTAAAGTATAGTTGAGTAATGTAGAGCAAAATGGAGTAAAGTAGAGTATAGTATAGTATAGTGTATTAGAGTAGAGTAGAGAAGAGTGTAGTAGGGCTAGGTTGGGTTAGGCTTGGCTAAGCTAGGCTTGGCTAGGTTAGGTTAGGGTAGAGAAGAGTAGAGAAGAATATGTAGAGTAGGATAGAATAGGGCAATGTATGGTAAAGTATAGCAGAGCAGTGTAGAGTAGAGCTTAGTTAAGCTAGGCTAGGTTAGAGTATAATAGAGTAGAGTAGGGTAGGGTAGAGTAGAGTAGAGCAGAGCAGAGTAGAGTAGAGCAGAACAGAGTAGAGCATAATAGAACAGAGCAGAGAAGTTTGGCTACGTTAGATTAAGCTAGGTTAAACAAGGCTTAGTTAGGTTAGGGTATAGTAGAGTAAAGTTGAGTAGCATAGAGCTAAGATAGGCTTTGTTAGGGTAGAGTTGAATAAAACAAAGTAGAGTAGAGTAAGGTTAGGCAAGGCTTCGTGAGGTTAGGTTAAGCTAGAGTAGAGTAGAGTAGAGTAGAGTAGAGAGTAGAGTTGGTAGAGTAGAGTATAATTAGGCTGGGCTAGGCCAGGTTAGGTTAAGATAGAGTGGAGTAGAGTATAATAGAGGACAATATAGCTAAGTTAGGCTTAACTGGGCTAGAGTAGAGTAAAATAGAGTAGAGTATAGTAGAGTAGAATGGAGTAGAGTAGAGTAAGGCTAGGCTAAGTTAGGAGAGGATAGGTTATGATAGGTTAGGCTAGGCTAAACTTGGTTAAGTTAGACTAGGCTAAGCTAGGCTAGGTTAGGCTAGGCTTGGATTGGCTAAGTAAGAGTAGAGTAGAGTATAATAGAGTAAAGAATAGTAAAGTATAGTAAAGTAGAGAAAAGTAGAGTAAAATATTGTAAAGCTGAGTAAGGCTATGCTAAGCTAAGCTAAGTTAGACTAGAGTAAAGTAAGTAGAGACCAATATCATAAAGCTTAGTTAGGCTTAGCTAGGTTAAAGTAGAATAAATATAGTAGAGTGGAGTAGAGTAAGGCAAGGCTACGTGAGGTTAGGTTAGGTTAGGCTAGGTTAGGCTAGGGTAAGATAGGCTAGGTTAGAATAGGGTAGGGTTGAGTAGAGTAGAGTAGAGTATAGTAGAGTAGCATAGAGTACAATAGAGTAGAGTAGAGTGGAGTAGAGCAGATTAGAGCAGAGCAGAGAAAGAGTAAGAATAAGCTAGGCGAGGTGAGGTTTGCTTAGGAGAAGTTAGGCTTGGGTAGGCTCAGCTATGCTAAGCTACGCTAGGCTATATGAGGCTAGGCTAAGAAAAGCTAGAGTAGAGTAGAGTAGAGTAAAGTAGAGTAGAGTATAGTAGAGAAGACTATAGTAGAGTATCGTAAGGCTGGGTAAGGCTAAGCTAGGTTATATTAGGCTAGGCTAGGCTAGGTTAGGCTAGAGTCGAGTAGGGTAGAGTAGAGTACTAAAAAGCTAGGTTAATCTTAGCTATGCAAGAGTAGAATAAAATATTTAAGAGTAGAGTAGATTATAGTAAGGCTAAGCTTGGCTGGGTGAGGTTAGATTAGGCAAGGATGAGTTAGGTTAGGCTAGGCTATGCTAAGATAGAGTAGGATAGGGTAGAGTAGAGTAGAGTAGGGTAGGGTAGAGTAAAGTAGAGTATAGTATAATAGAGTAAAGAAGAGTAAAGTAGAGTAAAGTAGAGTAGAGTAAAGTAGAGTAGAATAGAGTAGAGTAGAGTTTGGTAGACTAGAGTAGACTAAAGTAGGATAGAGCTTTGTTAGGCTTTGCTAGGATAGAGTAAAATAAAATAGAGTAAAGTATAGTAAGGCTAGTCTAGACTAGGTTTGTCTAGGTTAAACTAGAGTAGAGTTGACTGGAGTAGGGTAGAGTAGAGTATAATAAGGCTAAGCTAGGCTAGGCTAAGCTAGGCTTGGTTAGGTTAGAGTAGAATAGGGTAATGTAAAGTAGCATAGAGCTAAGTTAAGATTAGCTAGGTTAGAGTAGAATAAGAGAGAGTAGAGTTTAACTGAGCATAGTACAATAGAGCAAATCTTGGCTAGACTAGGCAAGTTTAGGTTAGGCTAGGCTAGAGTAGTGTAGAGTATGGTAGAGTAGAGTATAGTAATGATGTGGACATCAAAGCTTGGCGTTGCGCGAACAACAGGGGAACAATTTTTATTTTCAAAATATTTTTTGAAATATTATGAGGTAAAAAATGATGCAGTGACGTACGCGCCGAAACATGGATTCCAGAACATCTTTCGGAATCGAATTCGGAGTTCAAATGGACTCCCAGGAGCCAAAACAGCGCGAAAAACACTTTTCCTGCCACCGGCTCCCTCCGCCGCCTGCCGCGCCGTCCGCCGCCGGAGCCGCCGCCGAACCAGACCCGGGTTCGACCGACGAGCCAGATCCGCGCCGAGTAACGCCAGCCCGCGCCGACCGGCACCGCCGCCACCGCCGCCGAAACGTCACCGCCGTGCCGCTAGGTCTACCCGAGGGAAAGTTCTAGAAGTCCGTTTTGGAATCCGAAAGAAGCAGCATTTAGTTAATTTAATGAACTTAATTTTCATTATTTTTCTCAGAATTTTAAGAGTCTATTTGTAATTTTTAGGTGCCTTTTATTTTACCCATGTGTCCTTTAGTATTCCCATGTTATGAGTCAAATGTCTTTTGTACCCTTATGGATTCCTATATAAGGGGAAGTCCTCTTCTGTTGTAAGGGGATTGAAGAGTAAATGCAAGCTTTTGAGTGTTCTTTGCTTCCATTCTGAGTTCGTGAGTGCTCTGAGTGTCTTTGGCGTGCTGACTCGTCAAAGCTCTGATACTGGGAGGAGGGACGCGAGGTCCAAGTGGTGAGACGCCACTCCAGTTAAAGCTCTGGTACTGGGAGGAGGGGTGCGAGGCCCAAGTGGTGAGATGCCACACCAGTAAGTTATCCCCGACATTGGTTCTACTATCCATCTTCCTATCCCAAAATCTAAAGTTTTACCATTTCCCTTTCCTTTTCTATCTACACACACAAACCTGTACCTTTTCGTGTCACCCTACCCCTTTTTGTCCTACATCAAGTAAGGCTAGGCAAGGTTGGGCTTGGTTAGGATAGGCTATGTTAGGCTAGAGTAAAGTAGCATAGAGCTAAGTTAGTCTTAGCTAAGCTAGAGTAGAATACAATGGAGTATAATACAGTACAGTAGAGTTGAGTAGAGTAGAGTAAGGTTAGGCTAGGCTAGGAGAGGTTAGGTTAGGATAGGTTAGGCTAGGCTAGGCAAGGCTAGACTAGGTTAGAGTAGAGCATAGTACAATAGAGTAGAGTGGCATATAGCTAAGTTAGGCTTAGCTTGCCTATCATAGAATAAAATAGAGTTGGGTAAAGTAAAGTGAAATAAGAGTTAGCTATGCTAGGCGAGGTTAGATTAGGTTAGGCTAAACTAGGATAGGCTAACTTTGGCTTGGCTAGGCAAGGGTAGGCTAGGTTATAGTAGAGTAGTGTAGAGTAGAGTTGAGCGAGGAGAGCACAATAGAGTAGAGTTCAGTAAAGCATAGTATAGTAGAGTAGAGTAGAGTAAAGCTAGGTTAGGCTAGGCTAGGCTAAGCAAGGCTAGGCTAGGTTAGGCTGGGCTAGAGTAGAGTGTAGAAGTGTAAAATAGAGTAGAGTAGAATATAGTAGAGTATAATAAAGTAGAATATAGTAGAGCTAAGTTAAGCTAGGCTAGGCTAGAGGACATTAGAGCATGGTAGAGTAAAACAAAGCTGAGTAGAGTAGAGCATAGTTTAGTAGAGCTGAGTAGAGCTACGTTAGTTTAGGCTAGGCAAGTCTAGGTTAGAGTACAGTAGAGTAGAGCTAGGTTCGACTAGGCTATGCTTGGCTAAGTTAGAGCTGAGTAGAGTAGAGTAGAGAAGATTAGAGTAAATTAAATTAGAGTAGTGCTAGATTAGGTAAGAGTAGGCTAGAGTATAATAGAGTAGAGTAGAGTAAAGCCTGAGCAGAGTAGATTAGTATAGAGAATAATAGAGCAGCACAAAGTAGAGAATAGTAGAGCAAAGCAATGTAGAGTAGATTAAAGTGGAGTAGAGTAGAGTGGAGTTGAGTGTAGTAGAATATAGTAAAGTAGAGTAGAGTCGAGTAGAGTAGAGTAGAATAGAGTAGAGTAGAGCTATGTTACGTTAGGCTCGGTTAGGCGAGGCTAGGTTATAGTAGAGTGGAGTAGAGTAGAGTAAAGCAGAGTAAAGTAGAGTAGAGAAGAGCTCGGTTAAGCAAGGCTAGGCTAGAGTAGAGTAAGGTAGAGCAAAGCAGAACAAAGTAGAGCAGAATAGAGTAGAGCAGAGTAGAGTAGAGAGGAGTAAAGTAGAGTAGAGGAGAGTAGAGTAGAGCAGAGTAGAGCTGGGTTAGGTTGAGCTAGGCTAGGCTACACTAGGTTAGAGTGGAGTTGGGTAGAGTAAAGTATAGTTGAGTAGTGTAGAGCAAAATGGAGTAGAGTAAAGTAGAGTATAGTATAGTACAGTGTAGTAGAGTAGAGTAGAGTGTAGTAGGGCTATGCTAGGTTAGGCTTGGCAAAGCTAGGCTTGGTTAGGTTAGGTTAGGGTAGAGAAGAGTAGAGAAGAATATAGTAGAGTAGGATAGAGTAGGGTAAGGTATGATAGAGTATAACAGGGTAGTGTAGAGTAGAGCTTGGTTAAGCTAGGCTAGGTTAGAGTATAATAGAGCAGAGTAAGGTAGTGTAGAGTAGAGCAGAGCAGAGTAAAGCAGAGCAGAGCAAAGTAGAGCAAATAGAACAGAGCAAAGAAGTTTGGCTACGTTAGACTAAGCTAGGTTAGACACCGCTAAGTTAGGTTAGGGTATAATAGAGTAAAGTTGAGTAGCATAGAGCTAAGATAGGATTTGTTAGGCAAGAGTTGAATAAAATAAAGTAGAGTTAGGTTAGGCAAGGCTTGGTAAGGTTAGATTAGGCTAGGTTAAGCAAGACTAAGATAGAGAAGAGTAGTGTAGAGTAGAGTTTGGTAGAGTAGAGTATAATTAGGTTGGGCTAGGCTAGGCTAGGTTAGGCTAGGTTATGATAGAGTGGAGTAATGTAGAGTAGAGGAGAATATAGCTAAGTTAGGCTTAGCTAGGCTAGGGTAGAGTAAAATAGAGTAGAGTATAGTAGAGTAGAATGGAGCAGAGTAGAGTAAGGCTAGGCAAGGTTTGGTTATGATAGCTTAGGCTAGGCTAAACTTGGTTAAGTTAGACTAGGCTAGGCTAGGCTAGGTTAGGCTAGGCTTCGATTGGCTAAGGGTAGAGTAAAGTATAGTAAAGTATAGTAAAGCAGAGTAAAGAAGAGTAGAATATTGTAAAGCTGGGTAAGGCTATGCTAGGCTAAGCTAAGTTAGACTAGAGTAGAGTAAAGTATAGACTAATATCATAAAGCTAAGTTAGGCTTAGCTAAGCTAAAGTAGAATAAAATATTGTAGAGTAGAGTAGAGCAAGGATAGGCTACGTAAGGTTAGGTTAGGCTAGGCTAGGGTAGGATAGGCTAGGTTAGAGTAGGGTAGGGTAGAGTTCAGTAGAGTTGAGTATAATAGAATAGAGTACAGTACAATAGAGTATAGTAGAGTAGAGCAGAGCAGAGTGGAGCAAAGCAGAGAAAGAGTAAGAATAGGCTAGGCTAGGTGAGGTTTGGTTAGGATAAGTTAGGCTAGGATAGGCTCAGCTATGCTTAGCTAGGCCAGGCTAGGCTAGGCAAGGTAAGGCTAGGATAAGCTAGGCTAAGCAAAGCTAGAGTATAGTAGAGTAGAGTAAGGTAGACTAGAGTATTGTAGAGAAAACTAGAGTAGGGTATCGTAAGGCTGGGTAAGGCTAGGCTAGGTTAGATTAGGATAGGCTAGGTTAGGCTAAAGTAGAGTAGGGTAGAGTAGAGTACTAAAAAGCTAGGTTAATCTTAGCTAGGCAAGAGTAGAATAAAATATTTAAGTGTAGAGTAGATTATAGTAAGGCTAAGCTTAGCTGGGTGAGGTTAGATTAGGCAAGGATGAGTTAGGTTAGGCTAGGCTGTGCTAGGATAGAGTACGATAGGGTAGAGTAGAGTAGAGTAGGGTAGGGTAGAGTAAAGTAGAGTATAGTATAATAGAGTAAAGAAGAGTAAAGTAGAGTAAAGTAGAGTAGAGTAAAGTAGAGTAGAATAGAGTAGATTAGAGTTTGGTAGACTAGAGTAGAGTAAAGTAGGATAGAGCTTTGTTAGGCTTTGCTAGAATAGAGTAAAATAAAATAAAGTAGAGTAAAGTATAGTAAGGCTAGTCTAGACTAGGTTTGTCTAGGTTAAACTAGAGTAGAGTAGGGTAGAGTAGAGTATAATAAGGCTAGGCTTGGTTAGGTTAGAGTAGAATAGGGTAGTGTAGAGTAGCATAGAGCTAAGTTAAGATTAGCTAGGTTAGAGTAGAATAAGAGAGAGTAGAGTTTAACTGAGCATAGTACAATAGAGCAAAGCTTGGCTAGACTAGGCAAGTTTAGGTTAGGCTAGGCTAGAGTAGTGTAGAGTAGGGTAAAGTAGAGTATAGGCTAACTTTGCTTGGCTAGGCAAGGCTAGGCTAAGGTAGAGTAGAGTAGTGTAGAGTAGAGTTGAGTCGAGTAGAGTACAATAGAGTAGAGTTGAGTAAAGCATAGTATAGTAGAGTAGAGTAGAGTAAAGCTAGGTTAGGTTAAGCTAGGCTAGAGTAGAGTATAGAAGAGTAAAATAGAGTAGAGTAGAATATAGTAGAGTATAATAGAGTAGAATATAGTAGAGCTAGGTTAAGCTAAGCTAGGCTATAGTACATTAGAGCATAGTAAAGTAAAATAGAGCTGAGTAGAGTAGAGCATAGTTCAGTAGAGCAGAGCAGAGCTGAGTAGAGCTATGTTAGTCTAGGCTAGGCATGGCTAGGTTAGAGTAAAGTAGAGTAGAGCTAGGTTCGACTAGGCTACGCTTGGCTAAGTTAGAGCTCAGTAGAGTAGAGTAGAGAAGATTAGAGTAAATTAAAGTAGAGTAGTGCTAGATTAGGTAAGAGTAGGCTAGAGTATAATAGAGTAGAGTAGAGTAAAGCCTGACCAGAGTAGAGTAGTATAGGGAAAAGTAGATCAACACAAAGTAGAGAATAGTAGAGCAAAGCAGTGCAAAGAAGAGCTAAGTTAGTCTAGGCCAGGCAAGGTTAGGCAAAGAAAGGTTATGCTAGGCTAAGCTACGCAAGAGTAGAGTGGAGTAGAGTAGAGCTATATTAAGCTAAGCTAGGCGAGGTTAAGCAGAGTAGGGTATGGTAGAGCTCGATTAGGCTATACTAGGCTTGGTTAGGCTACGCGAAGCTAGTCTAAGCAAGGGTAGAGTAGAGTAGAGCTATGTTAAGCTTAGCTAAGCTAGAGTATAGTAGAGTAGAGTAGAGTAGAGTAAAGTGGAGTAAAGCTGAGAAAAGTAGAGAAGAGATAAGCAGAGCTATATTAGGATAGGCTAAACATGGCTAAAGTAAACTAGAGTAGAGCTATGTTAGGTTAGGCTACTCTTTGTTAAGTTATAATAGAGGAGAGTAGAGTATAGCAGATTGGAGTATAGCAGAGCTAGTTTAGGCTAAGTTAGCCATGGCTAGGTTAGGCTAGGCTAGGCTAGATTAGAGTATAGATAAGTAGAGTAGAATAGAGTAGAGTAGAGTAGAGTTGAGTAGAGTAGAGCTAGGTCAAGCTAGGCTAGGTTAGTCTAGAATACAATAGAGTAGAGAATAATAGAGAAGAGTGGAGAAGAGCAAAGGAGAGTATAGCAGGGTAGAAAAAGCAAAGCAGCGTATAGTAGAGTAAGACAGAGCAGAATAAAGTAGAGAAAAGTAGAGCAAAGATAGCACAGTTGAGTAGAGTAGAGAAAAGCTAAGCTAAGTTAGAGTAGAGTAGAGTAGAGCTAGGTTAGGTTAAGCTAGGCTATGTTAGGTTAGAGTAGTGTAGGGTTTTAGTGGAATTGGGTTAGGCTAAGCTTATCTAGGTTAGGATAGGCTAAGTTAGGCTAGGCAAGAGAAGAGTTGAGTAGAGTAGAGAATAGTAGAGTAGAGTATAGCTCGATTAGGCTTGGT
Organism: Vanilla planifolia; assembly: GCA_023846275.1. NCBI lineage: Eukaryota > Viridiplantae > Streptophyta > Magnoliopsida > Asparagales > Orchidaceae > Vanilla > Vanilla planifolia. The sequence goes on from JAIUJO010000709.1 coordinate 437,310, forward strand.
TAGGTGAGGCTAGAGTAGAGTAGAATAGAGCAGAGTAGAGTTGAGTAGAGTAAAGCAGAGAAGAGTAGAGTAGAGTAGAGTGGAGTAGAGTAGAGCTTGGTTAGGCAAAGCTAGGCTAGGTTAGAGGAGGGTAAAGTAGAGTAAAGTCGAGTATAGTAGAGTATAGTAGAGTAGAGTAGAGTAGAGCTTGGTTAGGCTAAGCTAGGTAAGGAAATGTTAGGTTAGGCTAGGTTAAGCTAGGCTAGCAAAGGCTAGGTTAGGTTAGGATTGACTAGAGTAGAGTAGAGTAGAATATAGTAGAGTAGCATAGAGTAGTGTAGAGCAGAGTAGAGTAGAGTAGAGCAAAGTAGAGCAAGGGTAGGCTAGGCTAGGCAAGGCTAGATTTGAGTGGAATAAGAGTATAATTGAGTAGAGTGGAGTAAAAGTAGGTTAGATTAGGCAACACTAGGCTATACAAGGCTAGGGCAGACTAGAGTAGAGTAGACTAGAGTGGAGTAGAGTAGAGTAGAGTAGAGTAGAGTGGAGTAGAGTAGAGTAAGGTAGAGTGAGTAGAGCTAAGTTAGGCTAGGCTAGGTTAGGTTAGGAAGGGTAGGCTGGGTTAGGCTAGAGTAGAGTAGAGTAGAGTAGAGCAAAACTAGCTTAGGCTAGGTTAGGCCAGAGTAGAATAGAGTAGAGTAGTGTAGAGTAGAGTAGAGTAGAGTAGAGGAGAGCATAGCAGAGTAAAGCAGACTAGAGAAAAGTAGAGCAGAGATGAGAAGAGTAATGCTATGTTAGGCTAGGCAAGGTTAAGTTAGGCTAGGCTAGAGTAGAGTTGAGTTGAGTAGATCTAAGTTAGGCAATGCTAGGCAAAGCAAAACTCGACTGGAGTAGACTAGAGTACAATAGATAGAGCAGAGCAAAGAAGACTATAGCAAAGTAGAACAGAGCAAAGTACGGTAGTGTAGAGAAGAGCAGAGCAGTGATTTGTTAGCTAGGCTAGGCTAGAGAAGAGTAGAGTAGAGTAGAGCTATGCTAGGTTAGGTTAGGTTAGGTTAGGCTAGGCTAGGTTAGGCTTGTTAGAGTAGTAGAGTAGATTATATTAGAGTAGAGTAGTGTTAGGTTATGCTAGCCTAGGCTAAGTTTGGCTAAGCTAGGGTATGCTGGAGTATAATATAGTAGAGTAGAGTAGAGTAAAAAAGAGTAGAGCAGAGCAAAGTAGAGCAGAACAGAGTAGAGTAAAGCAGAGTAGGGCAAAGTAGTACAGACTAGAGTAGAGTAGAGTAGAGAAGAGTAGAGCAGAGGAGAGCAATGTAGAGAAGAGAAAAATAGTGTAGAGTAGAGTTGGTGTAGAGAAGAGTAGATCAAGGTTAGGTTAGGCTAGAGTTGAGTAGAATAGAGTATTGTAGAGCAGAGTAGAGTAGAGCTAAATTAAGCTAGCTAAGCTAGGCTAGGTTAGAGTAGAGTATAGTTGAGTAGAAAGGAGTAGAGTAGAGTAGAGCTAGGTTAGGTTTGACTGGGATAAGGTAGGCTAAGTTAGGTTAGAGTAGAGCTAGGTTAGGCAAGGCTAGTCTAGAGCATAGTAGAGTAGAGTGGAGTAGAGTAGAGAAGAGCAGAGAAGAGTAAAGTAGCAAAGAGTAGAGTAGAGCAAAGCAGAGTAGAGAAGAGAAGATTAAAGCTAGGTTTTGCTAGGTTAGACTATGTTAGGCTAGACTAGGCTAGAGTACAACAGAATAGAGTGGAGTAGATTAGCGTAGAGTATATCTCGGTTAGGCTAGGCTAAACTAGGCTAGAGTGGACTAGACTAGAGTAGAGTATAGCAAAGTAGAATATAGTCAAGATGAGCAAAGAAGAGTAGAGTAGTACTAAGTGGAGTAGAGTATAGTTGAACAAATTAAAGTAAAGTAGAGTAGAGCTAGGTTAGGCAAGGCTAGGTCAGGCTTAAGTAGAGTAAAATGGAGTAGAGCTTTGCTAGGTTAGGTTAGGCTAGAGTAGTATAGTAAAGTAAAGTATAGTATAGTAGAGCTAGGAGGCTAGGCTAGGTTAGGTTAGGCTAGGCTAAGCAAGGCTAGAGTAGAGCTAAGTAGACAAGGGTAGAGAAGAGCAGATTAGAGTAAAGCAGAGTAGAACAGAGCAGAGCAAATTAGAGTAGGGTAGAATAGAGTTAAAATAGAGTAAAGTAGAGCTAGGTTGGGCGAGGCAAGGCTAGGCCAGGATAGGCTAGGCTCGGGTGTGCTAGGATAGGTTAAGTGAGGCTAGAGTAGAGCAAAGAAGAGTAGAGTAGAGCAAATTTAGGCTAGGCTAGGCTAGGCTAAACTAGGCTAGAGTAGAGTAGAGTATAGTAGAGTAGAGTTGAGTAGAAAAGAGTAGAGAAGTGTAGAGCATAGTAGAGTAGAGAAAAGTAGCACAAAGTAGAGGAGAGTAGACCAAGGTTAAGCTAAGTTAGGCAACATTAAGCTAGAGTAGAGTAACATAGAGCTAGGTTAGACTAAGCTAGGTTAGAGTAGAGTAGAGTAGATTAGAGTAGAGTAGAGTAGAGTAGAATAGAGTAGAATAGAGTAGAGTAGTGTAGAGTATAATATGGTTGAGTAGAATATAGTAGAGTAGAGAAGAGTAGAGTAAAGTAAAGTAGAAGAGACTAGAAGAGAGGAGAGGATAGGAGAGCAAAGGAGAGGAGAACAGATCAAAATAGAAAATAGGAGGGCATAGCAGAGTAAGTAAAGTAGAGCAGAATAGAATAAAGCAGAGCTAAGTAGAGAAGAGCAGAGCAGAGTAGACCAGAGCTAAGTTAGGTTAGGCTAGGCTTGGCTAGAGTAAAGTAAAGAAAAGAAGAGTAAAGTAAAGCTGAGCTAAGTTAGGTTAGGCTAAGCTAAGGTAGGCTAAACTAGACTAGAGTAATGGAGTATAATAGAGCTAGGTTAGGCTATATTAGGTTAGGTTAAGTTAGGCTAGGCTAGAGTAGAGTAGGGTAGAGTATAATAAAGTAGAGTAGAGTATAATGGAGTAGAGCAGAGTAGAGGTAGGTTAGGTTAGGGTAGGCAAGGCGAGGCTAGAGTGGAGTGGAGTTGAGTTGTGTAGAGTAGAGTAGAGTATAATAGAGTAAAGTACAGCTGACCTAAGTGATGTTAGGCTAGGTTAGGGTAGGCTAGCCAAGGTTATGCTAGGTAGTATTAGGTTGGAGTAGAGTAGAGTAAAGTGGAATAGAGTAGAGTATAGTAGAATAAAGTGGAGTAGGGTAGAGTAGAACAAAGTAGAGATTAGTAGAGTATAGCAGAGAAGAGTAGAGTTGAGAAGAGCAGACCAATGCAAAGCAGGGTAGAGTAGAGCAAAGTAGACGAGAGCAAAGTAGAGAAGAGAAAAGTAAGGTAAAGCAGAGTAGAGCAGACCAAGGTTAGGCTGGCTAGGATAGGCTAGGCTAGCATAGAGTAGACTAGAGTAGAGTAGTGTACAGTAGAGTAGAGTATAGTAGAGCTATGTTAGGCTATACTAGGCAAGCTTAGAGTAGAGTAGAGTGGAGTAGAGTAGAGTAGAGGAGAGCAGAGTTGAGAAGAGTAGAGTAGAGTAGAGTAAAGTAGAGTAGAGTTGAGTAGGATAGATTACAGTAGAGTAGAGCTAGGATTGGCAGAGCGAAGCTAGGCTAGGCTAGGCTAGACCAACAAAGAATAGAGTAGAGTAGAATAGAGCAGGTTAGAGTAGGGCTAGGTTAGGCTAAGCAAGGGTAGTGTAGGCTAGAGTAGAGTAGAATGGAGTAAAGTAGAACAAAGTAGAGAAGAGCAGAGTAGAGTAGAGCATGTTAGGCTATGCTAAGCTTGGCTAGCCTCACCTAGCCTAACCTAGCTTTACTCTACTCTATTATACTAAGCTCTACTCTACTCTACTCTACTGTAGCATAGTCTACCCTAGCCAAGCCTATCCAAGCCTAGCCTTACCTAAACTAGATCAACTCTACTCTATTATAGTCTACTCTAACCTAACCTAGCCTAGCCTACCCAAACATAGCTCTACAAAAATCTTCTCTACCCTAACCAAGCCAAGCCTAACATAGCCTAACCTAACCTTGCCTCTACTCTACTTTTCTCTGGTCCACTTTGCTCTACTCTATGCTACTAAACTCTACTTTTCTTTACTTTGCTTTGCTCCACTCTACTATGCTCTGCTCTACTCTTCTCTATTCTGCTTTGCTCTACTCTACTCCACTATAATCTACTTTAGCCTTGCCTGCTTAAATTAACCTGGCTCTACAATACTCTACTCTACTCTACTCTGCCCTAGCCTAGCCTAATTTAGCCTAGCTTAGCCTAGCCTTCCCTAACCTAGCCTAACCTCACTCTACTCTACTCTTCTTTACTCTACTATACTCTATTCTGCTCTACTTTACTTTTCTCTACTCTACTCTAACCTAGCTTAGACTAGCCTAGGCTCGCCTCGCTTAGCCTAACCTTGCTCTACTCTGCTCTACTTTGCTCTGCTCTATTCTGCTCTGCTTTACTCTACTCTGCACTTCTATACAATGCTTTGCTCTATTATAAATTATTTTTCTCTACTCTACTCAACTCTACTCTACTCTAACCTAACCTCGCTTAGCGTAACCTAATCGAGCTCTACTCTACTCTACTCTACTATAACCTAGCAAAGCCTAGCCTAGCCTAACCTAGCTCTACACTACCTTACTCTACTCTACTCCACTCTACTTTACACTTCTCTACTCTACACTACTTTACTCTAACCGACCCTCACCAAGCCTAACTTAGCTATACTCTACTCTACTCTACTCTGGCGTACCCTAGCCTAGCCTAACATAACCTAGCTCTACTCTCCTCTACTCTATAGTGCTCTACTTTTCTTCGTTATGTTCTACTCTGATCAGCTCTTCTCTACTATGCTCTTCTCTGCTCTGCTCTTCATTACTCTAATGTACTCTATTATACTCTAATCTAGCCTTACCTAGCTTTACTCTACTCTACTCTACTCTACTCTACTCATACATAACCAAGCCTAGCCTCACCTAATGTAGAATAGACTTGGTTGGCTTAGCCTTGTCTAACCAAGCTCTACTATACTTTACTCTTCTCTACTTTACTAAACTCCACTTTACTTTGCTCTATCCCTACCTAGTTAGCCTAGCCTAGCTGAGCTTTACTCTACTCTACTATACTCTGCTATACTATACTATACACTACTCTACTCTAGTATACTCTACTCTACTCTACTATAACCAAGCCTAACCTAACCTAGCTTAACTCTACTCTATTATAGCCTAACCTAGCCTAGCCTACCAAACCTAGTTATTCATAACTCTGCTCTGCTCTACTCTACTCTACTCTGCTCTGTTTTGCATTGCTTTACTCCACTGTACTCGACTCTTCTTTACTCAAACTTAGGTTAGTCTCCTCTTGCCTAACTTAGCTCCTCTACTTTGTTGTACTTGACTCTACTTTTCTTTGCTATACTTTTCTCCTCTTTAGCCTAGCCTAGCTTAGTCTTGTCTAGCCTAGTTTATCCTAACCTCGCTCTACTCTACTCTACTCTATTTTGCTCTACTCTACTCAAACTTAGCCTAGCCTAGCCTATGCTAGCTCTACTCTACCTTACTCTACTATACTCTACTCTACTCTACTCTATCCTAACCTAGCTTACCCTAGCCTAATCATGCTCTACTCTACTCTATTCTGCTCTACTCTACTCTACTTTGCTATGCTTTGCTTTATTTTGTTATGCTATGCTCTACTCTTCTCTGTTCTACTCAGCTCTACTCGACTTTAGCCAAGCTTAGTCTATCCTAACATAACCTAGCTCTACTTTTCTCTACTCTACTCTACTTTAACCTTTCCTAGGCTAGCCTAGCCTAAACTTTCTCTATTCTACTCTACTCTACTACAACCTAGCCTTGTCTAGCTTAGCTCTACTCTACTCTACTCTACTCTACTCTACTCATACCTAGCCAAGCCTAGTAATGCCTAACCTAACTCTACTCTACTCTGATCTATCCTCGCCTAGCATAGCATAACCTAGCTCTGCTCAGTTCTACCCTCCTTTGATAAGCTCTTGTTCGTTCTTCTCACCTCTGCTCTTCTATACTCTGCTCTACTTTGGTCTGCTCTACTTTGCTCTTCTCTACTCTACTCTGCTTTGCTCTTCTCGTCTTTGCACTTCTCTACTCTACTCTATTCTACTCTACTCTATTATGCTCTTCTCTACTCTACTTTAGCCTAGCATAACTTAGCTTAGCCTAGCCTAGCCTTGCCTAACTTAGCTCTACTCTACACTACTTTACTCTACTCAACTTTGCTCTACTCTATACTGCTCTGCTCTGCTTTGCCCTTCTCTAATCTGCTCCACTCTACTCTACTATAGCCTAGCCTAACCTATCCTAGCCAAGCCTAGCTTAACCTCGCTCTACTCTACTCTACTCTGCTCTACTCTGCTCTACTCTATTCTACTCTACGCTACTCTACCTTAAACTTGCCTAACCTAAATCTACACTACTCTACTCTTTCTACTCCACTTTATTCTACTCTACTCTACTCTACTCTACTCTATTATACTGAAGCCTACTCTAGCCTCGCCTTGCATAGCCTAGCCTAACATAACTTAGCTCTCCTCTACTCTCCTATGCCATACTCTATACTACTATACTCTAGTCTACTCTACTACAGTCTTCTCTACTCTAACCAAGCGTAGCCTAGCCTAACATAACCTAGCTTGGCTTAATTAGCTCTACTCTACTCTACTTTCCTCTACTCTGTTCTTCTCTTCTCTACTCTGTTCTGCACTCCTCTACTCTGCTCAGCTCAGCTCCACACCACTCTACTCTTCTTTTCTCTACATTGCTCTTCTCTACTCTACTCTACTTTGCTATACTCAACCCTACCTAACTGTGCTAAAGCCAAGCTAGCCAAAACGAGCTTTACTCCAGTCTACTATACTCTACTTTACTCTATTATACTCTACTCTAGCCTAGCCTAGCCTATCTCTACTATACTCTACTATACTATAATCTACTCTACTCTAATCTACTCTACTCTAGTCTATCGAAACCTAGCCAAACCTAATGTAACCTAGCCTAGCCTAACCTAACCTAAATCTACTTTGCTCTACTCAACTCTCCTCAACTTTTCTATGCTCTACCCCACTATGCTCTACTCTGCTCTGCTCTGCTCTACTCTATTCTACTCTGCTCTGCTCTACTCAAATCTGTTATGCTCTACTCTACTCTACTCTACTCTACTCTACACTACTCTATTGTAATCTGGCTTACTTTAGCTTAGCCTAACCTAACTTTGCTCTACTGTACTCTACTCTACTCTTCTCTACTCTACTTAAGCTTAGCCTAAACTAGCCTAATCTCGCTTAGCCTAGCATAGCTTAGCCTAACCTAGCTCTACTCTACTCTATTCTACTCTACTCTACTCTACTCTACCTTATGCAAACCTAACCTAGCCTTACCAAGCCAAACCTAACTCTACTATACTCTACTCTACTCTACTCTACTCTACTCTACTCTAGCATTGCCTAAGCTAACTTAGCTCTATCATACTATACTCTACTCTGATATGCTCTTTTCTAGTTTACTCAACTCAACTTTTTTCTACTCTACCCTTCTCTACTCTACTCTACTATACTTTATTCTTGCCTAGCCTAAACTAACCTAACTTAGCTCTACTCTACTCAACTCTACTTTACTCTACTCTACTTTACTTTAGCCTATCCTAACCTTGCCTGGCTAACCTTACTCTCCTTAACTCTACTCTACTTAATATATTATACTATACTCTACTCTACTCTACTCTACTCTACCAACTTTACTCTACTCTACTATGCTCCACTCTACTCTGCTCTACTCTACTATGCTCTACCCTGCTCTACTCTAGCTTAGCCTAGCCTAACCTAGCCTAATCAAGCTCTATCTACTCTACTTTATTTTACACTACTCTTCTTTACTCTACTTTACTCAACTTTACTCTACTCTGTGCTTGTCAAAAGCCTAGCCTAACCTATCCTAACATAACCTAACCTAGCTCTACCCTACTATACTCTTACTATTCTACTTTACTCTATTCTACTTTACTCCACTCTATTGTAACCTCACCTAATCTAGCCTAGCTTAACTTAGCTTTACTCTACTCTACTCTACTCTTGCTTAGCCTAGCTTAGCCTATCTTAGCCTAACCTAGTTCTGCTCTACTTTGCTCTACTCTGCTTCACTCTCTGCTACTCTGCTCAGCTTTACTCCACTTTAATCTTTTCTATTGTACTCTAGCCTAGCCTAATCTTTCCTAGCCTAACCTAGCTCTACTATACTCTACTCTATTCTACTATATGCTAGTTCACTCTACTCAACTCTATTCTGCTCTATTCTAGCCTAGCCAAGCCTATCCTATCCTAGCCTAGCCTAACTTAGCCTAGCTTAGCCTAACCAAACCTAGCTCTACACTACTCTTTTCTACTCTACTCTACTGTACTCTACTTTACTTTTACCTAGCCTAGCCTAGCCTAACCTAACCTAACCTAGCTATACTCTAGCCTATACTAGCTTAACCTAGCCTAACTTAGCTCTTCTCTGCTCTACTCATCTTTGCTTTTCTCTACTCTGCTCTGCATTGCTCTACTCTACTCGACTCTACTCTACTCTACTCCACCCTACAATGGTCTCTTCTAGTGTACTCTTCCATAGCCTAGCCTAACCTATCTAAACTCTATTTAACTCTATTCTACTCTACTCTACTATACTCTACTCTAGCCAAGCTTAGCCTTACCTAATCGACCCTAGCCTATTCTAGCCTAACCTAGCTCTACATAATCTAGCCTACTCTACTCTATTCTAATATACTCTACTCTTGTCTAACCTAGCCTAACCTAACCTAACCTAGCACTACTCAACTCAACTTTACTATACTCCACTCCACACTAGCTTGGCCTAACCAATCCTAGCCAAGTCTAGCCTAGCCTAACTTTGTTTTACTATACCCTACTCTACTCTACTCTATAATACTCTTTTCTTCTCTACTCTACTTTTCTCTATAATGTTCTACTCTACTCTACTCTAGTCTACTCTACTATGCTCTGCTCTACTCTACTCTACTCTGACCTAGCCTACCATAGCTTAGCCTAACCTTGCTCTACTCTTCTCTACTTTACTCTACTCTACTCTACTCTACTCTACTATAATCTCTTCTACTCTACTCTAGTCTACTCTAACCTAATCTAGTCGAGCTTAACCTAACCTAGCTTTGCTCTACTCTTCTCTTCTCTACTGATTTTCTATACATTGCTCCACTCTGCTTTGCTTTACACTACTCTGCTCTACTCTACTCAACTCTACTTTACTCTACTCTAGTCTTGCTTAGCCTAATCAAGCCTAGCCATGCCTAGCCTAACTAACTTAGCTCTACTACTCTATTCTACTACACTCTATTATACTCTACTCTACTCTACCCTATTATATCCTACTATACTCTACTCAATTCTACTCTACTCTAAGGTAGCCTAGCCTTTCCTAGTCTAACCTAGCACTACTCCACTAAAGTCAACTCTAGTCAACGCTAGCTTTTCCTAGCTTGGCCTAGCCTAATCTAGCCCTTCTCTACTTTAGTCTGCTTTACACTACTCTACTCTACTCTATTATGCTCTACTCTATTATACTTTACTCTAGCATAGACTAGTCGAGCCTAACCTAACTTGCTCTATTCTACACTACACTACTCAACTCTTTTCTAGCTTAGCCTCACCTAGCCTAGCCTAGCCTAACCTAGCTCAAGTCTACTCTATTCTACCCAATTATACTATGTTATACTCTACTCGATTCTAGCCTATCCTCGCCTAGCCTAGCCTAATAGAGCTCTACTCTACTCCACTGTACTCTACTCTACTCTACTCTACTCTAACCAAGCTAAGTCTACCTTAGCATAGGTTAGTCTTGCCTAACTTACCCTAACGTATGTCTACCCAACTATACTCTACTATACCATGCTACACTCTATTTGACTAGACTCTACTCTACTACTCTACACTACTCTACTCTAACCTAGACTAGTTGAGCCTAGCCTAGCTTAGCTTAGCCTAACCTAGCATTACTCTGCTTTGCTCTGCTTTACTCTACACTACTGTGCTCTATTTTGATCTGCTCTACTTTGCTCTGCTCTACTCTTCTCCGCTCATCTATGCTCTACACTACTCTACTCTACTCTACTCTACTATGCTCTCCTCTATGCCACTCTACTATACTTTAACATAGTATTGCCTAACCTAGCCTGACAGAGCTCAACTCTACTACACTCTACTCTACACCACTCTACTTTACTCTACTATACTTTAGCTTAGTCGAGCCTAGCCTAGCCTAATCCAATGTAGCTCTACTCTACTTTACTTTGTCCGTCTCCACTCTACTCTAGTCTACTTTACTTCGTATCAGCATAACCTACTCTTTCCTAGCCTAACCTAACCCAGCTCGACTCTACTCCACTCCACTCTACTCTACTCTAGCCCAACCTAGCTTAGATTAGCTTAGCATAGCCTAACCTACCTTTGCATTACTCTACTCTACTTTGCTCTATATTGCTCTACTTTGCACTACTCTACTCTACTATACTCTACTCTACTATGTTTTTCTCTATTATGCTCTTCTACTCTTCTTTACTCCACTCTGCTTTGGTGTGCTCTACTCTGCTCTCCTCTCTTCTACTCTAGTCTACTCTACTCAACTCTACTTTACTATACTCAACTCAACTCTACTCTACTCTACTGGAACCTTGCCAAGCTTAGCTTAGCCCAATCTAACCATAGTCTACTCTACTCTACTATACTCTACTCTACTCAAGCATATCCTAGCATAGCCTAGCTTAGCTTAACCTTGCTCTACTCTACTACAATCTACTCTACTATACTCTAACCAAGCTCTACTCTACTCTGCTCTACTCTACTCTAGCTTAGCCTTGCCTAGACTCGATTTGCCTAACCTAGCTCTACTCTGCTCTACTATGGTCTGCTCTGCTCTACTCAGCTTCTTTTTTCTATTCTTTGCTCTAATCTTTACTCAATCTTAGTCAAGCCTAGCCTACCTTAACCTAGCTCTATTATACTTTATTCTACTCTACTCTACTCTTCTCTACTCTAGCATAGCCCAACCTAGCCTTACATAACCTTACCTAGCATAGCCTACCTAGCTTAGCCTTGCCTAACCTTGCTCTACTCTACTCTAATCTACTCTACTCTAGTATACTCTACTCTAGTATACTCTACTCTTGATAGCCTAGTCTACCATAGCCTAGCCTAGCTTATGCCAAACAAACCTAGGTCTACTCTACTCTATCCTACTCTACTCTACACCACTCTTCTCTTCTCTACTCTGCTCTAGCCTAGCCTAGCCTAGCTTAGCTTAGCCCAACCAAACCTAGCTCTACTCTGCTCTACTCTACCCAACTTTATTCTACTATACTCTACTCTACTCTACTCTAGCCTTGCCTTTCCTATCCAAGCCTACCCTTGCTTAGCCTAGTATAGCCTAACCTAGCACTACTCTAGTTTACTATACTCTACTGTAACTTAGCCTAATCTTTTTATCTTAACCAAGCTCTTCTAGACTCTACTCTACTCCACAATATTCTACTCTACTCTCTTCTACCCTAACCTCCCCTAACCTAGCATAGCCTAACGTAACTCATCCTTAATCTGCTCTGCACTACACTATTCTACTATGCTCTACTCAACTCTACTGCTCTCTACTCTGCTCTACTGTACTCAAGCCTATCCTTGCCTAACCTAGCTCTGTTATACTCTACTTTACTCTATTATTGTTATATCCAGTAAAAATTTTTATGTTAATCTTTAATAAATTAATTTTTGGCTTGGATGATTTCAGATCGACAGTAGGATGAGCCAGGAGCTCAATTGGAGGCTATTGGAATTTTTGAAATTTCTAGGGATTTTTCGGAGCACCGAGGTGAATTTTAAGAAATTTTCCCTGTTTAATTAGATTTATTGGATTTTTAGAAATTCGAAAATCCATTTAAATTAAACCGGAAATTGGTTTTTACCGCGCGTGAACCGGACCGGAACGGTTCAGCGGAGGCGGAGGCGGTTCGCCGAGTGAGTTTGTGCGTGCGTTCTGATAAGCGGATCGGACGGTCGTGATCGACGGTTGGGATTGAACCGGCTGATCGGGTGCTTACCGTGTCGATAGCGTGTCGACAGCGCGTATCGGGTGCTTACCGTGTCGAAAGCGTGTCAACGGTGCGTAACGGGTTTTCACCGTGTCGGCCAGGAATATAAAACCCTCGCGAACGATTAGGGTTTCGTTCGACCGACCGATAGAGAGGAATTTTCCGGCGTACGGCGCGTGATTCCGGCGGCCTGGCAAGGGGCTTTTTGTGCCTGGAGATTCACGGGACCGAGGAGAGTCGATTGATACCGGATTCGTTCGGTGAGGAGCTGCGGCGAGCTGCGGACGAGGCTCACCGTCGCCGACGACTTTGATGTAGGAAATTCAGATTTAAATCAGTTAATTAGCAAGTTAAAAATATGGGTTATTTTGCAAATTACTACCTGAGCATGCGAAATGTGGGTTTTTGGAATTGATTAATGCAATTATTGATTTTAGCATGTTTAGGGTTTTCGAAAAAAAAAATTATACCGTCGAATTCAGAAATTTTACCAAGCATATGTTGAGTTGATTATGTGCTTAATCATGTTAAGGTGGTTTTCAAATGCTGGAATCATTAATTTCATAAATTGTCAATTAGGGATCGGATGAAACTCCTTCGACGGATATTTTGATTGAATCTTAGGAATTAGTGACATCATTGGAATGTTAGGATAGTACGAACATGTTCTCCTTGTTCGCAGTTGCCGGAAATCGAGTATTGGTCGGCGATTGCGGCGGCTAGGGTTTCGCGGACGACGGGCGAAGGAAGGAGACGAATTAAGGGTTAATTAGGGATTAGTTGATTTATTAAGAGAATGATTATATTAATTATTAAGATTATATATTAAGCGTCGGCCGAATTCGGATTAATAACTTCGACCGGCGGGGATTGGTTCAGCGCGAAGGCCCGAACCGGTGGCGAGATCCGGTTCAGGGGATTCGGCGCGGTTCAGTGAGAAGGGGTTCTCGGCTCAGCGCGAAGGTCGAACTGGCGGCGAGAACCGGGTTCACGGAAGTGCGGCGCGGTATAATGGAATAAACGGAAATTTAAATTCGGTAATTATTCCGAATTTCGGAAAATGGATAAAATTGCAAAATTGATATTTCGAATTTAGGAAAAATTCGATAATTGAGTTTTAGGGATTATTATATTTTAGGAAATTCAAGAAAAATCAGAAAATTTGGAAATGAGAAATTTCGAAAATTCTGGAGATCCGTAGGTAAAGAAAAAAATTGCCTGAAGTGGGGAAAAATGTTATCAGTGATGACGGTACAGCTGGAAACAGTCAGACAGAGGTATGGTACATGGATGCTACCAGAACAGTCAGTAATTGACAGTTGTATTGCTTGGATGGCAATGGCATGGATTGAGTCAGTTACTCAGTGTTGGCATATTTTATGGATTGGCATACTGGACCGGACTACTATAGACCCTATATGATGTTTTAGGGTAGTTGTGGTAGGTAACTATGCGGTTCAGACTTAGCTTCCACAGTATACATGTGGACTGGTATGCGCCTTATTGTACCTGGACACATGTTGTCGGATGTTGGAGTTAGAGATTGGCAATGACTGTAGGGGCGTGAGCTCCTATGGAAGTTGTTGGTAGAGGACTCTTTGGGACGGTGGCTGAGTCGATCTCTCCTGGTCCATGTGTGTAGGCCTGCGCGCCTGAGGGTGGCAGGGGTGTCTCGCAGTGGCTAGCCAAGTGTGTAGGCCTGCGCGCCTTAGGGTGGCAGGGGTGTCTCACTTTGGCTAGAGATTTTGTGACTGGATCTGTCTATAGTCTCCAGGAGATTGATTGACAAGAGACGCTGCGGTGTCGGGTGCTTAGGCGCCATGCGTGTTTCGAGATGGGCGTTCCCACTGGCACGCTACCTGGAAGCCCAGAGGAGAGCTACTCTGGTGTGACTAGGGGTGACTGTGGTTGGTCGGAGTCTGGGACTGAGAGTGCCTATCCACCTTACATTGTTATGCTGTATTCCTATATTTTTGCGATTATCCTTGTCTTGCATGTGAGTTTTACTAGCTGTCTTTCCTACTGGGCGTAGCTCATTCCTGTATTATATATTTTCAGTGGCTCGGCAGACTTGACGCTACCAGATTAGGTGGGATCGTGGTCAGCAGGATTGTGGAGGATATCTGACTTGTGATTGTCTGAGATTTTCTGGTTAGTTGATTGTTGCTGTTGGATGTATTTAATGAGATTGTTATTCTCATATGTCATGTAATATGTGAGGGTAATTCTGACTTATGTTCTGGTTGGATAATAGTGCACTTGTTGGACTTGGATCTTATTCTTGTAATGTAGTTTCCATTTACTGTCTTATCTTATTGTCTTGGAGTATGGTGTGTGGAGTGCCATATTTTATCTGAGGATATTATATATCTTTTTGTTTTATGGTGAAGTCATTACATGACTATGGAACTTAACCGTGGGGGTTCAGACTTCTATTAGATCGGTTCTCCTACCGTATGGGTTAGGAGTGTTGGGTCTAGTAGGAGTAACATTGCGCGAGTCCATCTGTTAATTCAGGAGTCATGAACCTGATTTGACGGTGTACCCGGGAGATTGGATCCACATTGTTAAAGGAAAGTAGGTGTGTAATGATGTGTTATATCCTATGTTTTCGTAGGCTACTCAGGTTGGTATGGGACGATCTGAGCTGTCTATATGTAAAAAAAAAAAAAAAAAATGTATGCCAAAAATCAGCCTAGGAAAAATGGGGTGTAACAGGATTGGTATCAGAGCCCTAGGTTAAGATAGTGGGGCTAGACATATCAGAGCCCTAGGTGAGATAGCGGGGCTAGACATGTATAGGAGTTCAACCCAAGGTGGGGAGAACTGTTGATTCTTTTGTTTACTATAGTAGTCCATATGCCAATTGCCAAATGACGACTCTAATGCCAGATTAGTTGCTTTTGACAGTATGGCTGGTACCAGGAGACTTTCCGCTCGTGGAGTAGCTAGAGGCAGACCTGTATCTACTACTCCTACCCCGGTGATGAGCCCAGCATTGCCAGTTGAGCCAGCCGTGGATCGTTGGATCGATGCCTTCATGCGGTTGCGTCCGCGGGGCTTCAGTGGGTCGGCTGACCCAGCGGTGGCAGATGACTGGATGGCTCATATGCTTGAGCTGTTTGATGCCTTGGGATGTCCATTCGGCAGGAGGGTAGTACTTGCTGCTCTAGTATTGGAGGGAGAGGCTGCTACCTGGTGGAGAGGCCAGCGGCGCGCTATGTTTGGGGAGGCCCAGAACAGCGAGATAGCATGGGAAGACTTTGTTGAGGCATTCAGGGAGTGCTACATTCCGGCTTCTGCCATGTCGCAATTCAGGAGGGAACTTATACACCTCAGACAGGGCCAGATGTCAGTGAACGATTACTTATCGAGGTTCACTTATCTGGCGAGGTACGCCGCAGAGCTGGTGCCTTCTGAGGAGCGTAGATGTGAGATGTTCCTGGAGGGACTTCGTCCTATGCTGCAGCGCCAGCTAGTTGTGAGTCGGTTTGCCAGGTTTCGTGACTTGGTGGAGGCTGCGAGATCCGTTGAGCTTATTGACAACCGGATGGAGGCCCAGAGAGAGACTCACAACAAGAGGAAGGAATTCAGAAATGTCCAACAAAACAAAAAGGACAAGAGACACAGAGATCACCGTGGTACTCAGGAGGGCATGGTCCAGCCACGACCTATCTCTGAGAGATCAGTGCTGCAGACAGGTACCCGGACTGGGGGTATTATCTGCTACCATTGTCGACAGCCCGGACACAAGAAGTGCGACTGCCCAGAGTTGAAGAAACAGAGGATCACAGGACCGGTTGGTTCATCTGGGGGACAGCCCAGAGTGTTTGCACTGACTCGGCAGCAGGCTTCAGAGTCACCAGAGGTGATCACAGGTATGCTTTATTTTGGCAACGTGCAGTGCATGACTTTGTTTGATACTGGTGCATCTCATTCTTTTGTTGCTGAGAGGATCTGGAATCAGATATCAGGATCCAAGGGTTACTTGAAGGAACCCTTACTGGTTAGGCTTCCTGATGGGAAGGAGATTCCCACTGTTCAGAAGATTGACGGATCTATTCTGATTAGTGGACACGAGTTCGTGACAGAGTTGATATGTGTGCCACTAGCAGAGTTCGACATCATTTTGGGAATGGATTGGTTGTGCTACCATGCAGTGGTGCTGGATTGTTGGGAGAAGAAGGTCAGGATCAGAGTGCCTGGTTCGGGGGAAGTGATATACTTTGGTCTGAACAGGCAGATCCCTCTGATCTCAGTTCTTCAGGCAGAGAGGTTAGTAAGTAAGGGTTGTACTGGTTGGTTGGCCTATGTGACCGATAGCCAAGCCACCACTACCCCTATGTCAGATATTCCAGTGGTGAGAGACTTCCCTATGGTTTTTCCAGAGGAGCTGCCTGGACTTCCACCAGCTAGGGAAGTGGAGTTTTCGATTGATTTGGAGGCAGGAGTAGCTCCTATTGCTAGAGCTCCTTACAGGATGGCTCCAGCCGAGCTAGCAGAGTTGAAGACTCAGTTACAGGACTTATTAGACAAGGGACTCATACGCCCCAGTTGTTCACCTTGGGGTGCCCCTGTCTTATTCGTCAAGAAGAAAGATGGTAGTATGAGGCTGTGTGTAGATTATAGGGAATTGAATAAGGTTACTATTCGTAACCGATACCCTTTACCACGCATCGATGATTTGTTGGATCAGCTTCAGGGAGCAACTGTGTTCTCCAAGATTGATTTACGCTCGGGTTATCACCAGATCCGGATTAGAGGTTCTGATGTACCCAAAACAGCGTTCCGTACTAGGTATGGGCATTACGAGTTCACAGTGTTACCTTTTGGATTGACTAATGCACCAGCAGTATTTATGAACCTGATGCATCGAGTGTTTCATGCCTTTCTGGATCGGTTTGTGATCATCTTTATAGATGATATATTGATTTATTCCAGAGATAGGGAAACTCATGCAGATCAGTTGAGGACTGTGCTTACAGTGTTGCGGGAGAATGAGCTGTATGCAAAATTCTCCAAGTGTTCCTTTTGGCTGGACTCAGTAGCATTCTTGGGACACATTGTCAGTGCAGAAGGCGTGGCTGTTGATCCTAGCAAGATACGAGCTATTGTTGATTGGAAACGGCCATCTTCTGTCACTGAGATCCGGAGTTTCCTTGGTTTGGCTGGATACTATAGGAAATTTGTTCCTCACTTTTCTAGACTGGCCGCTCCACTAACACAGTTGACCCGGAAGGGAAAATCTTTTGAGTGGTCAGAGAGTTGTGAGAACAGTTTCCTAGAGCTGAAGCAGAGGCTTAGCACCGCTCCAGTATTGATGTTACCTACACAGGAGAAGCTGTATCAGATGTACACTGATGCTTCACATATAGGCTTGGGAGCCGTACTGATGCAGGATAGTAGAGTTATAGCATATGCTTCGAGGCAACTGAAGGATCATGAGAAGAATTATCCCACTCATGATTTGGAGTTAGCTGCTGTCATTTTTGCCTTGAAGATATGGAGACATTATTTGTACGGAGTTCCTGTAGATTGCTTCTCCGACCACAAGAGTCTTAAGTATCTGTTCACTCAGAAGGAACTGAACTTGAGGCAGAGGAGGTGGTTGGAACTGATAAAAGATTACGAGCTGACAATAAACTACTGCGAGGGGAAGGCTAATCCAGTGGCTGATGCCTTGAGCAGACACGCAGTTGTGCATACTGTGATAGCTTGCGACTCCATAGCAGACTTGGATTGGGATGTTGAGAGATGTCAGGAACAGTTGTCTGTTCAGAGACTGGCTCACAGACTCAGTTCGTTGACTATTCGGGCTGACTGGTTATCTGAGATGCGTGGCCTTCAGCTTTGTGATGAAGAGCTGAAGGAGAAGTTTGAGTTGGCATCGCAGGGATTGGGAGGAGACTTTGCTCTCAGAGACGGCATTTTGACTTTCAGGGGTCGCTGGTGTGTGCCATCACATCAGGAGTTCAGGGAGAGGATTCTTCGGGAGGCTCATTATGGAACTTTGGCTATGCACCATGGAGAAGTCAAGATGTATAGGAATTTGAGGAGTGTTTTCTGGTGGAGAGGGTTGAAGGCAGATGTTGCTGCTTTTGTTAAGAAGTGCCTTACATGTCAGCAAGTTAAGGCCGAGCACCAGAGACCTGGGGGATTGCTGCAGAGATTGCCGATTCCAGAGTGGAAATGGGATGACATCACTATGGACTTTGTAACTGGTCTTCCACGTACCAGACAAGGTTTTGACGCCATTTGGGTCATCGTGGATCGATTGACCAAGTCAGCCCATTTCTTATCAATTAAGAAGACGGATTCAGCGGCACAATTGGCAGAGGTATATATTCAGCAGATTATCAGATTGCATGGAATTCCCCGATCTATTATTTCTGACAGAGACGCCAAGTTCACATCACAGTTTTGGAGGAGCTTACACACTGCCATGGGTACACAGTTGAAGTTCAGTACTGCTTATCATCCTCAGACAGATGGACAGTCTGAGCGGACTATTCGGACCTTGGAGGATTTGCTACGCTTGAGCGTACAAACTTACTCAACAGATTGGGCCAGACGGTTACCCTTGGTAGAGTTTGTGTACAATAACAGCTTCCAGGCGTCGATTGGTATGGCACCTTACGAGGCATTGTATGGGCGTAGGTGCAGATCCCCTCTTTGTTGGGAGGAGGGTGATTCCAGGAGAGTGTGGGGACCTCAGATGGTGCAGGAGACCACAGCTGAAGTCAAGTTATTGCAAGACAGATTACGTATTGTGCAAGATCGCCAGACGAAATATTATGATCCTAAGCACAGAGCTGTTGAGTTTTCTGCGGGAGATAGGGTATTCCTGAAGATCAGTCCTATGCGAGGTCTATTCCGGTTCGGGAAGCCTTCTAAGCTTCGACCTCGTTACATTGGACCCTATCTTATTCTAGAGAGGATTGGTGAAGTGGCTTACAGGTTGGCACTTCCTGAACATCTGATTGGGATTCACAATGTGTTTCATGTTTTGAATCTCAAGAGATATGTGCCAGATCCTTCTCATTGTATCAGCGATGATCTTCCTGGTTTGCAAGTGACACCAGATTCTTCTTATGTGAAACTACCAGTTCGCATCCTCGAGGAGAGTAGCAGACAGCTGAGGAACAGGTCGTTTCCTATGGTCAAGGTTCTGTGGAATAGACATGACGAAAGGGAGGCAACCTGGGAGCTAGAGCAGGATGTTGCGGAGAAGTGGCCGGAACTTCTTGCTGAATTTCGAGGGCGAAATTCCTGATAAGGTGGGGGAGATTGTTATACCCAGTAAAAATTTTTATGTTAATCTTTAATAAATTAATTTTTGGCTTGGATGATTTCAGATCGACAGTAGGATGAGCCAGGAGCTCAATTGGAGGCTATTGGAATTTCTGAAATTTCTAGGGATTTTTCGGAGCACCGAGGTGAATTTTAAGAAATTTTCCTGTTTAATTAGATTTATTGGATTTTTAGAAATTCGAAAATCCATTTAAATTAAACCGGAAATTGGTTTTTACCGCGCGTGAACCGGACCGGAACTGTTCAGCAGAGGCGGAGGCGGTTCGCCGAGTGAGTTTGCGCGTGCGTTCTGATAAGCGGATCGGACGGTCGTGATCGACGGTTGGGATTGAACCGGCTGATCGGGTGCTTACCGTGTCGATAGCGTGTCGACAGCGCGTATCGGGTGCTTACCGTGTCGAAAGCGTGTCAACGGTGCGTAACGGGTTTTCACCGTGTCGGCCAGGAATATAAAACCCTCGCGAACGATTAGGGTTTCGTTTCGACCGACCGATAGAGAGGAATTTTCCGGCGTACGGCGCGTGATTCCGGCGGCCTGGCAAGGGGCTTTTTGTGCCTGGAGATTCACGGGACCGAGGAGAGTCGATTGATACCGGATTCGTTCGGTGAGGAGCTGCGGCGAGCTGCGGACGAGGCTCACCGTCGCCGACGAATTTGATGTAGGAAATTCAGATTTAAATCAGTTAATTAGCAAGTTAAAAATATGGGTTATTTTGCAAATTACTACCTGAGCATGCGAAATGTGGGTTTTTGGAATTGATTAATGCAATTATTGATTTTAGCATGTTTAGGGTTTTCGAAAAAAAAAATTATACCGTCGAATTCAGAAATTTTACCAAGCATATGTTGAGTTGATTATGTGCTTAATCATGTTAAGGTGGTTTTCAAATGCTGGAATCATTAATTTCATAAATTGTCAATTAGGGATCGGATGAAACTCCTTCGACGGATATTTTGATTGAATCTTAGGAATTAGTGACATCATTGGAATGTTAGGATAGTACGAACATGTTCTCCTTGTTCGCAGTTGCCGGAAATCGAGTATTGGTCGGCGATTGCGGCGGCTAGGGTTTCGCGGACGACGGGCGAAGGAAGGAGACGAATTAAGGGTTAATTAGGGATTAGTTGATTTATTAAGAGAATGATTATATTAATTATTAAGATTATATATTAAGCGTCGGCCGAATTCGGATTAATAACTTCGACCGGCGGGGATTGGTTCAGCGCGAAGGCCCGAACCGGTGGTGAGATCCGATTCAGGGGATTCGGCGCGGTTCAGTGAGAAGGGGTTCTCGGCTCAGCGCGAAGGTCGAACCGGCGGCGAGAACCGGGTTCACGGAAGTGCGGCGCGGTATAATGGAATAAACGGAAATTTAAATTCGGTAATTATTCCGAATTTCGGAAAATGGATAAAATTGCAAAATTGATATTTCGAATTTAGGAAAAATTCGATAATTGAGTTTTAGGGATTATTATATTTTAGGAAATTCAAGAAAAATCAAAAAATTTGGAAATGAGAAATTTCGAAAATTCGGGAGATCCGTGGGTAAAGAAAAAAAATTGCCTGAAGTGGGGAAAAATGTTATCAGTGATGACGGTACAGCTGGAAACAGTCAGACAGAGGTGTGGTACATGGATGCTACCAGAACAGTCAGTAATTGACAGTTGTATTGCTTGGATGGCAATGGCATGGATTGAGTCAGTTACTCAGTGTTGGCATATTTTATGGATTGGCATACTGGACCGGACTACTATAGACCCTATATGATGTTTTAGGGTAGTTGTGGTAGGTAACTATGCGGTTCAGACTTAGCTTCCACAGTATACATGTGGACTGGTATGCGCCTTATTGTACCTGGACACATGTTGCCGGATCTTGGAGTTAGAGATTGGCAATGACTGTAGGGGCGTGAGCTCCTATTGAAGTTGTTGGTAGAGGACTCTTTGGGACGGTGGCTGAGTCGATCTCTCCTGGTCCATGTGTGTAGGCCTGCGCGCCTGAGGGTGGCAGGGGTGTCTCGCAGTGGCTAGCCAAGTGTGTAGGCTTGCGCGCCTTAGGGTGGCAGGGGTTGTCTCACGTTGGCTAGAGATTTTGTGACTGGATCTGTCTATAGTCTCCAGGAGATTGATTGACGAGAGACGCTGCGGTGTCGGGTGCTTAGGCGCCATGCGTGTTTCGAGATGGGCGTTCCCACTGGCACGCTACCTGGAAGCCCAGAGGAGAGCTACTCTGGTGTGACTAGGGGTGACTGTGGTTGGTCGGAGTCTGGGACTGAGAGTGCCTATCCACCTTACATTGTTATGCTGTATTCCTATATTTTTGCGATTATCCTTCTCTTGCATGTGAGTTTTACTAGCTGTCTTTCCTACTGGGCGTAGCTCATTCCTGTATTATATATTTTCAGTGGCTCGGCAGACTTGACGCTACCAGATTAGGTGGGATCGTGGTCAGCAGGATTGTGGAGGATATCTGACTTGTGATTGTCTGAGATTTTCTGGTTAGTTGATTGTTGCTGTTGGATGTATTTAATGAGATTGTTATTCTCATATGTCATGTAATATGTGAGGGTAATTCTGACTTATGTTCTGGTTGGATAATAGTGCACTTGTTGGACTTGGATCTTATTCTTGTAATGTAGTTTCCATTTACTGTCTTATCTTATTGTCTTGGAGTATGGTGTGTGGAGTGCCATATTTTATCTGAGGATATTATATATCTTTTTGTTTGATGGTGAAGTCATTACATGACTATGGAACTTAACCGTGGGGGTTCAGACTTCTATTAGATCGGTTCTCCTACCGTATGGGTTAGGAGTGTTGGGTCTAGTAGGAGTAACATTGCGCGAGTCCATCTGTTAATTCAGGAGTCATGAACCTGATTTGACGGTGTACCCGGGAGATTGGATCCACATTGTTAAAGGAAAGTAGGTGTGTAATGATGTGTTATATCCTATGTTTTCGTAGGCTACTCAGGTTGGTATGGGACGATCTGAGCTGTCTATATGTAAAAAAAAAAAAAAAAAAATGTATGCCAAAAATCAGCCTAGGAAAAATGGGGTGTAATAGGATTGGTATCAGAGCCCTAGGTTAAGATAGTGGGGCTAGACATATCAGAGCCCTAGGTGAGATAGCGGGGCTAGACATGTATAGGAGTTCAACCCAAGGTGGGGAGAACTGTTGATTCTTTTGTTTACTATAGTAGTCCATATGCCAATTGCCAAATGACGACTCTAATGCCAGATTAGTTGCTTTTGACAGTATGGCTGGTACCAGGAGACTTTCCGCTCGTGGAGTAGCTAGAGGCAGACCTGTATCTACTACTCCTACCCCGGTGATGAGCCCAGCATTGCCAGTTGAGCCAGCCGTGGATCGTTGGATCGATGCCTTCATGCGGTTGCGTCCGCGGGGCTTCAGTGGGTCGGCTGACCCAGCGGTGGCAGATGACTGGATGGCTCATATGCTTGAGCTGTTTGATGCCTTGGGATGTCCATTCGGCAGGAGGGTAGTACTTGCTGCTCTAGTATTGGAGGGAGAGGCTGCTACCTGGTGGAGAGGCCAGCGGCGCGCTATGTTTGGGGAGGCCCAGAACAGCGAGATAGCATGGGAAGACTTTGTTGAGGCATTCAGGGAGTGCTACATTCCGGCTTCTGCCATGTCGCAATTCAGGAGGGAACTTATACACCTCAGACAGGGCCAGATGTCAGTGAACGATTACTTATCGAGGTTCACTTATCTGGCGAGGTACGCCGCAGAGCTGGTGCCTTCTGAGGAGCGTAGATGTGAGATGTTCCTGGAGGGACTTCGTCCTATGCTGCAGCGCCAGCTAGTTGTGAGTCGGTTTGCCAGGTTTCGTGACTTGGTGGAGGCTGCGAGATCCGTTGAGCTTATTGACAACCGGATGGAGGCCCAGAGAGAGACTCACAACAAGAGGAAGGAATTCAGAAATGTCCAACAAAACAAAAAGGACAAGAGACACAGAGATCACCGTGGTACTCAGGAGGGCATGGTCCAGCCACGACCTATCTCTGAGAGATCAGTGCTGCAGACAGGTACCCGGACTGGGGGTATTATCTGCTACCATTGTCGACAGCCCGGACACAAGAAGTGCGACTGCCCAGAGTTGAAGAAACAGAGGATCACAGGACCGGTTGGTTCATCTGGGGGACAGCCCAGAGTGTTTGCACTGACTCGGCAGCAGGCTTCAGAGTCACCAGAGGTGATCACAGGTATGCTTTATTTTGGCAACGTGCAGTGCATGACTTTGTTTGATACTGGTGCATCTCATTCTTTTGTTGCTGAGAGGATCTGGAATCAGATATCAGGATCCAAGGGTTACTTGAAGGAACCCTTACTGGTTAGGCTTCCTGATGGGAAGGAGATTCCCACTGTTCAGAAGATTGACGGATCTATTCTGATTAGTGGACACGAGTTCGTGACAGAGTTGATATGTGTGCCACTAGCAGAGTTCGACATCATTTTGGGAATGGATTGGTTGTGCTACCATGCAGTGGTGCTGGATTGTTGGGAGAAGAAGGTCAGGATCAGAGTGCCTGGTTCGGGGGAAGTGATATACTTTGGTCTGAACAGGCAGATCCCTCTGATCTCAGTTCTTCAGGCAGAGAGGTTAGTAAGTAAGGGTTGTACTGGTTGGTTGGCCTATGTGACCGATAGCCAAGCCACCACTACCCCTATGTCAGATATTCCAGTGGTGAGAGACTTCCCTATGGTTTTTCCAGAGGAGCTGCCTGGACTTCCACCAGCTAGGGAAGTGGAGTTTTCGATTGATTTGGAGGCAGGAGTAGCTCCTATTGCTAGAGCTCCTTACAGGATGGCTCCAGCCGAGCTAGCAGAGTTGAAGACTCAGTTACAGGACTTATTAGACAAGGGACTCATACGCCCCAGTTGTTCACCTTGGGGTGCCCCTGTCTTATTCGTCAAGAAGAAAGATGGTAGTATGAGGCTGTGTGTAGATTATAGGGAATTGAATAAGGTTACTATTCGTAACCGATACCCTTTACCACGCATCGATGATTTGTTGGATCAGCTTCAGGGAGCAACTGTGTTCTCCAAGATTGATTTACGCTCGGGTTATCACCAGATCCGGATTATAGGTTCTGATGTACCCAAAACAGCGTTCCGTACTAGGTATGGGCATTACGAGTTCACAGTGTTACCTTTTGGATTGACTAATGCACCAGCAGTATTTATGAACCTGATGCATCGAGTGTTTCATGCCTTTCTGGATCGGTTTGTGATCATCTTTATAGATGATATATTGATTTATTCCAGAGATAGGGAAACTCATGCAGATCAGTTGAGGACTGTGCTTACAGTGTTGCGGGAGAATGAGCTGTATGCAAAATTCTCCAAGTGTTCCTTTTGGCTGGACTCAGTAGCATTCTTGGGACACATTGTCAGTGCAGAGGCGTGGCTGTTGATCCTAGCAAGATACGAGCTATTGTTGATTGGAAACGGCCATCTTCTGTCACTGAGATCCGGAGTTTCCTTGGTTTGGCTGGATACTATAGGAAATTTGTTCCTCACTTTTCTAGACTGGCCGCTCCACTAACACAGTTGACCCGGAAGGGAAAATCTTTTGAGTGGTCAGAGAGTTGTGAGAACAGTTTCCTAGAGCTGAAGCAGAGGCTTAGCACCGCTCCAGTATTGATGTTACCTACACAGGAGAAGCTGTATCAGATGTACACTGATGCTTCACATATAGGCTTGGGAGCCGTACTGATGCAGGATAGTAGAGTTATAGCATATGCTTCGAGGCAACTGAAGGATCATGAGAAGAATTATCCCACTCATGATTTGGAGTTAGCTGCTGTCATTTTTGCCTTGAAGATATGGAGACATTATTTGTACGGAGTTCCTGTAGATTGCTTCTCCGACCACAAGAGTCTTAAGTATCTGTTCACTCAGAAGGAACTGAACTTGAGGCAGAGGAGGTGGTTGGAACTGATAAAAGATTACGAGCTGACAATAAACTACTGCGAGGGGAAGGCTAATCCAGTGGCTGATGCCTTGAGCAGACACGCAGTTGTGCATACTGTGATAGCTTGCGACTCCATAGCAGACTTGGATTGGGATGTTGAGAGATGTCAGGAACAGTTGTCTGTTCAGAGACTGGCTCACAGACTCAGTTCGTTGACTATTCGGGCTGACTGGTTATCTGAGATGCGTGGCCTTCAGCTTTGTGATGAAGAGCTGAAGGAGAAGTTTGAGTTGGCATCGCAGGGATTGGGAGGAGACTTTGCTCTCAGAGACGGCATTTTGACTTTCAGGGGTCGCTGGTGTGTGCCATCACATCAGGAGTTCAGGGAGAGGATTCTTCGGGAGGCTCATTATGGAACTTTGGCTATGCACCCTGGAGAAGTCAAGATGTATAGGAATTTGAGGAGTGTTTTCTGGTGGAGAGGGTTGAAGGCAGATGTTGCTGCTTTTGTTAAGAAGTGCCTTACATGTCAGCAAGTTAAGGCCGAGCACCAGAGACCTGGGGGATTGCTGCAGAGATTGCCGATTCCAGAGTGGAAATGGGATGACATCACTATGGACTTTGTAACTGGTCTTCCACGTACCAGACAAGGTTTTGACGCCATTTGGGTCATCGTGGATCGATTGACCAAGTCAGCCCATTTCTTATCAATTAAGAAGACGGATTCAGCGGCACAATTGGCAGAGGTATATATTCAGCAGATTATCAGATTGCATGGAATTCCCCGATCTATTATTTCTGACAGAGACGCCAAGTTCACATCACAGTTTTGGAGGAGCTTACACACTGCCATGGGTACACAGTTGAAGTTCAGTACTGCTTATCATCCTCAGACAGATGGACAGTCTGAGCGGACTATTCGGACCTTGGAGGATTTGCTACGCTTGAGCGTACAAACTTACTCAACAGATTGGGCCAGACGGTTACCCTTGGTAGAGTTTGTGTACAATAACAGCTTCCAGGCGTCGATTGGTATGGCACCTTACGAGGCATTGTATGGGCGTAGGTGCAGATCCCCTCTTTGTTGGGAGGAGGGTGATTCCAGGAGAGTGTGGGGACCTCAGATGGTGCAGGAGACCACAGCTGAAGTCAAGTTATTGCAAGACAGATTACGTATTGTGCAAGATCGCCAGACGAAATATTATGATCCTAAGCACAGAGCTGTTGAGTTTTCTGCGGGAGATAGGGTATTCCTGAAGATCAGTCCTATGCGAGGTCTATTCCGGTTCGGGAAGCCTTCTAAGCTTCGACCTCGTTACATTGGACCCTATCTTATTCTAGAGAGGATTGGTGAAGTGGCTTACAGGTTGGCACTTCCTGAACATCTGATTGGGATTCACAATGTGTTTCATGTTTTGAATCTCAAGAGATATGTGCCAGATCCTTCTCATTGTATCAGCGATGATCTTCCTGGTTTGCAAGTGACACCAGATTCTTCTTATGTGAAACTACCAGTTCGCATCCTCGAGGAGAGTAGCAGACAGCTGAGGAACAGGTCGTTTCCTATGGTCAAGGTTCTGTGGAATAGACATGACGAAAGGGAGGCAACCTGGGAGCTAGAGCAGGATGTTGCGGAGAAGTGGCCGGAACTTCTTGCTGAATTTCGAGGGCGAAATTCCTGATAAGGTGGGGAGATTGTTATACCCAGTAAAAATTTTTATGTTAATCTTTAATAAATTAATTTTTGGCTTGGATGATTTCAGATCGACAGTAGGATGAGCCAGGAGCTCAATTGGAGGCTATTGGAATTTCTGAAATTTCTAGGGATTTTTCGGAGCACCGAGGTGAATTTTAAGAAATTTTCCCTGTTTAATTAGATTTATTGGATTTTTAGAAATTCGAAAATCCATTTAAATTAAACCGGAAATTGGTTTTTACCGCGCGTGAACCGGACCGGAACTGTTCAGCGGAGGCGGAGGCGGTTCGCCGAGTGAGTTTGCGCGTGCGTTCTGATAAGCGGATCGGACGGTCGTGATCGACGGTTGGGATTGAACCGGCTGATCGGGTGCTTACCGTGTCGATAGCGTGTCGACAGCGCGTATCGGGTGCTTACCGTGTCGAAAGCGTGTCAACGGTGCGTAACGGGTTTTCACCGTG